>KE504729.1:156659-175000 GCA_000441515.1 Elaeis oleifera
CTATTCTTTTTCCTCAAAATATGGGAAGCTCTCTCTCTCTCTCTCTCCCTCTTTCTTGCAATAGAGGACATGGGGCTTGCACTAAAGGTGGTAGCAGCCTAGGACGTGCTTGGCCGTGACAAAGGTAGCGGCAGCAATGGGTGATGACTAGTGATGGACACCCAAACAAGGTAATGAAACAAAATAAGGGACAATGTTCCATGCTTACCTGGTGGTTCATCAGTCCCAAATCAAGGTGATTTGTCAGCCCAAGAATCAAAGAAAGGAAAGAAAAAGGTAGCAACCTTACCTTGCCACCGGCGAGATCTTGCGGCCAAATCGACAGTGAGATTCCAAGAAATCCTCCAGAGAAGAGCTTGAAATCATGCTCCAATTAAGAGATCTCAAAGGCGAATGGTAGAGAGGGAGTTGAGGATCTCTTTTATAGATGGAATCGGGGATTCAAGATCCCTCTACCCATCGGAATCGGGGAAGAAGACAACAACTTCTAGGAGTCTTCTTCCTCCCATTTCACGTGCGAAGCATGCATGAGAACTTTTTTTTCTTTTCCGATCATGTTACTCATGGGCTTGTCAATGGACCGGTCCCTTGCATTAATTGCTATTAGAATCGATGTTCTATTAGAAGAAAAGGATTATATTCATTTTATATGTTGTACTCTTAAACTCAAAATCAAGAAATGCCTGCTTTCCCTATCACACTCATCCTAGAACAGCATCACAGCACTTCTGAATAGGATCTAGCTAAGAAACATGGGTCTTAAAATCCCAAAATGAAGCGCCAAAGATAGAGGGAAGTGATGGGAGGGTCATGGGGGAGGGAGAGAAGGGGAAGGTAGTGGGAGGGTTGGTAAGGAAGGGATTTGGGTGTTGGGGGTGGGAAGGAAGAACAAGGGGAGGAGGCGAGAGGTGGGCGAGGAGGGAGGTGGTAAGAGAGTGGGGAGATGGGAGGAGAGAGGCAGTGATTAGTAGGAGAGAGGGAGAGAGGAGAATAGGAGGCAGCTCAAGGGATGCTTGGTAAGGGGGGAGAGAGAGAGAGAGTTGGGACTTTAGAGGCATGAATCATGGAATCATGGCTCAACTAAATATCATGCTTTATCTGATCATATCTGGCCCACTTAATTTCAACTAAATCGAGATATCTCAATAAATTAATCGTTAAATATATAAAGTAAAAGGGAAAGTAAAGTGGTAACTATTATGTATACAAGAGATGCTTCGATCTCATCATGTCCATGTACCTGCCCTATACCTGCATGGTTGCACTTGCACTATACCTACACAGCTGCACTTGCTTCAAGCTACTAAGCTTTTAAATCTATATGAAACCCATAATGACCTATGTTAGGGATACCCCTTCATTTAAAATTACACTACATGAACAATAACGCAAGTGTGCCCCCAAACTTAGAATGTTCAATTCCTGCCTAAGTGTAAGGTCACCACCAATCATCATCCTCTTTCATTTTTTCCATAGTTTTCTCTAAATTATTTATTCCTTTTCATCTTTATATTAAAAAAATCAAAATTTCTCAATTTTAAGTTACCTTAGCCCCACTTATTAGGAAAATATCTCGAGATTCGATCCATAATAAGCCCAGAACGAGGTCTAGGATGACGAACGAAGTCCAACGAGCCTAAGAACAGTCCAAACAGAATTCAGACGGTGAAGATACGTGCGAGAGAAGCCAGCACAGAGGCTGGCGTGGGCCGTCGGAGGGGCCACGGGCCAGCGAAGGCTGCGACGGAGCGGGCCAGGCCTAACGACGGAGCGAGAGCGCAAGGCAGCGCACGGCCCAACGCAGGCACGCGCGGGTCGGCCCAGCAGACATGCGGCCCGTGAGAAGTCTTCACATGGTCCATGCCCCATGTGTGGACTGGGCGGTGCATGGGAGGTGCTGTGGATCGGGTGACCGTTTTCTAGGGGTTTCGCATGGTCTAGGGTGGACCAGCACGATTCCTCTGACGTTTCTCGCGGTCCACGGCACTATTGCGTGGATAGATGAGGTTTGGAGCGTTGATCTACACTGATGAGTGCGATCAGACGATCAGGACAGGAGCCAATCTTGATCTGACGGCTTGGGGAGGTTCTGGAGTCCTGATTGAAGTGTTCTCCGATCTAAATCCTGTTTCGCATCTTTAAAACCCTGTGGCGAAACAAGACGGCAGTGTGAGCGGTGGTTCGGCAGAGGCCTGAGCGCAGCAGCAGCGAGTTCGGCAGCGGCAGCAGCAGCAGTCCTTGAAGTTAGGTATCGATAAAGAGCAGAAGCAGGGGGTTCAGACAGACTGTCAGACAGCGGACAACAGTCATTTCAAAGATTCAGAGATCTCCTAGAGAGCTTTTGTGAGGGAGAATTTTTTGTTGAGAAAGAGGGATTTGTGTACGAGGATTGAGGGTGTAATCTCCTCTTGTAAATTTTTCTTTTCATAGTGAAGCTTACATGCCCCATGTTGGTGAGTTTTTTGGTTGATCCATGTATTTGATTGTTTTTATTATTTTTTTCCTGCTGCAACGTGTGGTACCAGATTCTGCACAAGTGATATCAAAGCAAGTGATATCACAATAATTGGTATCAGAGCTAAGCAATATCTGGACACAGATTGTGGTGGTGTTGATCAAGACTGAAGATGGAAAAGGCAGGCTCAATCAAGGTGGAGATCAACAGGTTCGATCGAAAGTAATTTCTCTTTGTGACAAGCGAGGGTGAAGGATGTGCTCATCCAGTAAAGGTTGATCAATGCTCTCTTGTACGAGAAGATGCCGACTACCATGGAGGTGATGGATTGGAGGCGGCTTCAGTTGCAGATAGTGAGTACGATTTGCTTGTACCTAGCGGATGAGGTGGTGATATATGTATTTGACGAGATTTTTCTGATGGTGCTGTAGTTGAAGCTTGAGAAGTTGTACATGATGAAGTCCTCACCAACTTCTCTTCCTTCGGAGGCAGTTCTACCAACTATGGATGACTGAGGAACAGAGCGTGCAAGAGCATCTCAGTCACTTTCAGAAGATCCTCACCGACCTCCTCAACGTTGGCGAGAAAGTTGAGAAGACTAGGGCGTTGGTCTTGCTAGCATCGCTTCCTACTTCGTATGAGTCCTTGATGATAGCTCTTCTAGTGGGGAAGAGCACCATCAAGATGGATGAAGTCACCACGATAATTCTTCAAAATGAGATTCTTAGGAGGGAGAATCCAGCTTCAAGCTCAGACGGTGGCAGCTCAGCTTTGACGATTTCTAGAGGAGTAGGTGGCGGTAGACGGAGCGATAAGAGATCGCGACGAGAGCAGTCCAAGTCCAGAACGAGAAACTTGAGTAAGATCAGATGTTACCGATGCGACAAGTTAAGACATCTAGTCAGAGATTATTCACAATAGAGAGATCGGACGAGAGCTACTGCAGCGACGGCCAGTAGCGAGTCAGAGGATGATGTACTAGTGATATCTGATAAGGTATTTACTTTTCAGTATTGGATTTTAAATTCTGCATGCACCTATCATGTATATTGCAGAGGAGCTGTTTGACTCTCTGAAGAGCAGTGAAGGCACTGTTCATCTATCGAATGGATCAAGCTGTGCGATCAAAGACATCAGGATGGTCAGCTGGAGCACATATGATGGTACAGTGAGGAGATTGGGAGAGGTTCGATACATATCCAATTTCAGACAATCTTATCTTACTGAGCAAACTGGATTCGATCAACTACAGGTGGAGAGCTGACGGAGGAATTCTAAAGGTTTTGCACGATGATAGGATGATATTGGAGGGGAAGAAGGGGACGAGAGGACATTATTATCTAGTAGGAAGCTCAGTGCGAGATGGAGCTTCAAAAGTTAGGAGCTCAGAGCGAGGTGGAGCTCCAAGTGGAGGTGGATCGACCACGAGACGCGAGACTCGAAAGGATGAGAGGTGATATCACAAGATGAAGTTTCTATTGCCGCAGGAGGCGATCCCGAGGATGTCTCAGATCAGGAGAAGCACAGCATATGATGGAGATGGGATCGAGCAGTCTGACTCGACTCTCATATTTGTCCATCCATGATCAGCAGGCATTTCCCCAGGGCATGGGGCAAGAAGATCCAAAAGCTCTTAGAGTTAGGAAAGATCGAATATCGAGTTAAAATGAAGATTGTTAGAAAAATATCTCGAGATTCGATCCATAATAAGTTCAGAACGAGGTTCAGAATGACGAACGGAGTCCAACGAGCCCAAGAACAGTCCAAACGAAATCCAGATGGCGAAAATATGCGCAAGAGAAGCCAACATGGGGGCTAGTACGGCCCACGAGCCGGCGGAGGCTGCGGCAAAGCGGGCCAGACCCGACGGCAGAGCAAGTGCGTGTGACAGCACGCGGCCACCGTGGGCATGCACAGGCCGGCCCAACGGACGCGCGGGCGCGCAGCCCGTGAGAAGTCTTCACATGGTCCATGCCCATGCATGGATTGGGCAGTGCATAGGAGGTACTGTGGATCGGGCGGCCATTTTCTAAGGGTTTCGCACGGTCCACGATGGACCAACATGATTTCTCTGATGTTTCTCACGGTCCACAGCACTATATGTGGATCGATGAGATTTGGGGTGTTAATCTACGCTGATGAGCACGATCGGACGGTCAGGACGGGAGTCGATCTTGATCTAACGGCTTAGAGGTTCTGGAGTCATGATTGAAGTGTTTCTCCGATCTAAATCTTGTTTCACATCTTTAAAATCCTATGGATGAAACAGAGAAGGCAATGTGAGCGGTGGTTCGGCAGAGGCCTGGGCACAGCAACAGCGAGTTCGGCAGCGACAGCAGCGACAGACCCTAAAGCTAGGTGCCAACAGAGAGCAGAAGCAAGGGCTTCAAACAGACTGTCAGACAGCTGACAGCGATCGTTTCAGAGATTCAGGGATCTCCTAGAGAGAGCTTTTGTAAGGAAGAGCTTCTTGTTGAGAGAGAGGGATTGGTGTACAAGGGTTGAGAGTGTAATCTCCTTTATAAATTTTTCTTTTCATAGTGAAGCTTGCATGCCCCATGGAGGCGAGCCTTTTGACTGATCCATATATTTGATTATTTGATTATTTTATTTTTCTTTCTTCCTGCTGCAACGCGTGGTACCAGATCCTGCACAACAAGTGGTATTGGAGCAAGTGATATCACAACACTTCTGTCCGTCCTCTTTTTCTTTCCTTTTGTTTTCTTCCCATGTTAGTTGAACTTATTTCAAAGAAATGCCTTCAACAACCTTCGAATTAGCAAATTATAGTGTCAGTTTACTTCTATATCAGCACATTGATTTCTACCTAGATCATGGTACCATATCCTAAGATAAATCTCTCTCTCTCCTGTCAATTTCATACCAAAATTCCAATGTTCGAGTTGAAGAGAATTTCATGTTTAAACAGAAAGTTCTAGACAACTTGGCCTTCACTAATTTTTGCAATGATACTCATGAAATATGTATGATCTTCATCTCGACATGCTTCTATAAATTTGTACATAATTCTCCATTATTTTGATAACCTGCATCCTGAACATAATCCTAAGTCGGCACAACGTTCACTTTTCATCTTTGCATATGCATTAAACTCAGCCCTGTAAGCCTAGCAATAATGCATGCTGCACTTATTTTATTCGAGATTAAAACCTTGGTGAACATATCATATATCTATTTTTTTCATGTCATTGTGGATTGAGGGTATCAACTTGGTATGACAAGTGATTAATAAGATTTGCTTTTGCTCTTTCCAGACAGTACTTCTAGCCATATCAAATGTGATTGCTTGGTCAGAAGTTCACCAATCTCAGGGTATATAGATGGATAAGTTGACCCATCAAGGATATGGACACAAAAAAGGCCATTCATAGGATGAGTTTGAATATATGTTGGTGAACATGTTTAAGTATTTCAGGCTGACTAGAAATTATTAGTCATTCAACTTGCTTTAATTGCCTTATTGCATATGTTATACATGCATATTGTGGTCATATAAATGAATGCTTCAGCCAAGGTTTACTGTCTCGATATTGGACTGCGTCCGGATACCATCTAGTGTTGATGCATGGTATGGTATGAGATGGTGAGGCATATTGAGTGTCGGTATGGCACAAGACTGCATACTGGTCTGATACCAGTATAATACCGATCGATATTGCAAGCCTTGCTTTTAGCATTATAGGTTGTATTGATATTTCATACCCAATATTTTGATGCATGTTGTGTGTTATTTTAAAAATTCAGGAGCTAATAGTAGAGATATATTTTAATCAGGTTACGAGGAGTGGAGTGCCTAACTTTTGTGCAGTAGCTTTAGCACTTAATGATTTGGGGTAAGTTTTGAGCCTTCAAATTGTGTAAAACAATTTCTATTACAGTTTTAATTGAATGGAGTCTTCCATCCTTATATACTCCACTTTACATTTGATTGTAAATAATGTACAGTTATGGAGTTTCCATTCTTATTTGATAGATTTAAATATTTCCTATTTACTTTACTATGTTCATAAATTTTTAAGCACCTATCTAGTTTAAGGACAGAATGTAATTAGAGTTTAATTAAAGTTAGGAAAAATTGAAAGAATGGTAAGAATTCAAAATTACTGTATAGTTTTCTTCTATTACATCTCTATGCAAATATCATTGATCTAATATTTCTTCAGCAATGTAGAACTAGCACTATCATGGTTTTCATGTGTTTTATGTGAACACATTGAGTGAATTAGCTTAATACTCCAAGTCATCTTTTTAAAGACGGTGAGCCTTGGTGCAATGGTAAGATTGCTATATTGTGACCTGGAGGTCCACTGGTTTGAGAAACAGCCTCTCTGCATTTTACATAGGACAATCACTATCCTCTCTAGGTGCTGTTCTTTGAGGGATTAAAAGATATCACAAAGTATTTATATAAAGTATTGCAAGTAAAAAATTGTGAAAAAAAGGAAAGCATTTGTCTTTAACTTCTTCTCTTTGCATGCAACACCTTTGAATCCCAACCAAAGAATTCCCAACCTTCCAAATACCATTTTAAGTTGTTAATGCAACTGCTCAGATTTGCAGGAGAGAGAATACAAAGAGTAAGAAAATGGAGAAGGAATTAAAGATTGATGATGGAAGAGGCAATTGTCTAAAGAAGAGTGTTGGGAAAGCTAAGAATGTATCACTTCTTGCCTTATTCTTGTCAAACCTTAGGCCCTAATGAAAATCATCCTCATTTGTCGTGAACCTTTCAACTTGTGGTGTGCACATGGGTTATCCATCATCATGATGCAGTAGACCGAGATGAGGGACTAAGGTTTAAGTGGAGGACAAAGTTGGAGGTGGGCAACCTTGGATTGGAAGGAGGTGGGGGCAAGGCTTTAATGCTCGATTATGCTGATTTTGCCAACATTCTCCTGTTGGAATTGTAGTGGCACAAACAGTTGGTTGGCATGGCACATGTCATGCTGTCTGCTAGCTGGCAAACCCCATGGACTTGGTCCTTGGTTTGGAGATGTGGGGGTTTGAAGTGATGAGATGCCTTTCACTTGCTTAAAGCATGAAACTTGAAGCTAATCAATAGTTAAAAATCTACTATTTTTCTACTACTAGCAAGCGGGCACATACAATGCAAGTTTTGTGGAAAAATAAAATAAAATTCAAACTAGATTATATATAAATTCAAATGATTATTAAATATAATTAATTTCCAAATATAACTGACTTGAAATATATACCAATTTCTAGAATTTTTACTGCATGCAGGATTTATTGAAGTTTAAATTATGATTAATTTCCAGATATGGCATATTTGAAATATACACCAATTTCTAGAATTTTGATCGTGGGCAGGATTTTGTTGACATTTTAGTTACTATTAATTTCCAATGTGATTGATAACCAATTTCTATAATTCTATTCTCAACTGGGACTCTAAAAGTCTAAAAACAAACATATCATGAACTATAAAATTTTGTATGGAAGTTTTACTTGACCATACTTCATTTCCATAATTTTTCCAATATTTGATTACAACTAATTTCCTAATGCAACAATTTTTTGGAAATTTAACTGCAGATGAGATTATGAATAATTTTAAAATATCAATTGGTGGGGTATTTTATGTGTTGGGAGGTGCTATATTTCCTAGAGAAAGAGAAGGAGGGTATTTTCAAGATTGGGAAATGACAGATAGAATCAGGAAGAAATATTCTTAGATTTCAAAACTCATGTTTGTGTGGTAGAGATATTGCTCAATAGAAGCTTTTAGCTTCATTCAAACATATAAAAATATGGCTTTGCTAACAATTAAACAAATTGAAAATAGAGTCAACAGCTATTTTTCCTACAAGAGTGGGATAATCAAAGAAATAAATTCAGAGTTTTAACATCAGAGGGATTCACTTAGATGGAGTTCGCCTGGGAGTTCAGTTCCACCTTTCACATGATGGAGCTATCGCAATCATGGCAATAGTACCATATAAAAGACTCCTTCCAACATGGCTGCCAGAGGGATGGAGGAATGAGGTGAAGGTGGGGCTAGGTGAATTACATTTTAGTATTTTAATTAATTTTATATATTTAATATAGTTGGCTTGTCTAGATTCAATCTAATAACCCAGACATGTAGATACAGGTACTTATTTTACCAGATAAGATTGGGGTTTAGATCTGGTTAACTATGTCCCTTTTTTCTAATTGATTGTGGAGAGATGCTAGTAAGACTGTTGTTTTCATCTGTGCAAGTCCCACTAGCCTAACAACAAAAAAGATTGTTCTAAGGAAACGTGAATCATGTACACCATTCTACCGATTAACAGTCCCATGTGGCATTTTGCCTCTTATCTATTCGTTGTAGCTCCTTTTAGTCCTCTTCAACCACAGATTTTTTATCATCATCTAGCTGTCGACTGTAATTCAAACAACCTCTTTAGCAGCACATGCATTGTACGTGCCTGAATGCCTGAATAATTTCACAACAGAAATTTTAGGGGAGGGTTTACTTCATGTTATGCTCCTACATGATAAAGTTATCCAAGAATTTAATTGATGATTTTATAAACAATCTTCACCTAATTTCTCCTTTGACTTCAGGATATCAAAACTGTCTTAGATTTGCTTGTGGGACAATATTGAGAACTGCTAGTGCTACTTCTACTCATGCAACCTTACACGTTTTAAAACAATAGCTTATGCACATGCATGAAGGCAAATGGTACCATCACAAATGTGCAGTGTTGTTATGTTCACCTGCCTGATGGTATCCTTGGGGCAAGAATAATGAGGGATGACTTGTAGCTCATGGGATGACCTAGGAAAGGATTAATTTAGGGCTTGATCTAATTTCATTGCTTGTTGTACTATACTTTTATACAGGACAGCAACAGTCAATCTTTGAGATATCCACAAATGAGAAGTTCAAATAAACCCGACCTAGGGTTTTGTGATAGAGTAGATAGGTTGAATAAAATTCTAAAGGGCTCCAGGCTAAATTAGAGAGGTTCATGTTTGTCCTATAATTGAAATTTAGCAACCAATGCTTACAAAATAAGGATTGTGTAAGCTGAGAGTGAGATAAGCATGGCTGAACCTGGTCAAAAGAATCCTTTTTTTCAAAATAAAGTAACCTGTCTCCATATGCACATGCAAAACCTTTCCTAAAGTGCGAGTTTAGATTCTTTTGGAACCCAATAGAAAGTCAGAATCCCATATAGAAAGAAACATCCAAGCATTAAATCCTTAAAGCTCTGTGACTGTCAAACCCCTTTATATACCTAAAATAGGACCTTTGTACACCAAGCTTAGTTAGAACAAGAGTCTAAAACCAACTGAAGAAATTATATAACTAAAGGTGCAGAAAATGCAATAAAATCTAAACTGATCTATTTCTTCTCCATTTGTTGTTCAAGTCATGCAAATACCATGTAACCCTGATACATGCACGCATAACAGTCCACTGCAGAAATGATGGGTTTTCACTTCTTTCCAAGATGATGCATCCTTGGTATCTTGCATGAGCTTCATGGTGACCTGAAGTAGTATGATTTCAACAGATAAAAGCCCGTCCCAGTGCATTGAATCATGGAAATGCCTAATGGTCAGCAGTCAGCACCAGATTGTCCGAATTTAAAAACTTTCAGTTTCTGAAATATTAAAATCTTATCATGGTAGAATTTGGATACTGATGATAAAACTCAACATATTTCAGGTAGAATTGGAACCAATGCTTTGTTTGTGGTATTTTGATACTTTGTTTCTTGCATCTGTTCTCTAATGCTTCTGCTACATTCTTTTTAAAAATTCTTTTCCTCTTTAGGATTTTAGGCTTTATATTGTTATAGTTTTAAAATTATAATGTTTTAACTACTATTGGCAATACTTTTTTAAAAAATACAGGTATAAAGCGGTCGGAATCAGGTTGGACTCTGGTGATCTAGCATATTTGTCCATTGAGGCTCGAAAATTTTTTCAAGCAATTGAAAAGGAATTTAGTGTACCTGGTTTTGGGAAAATGAATATCACAGCTAGCAATGACCTCAATGAGGAAACTATCGATGCCTTGAACAAGCAGGTTAATCTCTTTGATTGAATAAATATATTGATATTTCTAGTTTCAAATTGCATTATCACTTATGTTAAACTTAAAAATGCATAAAGAAATGTTGGAAGAGAGACATTGGGGCAAAGGAATGGCAAACATGGTATTTCTAGTCCTATTGTGCTAGTCATGGGGCCAAACAATAATGAATCTCATTGTCAGAGTTATGGTCTTTTATTGCCTTTCTCATTAAGCTTGATCCCAAGTTTTCTTTGTTTTAACTCTTTCTTTCATTTGGTCAAGGCCCAGTCCTTTTGTTCTATATTATGAGGTGTGCATGTTGCATGATATTCCATATTAAAGAAAGGTGCAAAGTGTTTTATTTACTTAAGTCATGGTTCAACTTTCAAGTGGAGTGTCAATGTAATTGTAATCTTCATCTCTAACAAACATTGCCATAATTTTTATTTTGAAACTAATTCATGAGCTTGAACTTCCTATTATTGGATGTCTGTCAGTCTCATGCCTATCAGTAATGGTAATCTTTATGATGTCTACCAATAAAGTTTTATTTTAGGATCCAGAAATAATTAAACTAGTTGTTCTGCTGAGCATAAAATAAAGATGCTACTATCACTATGGTGATTTCCTTTTTCATGACTATCGACCGTAGACAATTGAAGTTTTTGCTTGTGACAATAATCAATATCTTATCCCACCTATCTGGTGAAGTTAAAAAAGGAAAGTGAAAGGAGGATGATAGATAAGCTGAGATATGTGGCTGAAAGCAGGTTGGATGTAATCCAATTGTATCCTTTTGTGTATCCAATTCAGGTTGGATTCATATACTAATTTTTTGGTCCAAACAGATACGGATGTAGATCCAGATATTTAGTATATAAATTTGCCAGATACGGATCTAGATTCGGATATACTTGATTTTACCAGATTAGGATCCGAATATCTATGTGCCTCCTTTAAGGTAAAAAGATTGCTAAATAAATTGTAAGGCCTAGAATTCAGACCTGAAACATCTCCTTGAGAACACAAGCACTCAACTGGTAGACCACAATACTATGTCTAATTTCTATAGGTCATTCTTTTAGTTATTGAAAAGCATTCATGTTATTAAATGACTATTTCATGTATGCTGTTATATTTCATATTTTAATCATTATTTATATAAAATAATATTTCTTTGATAAAATGAAAATTTAATTTTAGGTATTTTCAAAATTTTATTGACTAAAATATTACAAATATTAGTAACTTCAATGTACTACCACATTTATTTATAGTTTTTCTTACACACTCGCTAAGAAACTTGATAATTCATTTTATTATTTATGCTATAATTAAAAATTAATGATAATTTTAAAAATATTCTTTCTATTGCATTATAAATATTAGTAACTTCAGTGTAGTACCACAGTTATTTATAATTTTCTTACAAGCTTTCTAAGAAACTTAATAATTCATGTTTGTTATTTATTGTATAATTAAAATTTAATGATAATTTAAAAATACTCTTTCTGTTGTATTTTACTTCAAATAATTTTATTTTTTAATATTTCTAATACAAGTCTAGTCGAACTGGTAACTTGGACTCTTGACCAAGTTGATCTCTATGCAGGTTTGATAACCATCTCTTAAATCTTTAATTATCTTGTGTCGCATGCAATCTGCATAGTGAATCATGGTACCGTCCTCTATTCTTCTATAATTAATATTAGTTTTCAGCATTGAGTTTCACTAAAAATCCGATTTATATTCGAATAATATCTGACTTATACTGGTATTTGGATAGAAAATATGGATATAACTAAAATCGGACTTGTGTCTATATCTGCTCAAGACAAATATGGATATGTTTAATATCCGATCTATATCTATATCCGTTTAAAACAAAAATTAGATACTAATTTTGGTATCCATTTATATTTATACATTATTCATATTCATTAAAAATATGAATACGAATTTGGATATACCAATATCTGATCTATTTCAGCCCTAGGCACATAAGAGACTGTGCAAGTAGTACAAAGAACCAGCAACAGAAATGAACTGCAAAGGTGACAACCACAAGGATGAATGGCACGCCCTCCATTTGTTAGTAAAGACATGCTCATCTTTCTTTCTTTCTTTTACTTTCTTACCCCTTGGTTGGGATACACATTGTTCCAGTGGTGAAATTGGCCTTGTAACAAAATCATGCTGTGCTTAGACTCTTGGAGGTGACATTTACATTATCAGAGGATCATAAATCAGACAGTGGTGCCATAACCAACTAAAATTGAGTATGCTGTTGGTTGTAGGTTTTTAATGTGGGTAGCTCGTTTAGTTAGTTCACTTGGCTTAGGGAGAGTCGGAGACATGGGGAGCATGTTTAGTATGAATCTTCAGTATCCTGTTGTTGATGTTAGTATTTTGTACAGACATCCCTCATCAAACCTTTGTCTATGTGTAGTGGTTTTGAAGATCATGGAAGGACATGCTTTTCACTGGCTGAGTTTGCTTAAAATTTTGATCTTCAAAAAAGACTGTCATTAGTCAATGCATTTCTTTTGAAGTATCTGTAACATTTCCAGCATCTTCATGTGTGTACTCTTCTTTTGGTCTCCTTCCATGCAAAGTCAGACTGTGCTTTGTGACCCTCCTCCCTAATTACCATTTCCATAATCACATTGCACAAAATTTAACTGCATCCTAGTTGAGGATCATGTCCCAAATCAATAAAAATAATCAAATTCTTACAACTTTCATCCATGTTTTATTGGGGTCTCCGCAAATTGTTTTTACTGCTGGTGCACAACCCGGGCATTCTTGAGCAGCTAATCATTGTTGCACATGATAATACTATCATAGTCAGTCCAATAATTCGCCAATCTATTGATTTAACTCTGATCAGCCTCATTTTTAATCTAGTTCATCTTCATTGCACATCTTCATCAACATTCTCATCTTTGATGTTTGCATGATCACACAAAGGGTTTGATGTTCTGTTAGGACATCTTTGCAAGCTATGGTAAGTTATCCACAGGATAAATCTCATGAGAAGTGGAAAGTTTGGGAGGGAGCAGGATGTGTGAAAGGAATTTTCAGTCAATTGGGTGAGCTCTTGGATTGTGCAATCCCAAAAAATTAGGATGTCTTGTTCTTCCTAAAAAGTGATTTATCACATTCTTATTATTGTGGAATCTAGGAATCAAAATCTCCCATGTTGGTTACTATTATCTCTCTGCACAGTTGTCTGCAAACCCTGGCTTGTATGGTTTTTTACCACAGATGAGCTGTCTGAGTATCCAAACAGCCCCTTAAAATATATTGATAATGATTATTGATTTTTCTTTCAAAAAAGATAATGATTATTGATTTCTCGAGACCCAACAATGACTGTTTCCGATCTTCATGTCAATCTTATCCTTGCACTAAACTTTTTCTTTGTCACTTGGAAATCAGTTATTTGATTGTTCAATAAGCTACAGAGCAATCCATCTTTTTTATGGTTCTGTATCATGGTGCTATGGTTCCTTCTCTGGCAGGGACATGAGGTAGATGCCTTTGGAATCGGCACCTATCTTGTCACATGTTATGCTCAAGCAGCTCTTGGTTGTGTATTCAAACTAGTTGAGATAAATAATCAGCCCCGTATCAAACTATCTGAAGATGTTACAAAGGTTAGATCATATTCTAACTTTAATACCACTGTCTTCTTATCAAACAATAATTATATCATTATTGTGCTTTAGGTCTCCATACCATGCAAAAACAATGTTATAGACTGTATGGAAGAGAAGGCTACCCATTGGTGGATATAATGACTGGGGAAAATGAACCGCCTCCAAAGGTATATGTTCTTTTTGATGCCAACCCAAGACCCGAGTATTACATTTTGTTATTTTAAGAGTGGATTGGTATATGGTTGAGCTTGAGTTAAGCAGCTAAAAATAATATTAATAATATTTCGTAGCAACTTGGGAGAAATTGTGCCATTCACTTCTTAAACGTGATCTTCCGATGTAAAATAGATGATGCTATCAACTTCTTACATTTTTTTCCTCTTTATAGGTAGGAGAGAGAATTTTATGTCGTCATCCATTCAATGAATCTAAGAGAGCATATGTTGTACCACAGCATGTTGAGGAACTATTGAAGTGTTATTGGCCCGGATATTCAGGTTTGAATCCTCTGTTCTTGACTAGCTCTCTCTCTAGAGCAGATTCTATTCATTCAATGATCTACTTTATATTGGCTCCAAGTTTAACTACTCGTAAACTGTTTACCTATTATGGGAAGTTCAAAACTTGGGGTGTTGGGAAAGTTGGCGGCTGTCATTTTTTTTAACCTTAGCTCCCATTACAGATGGAAGAGTTTGTATCTATTCTAATATACATAAGTTGGAAACACAATTGGAAAGCCTGATTGCATGTATGGCAATTTAATGTGCCAAAATGCACTCTGCTAAAGTTTGAACATTCTTTACAAATGACTCTTATCCCAGTGCAAATTCCTCAAGAATTTGTGCAAAATCCCAACTGGGCAAACTTTGTGAAAGCAATGGTCCTGTCATGTGGTCTAAAAGACCAGATGGTGGTAGCAAAATCCGTGTTACTGTCTATGAATTTAAGCCCATCTATTTGATTGGTAGTGCTATAAAATTCTTCCAGACTTGGAAAGAGTCTAATCATAAAGGGATGAAGACAAGTGTTGATTTAGAAAATCACACCCATCGTAGAAATAAAATATAAACCATAAAAACAAATTGAAATGCAAACCCTTAAGAAAAAGAACCTGTTAAACTTAGAAGACTATTTTCTCAGTTAAAAAGAAGGGTATTTATATGTATTCACTAATTTCCTGAGAGCCTATTTTCTCAGTTTTAGAACATTCATACTCCCAAAATGCCAACCAGCCTTAACTAGTTGGAATTCCTCTCTTTGTCCTACGATATTTCTCATTAAAAAAGGAAAATGAAATGAAAAACAAAAATAAGGAAACTGCTAAAATTGAAACTAAGCTTACTAAAGTTGGTTGCCCCACTGAATGAGGCTCTTGCCATTAGAGGATATGAGGAGGGTCAAATAAACACAATCTTGCATCCATACGCAGAGATGCTGTTTTCATGTTTTGGACCTGTGACAACCTCATTATAACAGAGCAACCTTGATGTAGCTTCATGACCCGCCCTCTTGAGCTTAAGCTTTCCTACAGTTGCAAGTTAAAAAAATCTTGAAAATGGTTTGTGGGAAAAAGGCCACCTTGTGTTTTTTCATTAATTTATGTTGCCTTCAGTAAAGAATCAATAGGTTCAAAGTGAACAATTAAACAGCTGATACGGTATAACTGAATTCTAGAAATCAATTGCTTTCAAGATTGATGTCAATTTTTAGTCACCTAAATCATGGGACTTTTTGACTGCAAACAACCATTAACTCTTGTTGCATCAAGGTTTCTTTCCTTTCTATCGTTTTATATTTTGTAACAGAAGCTTGAGCATTCTTGTTATATTACATTTGTTGATTCAACGACACTTATGATCAAGATGATGCATCACTGAAAATAATCATTATGCACAAATTCTTAACCTGGATATTGGTGCTCAAAGATAAACCAAGGGAAGAATTACCATCCTTGGAGAAAATTCGAGACCGTTGCATTAAGCATCTCAGCCAAATGCGGCCAGATCACATGAGGAGATTGAACCCAACACCATACAAGGTTCTGTTTCCTTTGCTTGCCCAATTTTGTCAGTCTCGTCATATTGAATCTGAACTGAGAGAATGATTAACTCCTGACCAGGTGAGCGTGAGTGCGAAGTTGTATGACTTCATCCATTTCCTATGGCTCAGTGAAGCGCCGGTTGGCGAGCTGCAATGAATGCACAAATAAAGCAATTTGTGGATGCCTTCAGGTTATGTGGTTGTAATAATCTCACTAAGAATGATTATATTTTAAAGTTTCTGGATCCTTATATCGATCAATAAGGGCGCATTCTTTACAATTCTCTTCCAATTTGCAAGTCTTCCATTGCTGTATGTGATTTGCTCCCCAAATAAGTGAGTTTTGTATTTACAACATTGTTTTGATAAAGCACTGGAGAGGGCCAACATTCTCAAAACGCTAACTTGTGGCAAGGAGCTTACATTTTTGCCATTTTGTGTAGAACTTGATTTTTTTTCCAAAGGGAAAATGTAGTCCAGATATACCTTGAAACTGAGTCTGGCATATCTCGTACAAAAAAAGTCTCTTTGGAATTCAGCTTATGCCTGTAGGTCTCTGATGGGAATACCTTTCCTCAACTTGTGGTTCTGGGAACCCTTGCTAAAGGCAGGTTAGTGCGATATTATTGCAAGCAGATTTACATAGCAATCATTATGTTTCTTGGCTGTTTGATCTGAAAGTCTCAATGATTGTTCTGCTAATAACCAAAGCAAATTATCTGCCCAAAATGTGGACAGCTTCAGGCTTCATTGATAGAACTGGGACCCTTTTAACACCACTGCTGTTCAACTTTCAAATATCATGAATATACGCCCGGTATTCAACATAAAGAACAAATTTTCTACCTTCGGATGCTTAGTTTGAAAAGTTTCCATCTTTAGCATGATAAAGAAAATATGCGTCTTTTACCGTATTAATATAATTAAAATTTTTTATCAATTTAATGTAAATTTAAATTTATTATCAAAATAATATAAAATAGAAAAATATCATTTGGAATGATTTTTCTAAGGATAAAATGTCATTCCAAACGATGTTTACGTGGTCCAGTCAGTCAATTATCCAGCTCATCTAGAATAAAAGAAAAACGCCATTGTGAATGGTGCTTCTAGAAGTATCATTCTGAATTATGCTTTTAAAATATTATTTACAATAGTATTTATATATTTTTATAAAAAAAATCTGGACGTCATTCATGCGCTGTCTCTTTCTTCTCCAACGGCGCCCCTCCTCGATCTTTTTCAGTAAGCCGTCGCCCCCTCCCTCTCTCTCCTCTTCCTTCTCTCTCCTCTTCCTCCCTCGGCTCCCTCCTCCCCCATCCGACAACCCCCGCCCTCACCAATTGCCCCTCCTCCCCCATCCGACACCCCCTTCGGTCAGCCTCTCTTTCTTTCCTCTGTCCGGTCAGCCATCCATCCAATGCCCCCTCTCCCTCCCATCCGACGCCCCCCTCTCCCCTGCCCCTCTTCCTTCTCTCCCCAACTCCAACCCGCCGCCCCCTTGTCGGCCTCTCTTCTCTCTCCCTCTGGTCAGTTGGCTGATGCACCCCCCTCCCTACCGACTGCCCCTCCCCAATTCCATGGCTCTGTCTCTCAATGCCACACCCTCCGTTCCTCTTCCTTTCTCTCTCCTTTCGGACTCTTTCAGTCTTTTTTTTTGCTAATATATTCATTAATTTAATATATCTGTTAATATATTAATATTATTTATTATATTATTGAAACTAGATTGGAATCTGATTTTTTTAAATTTGATTAAAAATTTAATATATTACATTGCATAGAACTGTAGATCCGTCTCTTGATTAATGTACATATTCTACGGCATCTGTACATTTATATATTTTTGTACGGATGAGAAAATTATGTACATTGATCAATTGACTGTCCAGTTTGGACAGTTTAGGATTGTAATTAATTCTATAGGTAATTATAATTAATACTATATGGTTTGTCATGATCTAGATGTGTCTCGAAAAAAATTAGGAAAGAAAATGTCACATTAAAAGCGATATTTAAATTAGTTTAAAAATAATATCATGCACCAAAAAAATATAAATAATAATGAGAAAATATAATATGCATCCAAAAAATTGATTTAAAAATATAATAAACATATCACGCA
>KE504729.1:175020-201429 GCA_000441515.1 Elaeis oleifera
AATAATGAGAAAATATAATATGCATCCAAAAAATTGATTTAAAAATATAAATAAACATATCACGCACTAAAGATTAAGGTGGAGAAAAAAATTACTTTAAAACATCATTTGGACATATACCATCACTTTTTGGTCCACAGATGTCAGAGTCTTTATCTTCCTACATGCCCCAGATGACAGCACCGAGTCCGAGTTGGCATCATGACTCTTCATCTGAGTGGTCTGATCTTTTTGTTACAGACCCATCATTAGATCCAGATAAGGGAGTTGAGGGGTCACTCACTTTGTAGATACTCCAGCAGCACCTGTTATTCTGATATACATGCTCAGAAGACGTCCACTGATATAGGAGAGGGGCCATCACAGGTGACAAAGAGTAGGAGCGACCGTTAAAGACCTTCATGAGAATGTCCAGGCGGTTAAGGGTACCACGGCGCCCTCGTGGAACTTAGTATTTTTTGGATTTATAGTACTGCGGAATTTTTTTGTAAACGGTATATTTTGTTCTATTTTATATTATTAATTATTATTTCTATCAGAATTTTAGATATTTTACTTGTTTAATTTCAAGTGTTAGGATGCTATATGATTTGTCCTGATCTTCAGATATGTCTAAAAAAAAATTGGGAAGAAATATCACGTTAAAAGAACTATCCAAATTAGTTTAAAACATAATATCATGTATAAAAAAATATAAATAATAATAAAAAATATATTACATCTAAAAAAATTGATTTAAAAAATATAAATAAAATATATCATGCACCGAAGATTAAGATGAAAAAAAATATCTTAGAAATATCAAATTGAATGATGTTTTCTAAAAACGACGTTCTGAATGGCGCTCTCAGATTTTTTTTTTTTTTTTGACGGAATTCCATATAGATGGAGAGTGTGATAATTGGATAAAAAATATCATTTGAAATGATATTTTTTAAAAAAAATTAATTTTATATTATTTTTATAAATAAATTAAAATTTATATTAAATTAATAAAAAAATTTAAATTGCATCGATGCGATAAAAAACTCAAAGTATCCGATAGATGCTCATCATAAGCTTTGATTTTTCCTCCTATTCCTATTGGTCAGATGGCAGTGCCACGCCGGTTTAAAATTCATGTTAAAGCTCCCTCCCTTTCATAAAAAAAAATAATAATAAAAATAAGACCAAACCTCGAAGAAGAAGCCTGAGCACTGAACGAAGCGTTTTCCGTGCCTCAACACCCACATGTTGCTTGCCACCAACTCCCTTGCATATAACTAATATTTTTTTCATAAAATTTTGAAACTGATGCTTAGCTAGAACAAGTTGGATCTCTAATATGTTGAAGAGAACAAGAGATCAATCATCAAACATTTACACATTGCTTCCCATTAACAATTCTTCGATGAGCACCAAATAGCGAAGACGAACAAGAAACATTTAATTATTCATGTGTACAAACATGATAAATCATGTCATACATGGCTGCAAAGGACTTTAGCTCCAGTTTTTCACTTGTTTAAGAACCACATCTAGTATTATTCCTGGGGAACACCTTTGTTCTGTCGATGACGGTCCAAGCATATTAGTGGATGCAGCTTGTGACCACAGGTTGTCTCTCCACAGTCCATTATAGTTCTCTGATTCTTGGCCAACACAAGCATATCAAGCCTGTGAAAGCTTTCCTGTGGAGAGATGACAATTCTCCTCCACCCATTTGCTGATTTGCACATCCAAGATTTGACCATTCATAGCAGGCGATAGGCATTTAATAATTATTGCGGCCCATCTATAGCAGATGATGGACGTTTCAATGTTCTTACAGCACCAGAGTAGCATAGAATTTGATATTTTCTAGCTATCAGACTGAGACGGTTAGGTCCTTCAGCTGCACCCACCCATAGGCGCATCGGTCTCTGATCTTCTGTATCGCAGCTGTTGCCAAACTAATGGCTGGACGGATTGCTGCAAAATCTTTCTCAAAAGGCAATCTAGCCTTTTGGTCCAACTGCAGCCACAAAATGAACATTGCTTAAAAACTAGTGGCAGGACAACACTGACTAAAGACAATACCATAACTTGTGATGAAGAGTAACCTTCTCAAGACACCGCGTCACATCCAACATGTAGCAGAAATATGAAAGCTGCCTGTATAGATCTGCCTGTGTGTACTGAACAAATAAGTTCACCAGATTTTAGTTTTCATATCACAAGGCAAGGGCAACGCAAGCATCAACTAGCAACATGGTTTGTCAAAATGCAACTGGCAAGATAAAGACCTGTCTTATGAGGTGGCCGTTACAGCGTGGGTAGTTTGGACAGACTGTTCCTCTCTCAGAATCACCAACCACCCGAAGATTCAGGCTGCATGTGGTATACTTGCACATCTCATCATCACACTGGTAAATGCATCAAATTCATGAAACATAAATATGAAGATCTAAAAGCTGGCCAAGAGCATAGAATGCCCATATGGCACCAAGAATATGTCAAAAAACTGAGATGAAAGTATAAAATAGTTATACCATCATTAAGCCTTTGTAGTACAAGGAGATGAAATGGTCAGCCTGCCTTTCACCTGCAAATAACACAGGCCTAGCAATTGATGTCAAATGCAAATGAATGGATCATGAATTGCGTTCAGAGAAAAATTTTGCACCTGGTTCGCTAACATGGCTGGAGATATTCTGCTTCCATCAACATCATCCGGGCATCTTGGGCAACGCATTCTGTGCCAGAAATTACAATCAGTTCTTTTCCGCCTGTGAATCTAATGAGTTTCCACTGCTCGATGTAGAAAGTAGGCTGGACACAGGCGGGCACTCAAATGTACTAGAGCAGCTAGGACACGATAGCTGCAGTGGCTCACAGCCACGATACCTGCAGGTATTAGACATTGGACAGATCAAGAATGCTTCATCCTACCTGCCATTACTCCAATTCTTTGTCTAAGTGTTTACCTTTCATCATCATCTATTACTGATAAAAGCACAGTAGAAGGATCTTGGCTAACAGAATCAGCAGTTTTGAATTGGAACTAAGCGCAAAAAACATGAAACTTCATGCCATTAGTACAGCAACATTGAAGAACACAGTGAAAATTTTGGGTAGAGGCGCACCTTAGATGAATCAAGCCCTAAACACTCGGCCAAACGTGCGGGGCTAGTGCCCTGAATGGAAGCACACAGACGTGATACCACAGGATGAATCTGTCAGAAAACACAGTTAAATATCCTAAATGATGGCACTCTGAAGATGAAAGGCTGCATCAATTAAATGGGCAAATTTGAAGGAGAAACCTGTTGTGACAAGTAATAATCGATGTCTATCATCCAATTGCCACTGTCCCTTTTCAGCTCCTCAGGATGCCTAGCCCTTTGAGCTATTCCTGATGTTGGACCAGAACTGGTACCCTGGACAAAACGACAACAAAAAGAAGGCTAGATTTAGATGGATTAATGTTGCTAAAATGGCTACTCACTTGGCCTCATTTGGCAGTTAATTATGAGGCAAATCTGACAAGAAACAGGACAGGCTTCTCTCTACTATAGATTTAACAATGATGCTAAAGCTGCAGTTAATAATATCTCATGCACCAAGATGACGGCGGAGAATTCCATTATTCTCTGCTACCCATCTTACCAAGCCCCTAACCAAAGCATGCTTACCGCATATACAGCAATTAGATATTTTGATGTAATACCTGCTGGCAGCAAATTATATAAGGAACTGTATCACCAGCAGAGCAGCCTGAGTAACCATTTTGCTTCAATCGTAGAGCCACCTAAACACAATATTAGAGCCACATAAGATAGATGCATGAAAATGCCAATTAGAAAAATGTTAACCTTATAAAAAGATAACTGACCTGCACATGAGGTTGGTTTTTAGCATCTGGATAGTCTTCTGGTGGTTTTGTCAAACTCTTAGTGATAACATATTTTTCAAGTTCTATTTCACCATTCCTCATCTCCTCCTGGACCTGCATACAAAGGAAGTATTGACAATTATGTCAAAAAGTCAAAAAAATTTCTTCTTTTTCCATGATGTGAAAGCTTTTAGATAGAAGGTAAGCCCTTGGCACAACAATAAGGTCGCTCCATTGTGATGGTCACAGGCTTGAAACACAGAAACAGCCTCTCCACTCAGGGGGTAAGGCTGCCTGTATCTGGCCTATGCAGACCATGCAATGGCAGAAGCCTCGTGCACTAGACCACCTTTTTCTAAAAGCTTTTACATGAAAGCAACGTGCAAACATTAGATCATACCAGTCATCAGTTCAGTAAATCACAACCATGACAAATAAATTGCATGAAGTAAATTATGAAATATGAATGCTTCATGACGCATGTATTTGCTCACCTTCATAATAGTACTATGAATTGATTCAACAACATCCTCACATGTCCTGCAATAATAGGAAGTCAGATGGAGATCAAAAGTAGACTTTTTTGTGGATTTGTCCTGAATATAAGCTATCTTGCCCTGAATTACGCATCATGTCATGGACAGAATGTAAATAAATGCATACCCTCCAGATAATATCTGGCTGAGGCAGAAATCCCCTATTCCTTTGATAATAAACTCCAGTCACGCCGTACCATGTCAAGACCCTTGCGTTCAATGACCTGCCTCATGCATGGTATAGTCAATTGGACTTTTAAAACTCAATAGGTTATAAGAAGCAAATGGTGTCAAATATTCAACTTCAACCTCATATGGTGTCCCATCCTTAAACAGCACTTTCACAGCAGCATATTTTTCTTTTAAGAAGCAGCATTCTCTTGTACAGACCATCAAGATCAATCTCCAGATGACGATATTTCTTGTTGACCTAGATAGGAAAAGAGTGTATTTAGAGATATCCAATATTTTGCATGTCCAATACATGAGACCTTTCATCCATTCTGTGAAATTTCCATTAGCAGCCTATAGCAACTCATTTCCTATAACAAAAACCATAAAGGAAAAAATTGTCTTCCACCTTATCAAACACAAGCCTCACCTCTTGCATGACCTTCCCAGCAATAGCTTTTGCCTTGGCAATGTCATCTAATCCACTATAGATCATTATAGAATCTGTATCCCCATAAATTACCTGTTTAACATCCAAAAGTACACCAGTAAATAGAACAAATCTTTACTGAAGTTCTTCATACTTAAAATGTGTTTATTGCCGAGTCCTTACAGCTGCAGATTTGATAAGCAATCAGCACATTGTGCATTGCTACACATCATGAGCATGTTTCGTGCATGTTAATGACCAAGGGGCTAGCAGCTGAACTGATATGAAAGATGCAGAAATTCTCAGATAGTTTAAGCTCTGTGTGTTCATTTGTGCGATTGATAGAGAGAGAGTAGGGGCAAGAGTGAAGGGGCTGGGTGGATGGTCACATCTCATGAGGAAGGGGTGCACATGTGTGACAACTATAAGACAAAGGAAGGATCTAGAGGGCTATGGTCTTGATGATACAAAAGGTTTGGCGGACAATTTTCATCTCATCACAGGAAGAAGGGTTTAGGCAGCTTTGCTCTCCTACGACTGGGTGACAGCAGCAATAACAATGGTAAGGATGGTGAAAATCAGCATTTATTTGTGTAACATTTCAGAAGACTAACATGACCATGGTTTTCCTGGTATGTATCAAAAAAAGCATTTTCAAGGAAAATGATTAGGGTGAGAGCATGAAAAGGATCCCCACCTAGTGAATTTAGCTTTACATGCTACACTAGCATGAAGTTGTAAGTTTAAGATGCATACGATGATGCTTTGCTAACCTCACTTGTGTTATTCATTATGTGAATCTCCATTTACATTAAAAATTAAAATCATTCTCTCAATCATCAGTTTTCATATACATCAACATGCTATAGAAACATGTAGAGAAACACAATTTAGTTTCAAAGCATGCTCAAACTTCCAATTGGTTTCTTGGTGCTTCATCACAAAATTGAGCCAGAAGTTTACAGTAGAATTTGCTTGAATTTTACAACCAAGGCTTGAAATCAGAATGTTGGAATAAGAGGGGAAAAAATGTACCTCCAAGTTCAAGTTGTTCTGAACCAGATCAACAGTACTTTGCAAGATTTCCCTCCCTGCAAAACGCACGCATAGATGAGTCAGTGCAAAACTTATCTTCAAACTCATAAAATGCATTCCAATGCCCAATGTTCTGAAACCTATGCAGAATAAAGCAAAATTTCTTACTTGTAGTGTTATCAGCTCAGCAAGTGGTTTTGCATAGAATCTGGAATTTGAAAAGCCCAAGCATCCATACATGCTGAAGTGAATTGGTTAAAAGAAAAGCTCATCCTTAGAATTGTAAGAAAAGCCAAAGTGCTAAAATTTAAAATTGGGAACAATCACCAAACCTGTTGGCGGTAAGCTTCAATGCCTGCTGTTGAATATCAAATTGCTGAACTTTGAGACCAGTAGCAGTCTTGAGCCATGACTTCACCATTCTTCTTCTCTCAACAAGATTTCTCAATAACTAAAATCAAAAATATATAAACTAAATGAAATAAACCATAAAAGTCATGCATAAGATTAGGTAGCACCTAATTATTTCAAAACATTAGACACAATCTCGCTAGAAAGCAACTTGCTAATAGTGGAAGGGAAAAGTAATAAATCCCCCATTTGTAGGGGAAACAAGCCCAACAACAATCAAATGGCCGCATATTATCATCATAATAATAAGATACATGAATTTCTTAAAATTACTGAATCATTCTTGACTGCTACAGACATCAAATTATTCTATGAATAATTTGTCAGATTGTGATTTACTTGTGAATATATCACAGAATTTGCAAAATCTGAAATAAATCATGAATTATGAATTATTTATTGATAATTTATCAAGAGCAGAAACACCAGTTCATGCTTAAGGTCTGAGACTCTGAGCCACTGATCCAATTGAGGAAAATGAAGGAACCCCTTCAACCCATTTAACTCAAATCACTCAAATAAAATAATAAAATAAACATTTTAGAAAGTAGTGCAAGCCCTTCACTTTTATTAATTTTCATGATCCATAAGTTAAGGTACATATCATGAATGGAAAGTAGAGTTTATGTTCTTTGTTTACACTCCATCTATTGGGATCTTAGTAGGTAGAAAGTAGAGTACAAGATTCACCAACTCTATACCAGACCATACATCAGTACCATCCTATCATAGTATCGATACATAGTTCGGTACGATACGAGATGGCATACTGGGTGTCGTATGGTACAAATAGCATACCGATACGAAACCAATAAGGTATGGTATGTCCTGTACTGGAAGGTATGAGATGGTACAGCTGACCATGGTAGAGCCTATGCTCTTTTCCATTCTCCAAAATTATAGCATATATCCTCTATTTATACTAGTGAGATACTCGTTATTTGAGTCAGATTTTCCTTCTAGGTAAAAAAGGAGAATTTACAAGTTCTCTATTATTGCATAGAGGTCCACTCTCTTTATTTGAGTTGGATTCTTCTTCTAGTTAGAAGAGAATGAAAACTTCCTGTTTTTTAATGCTAATGAAGCCCAATCCAAATCGGATTGGATTTCTCTTCTAACTAAAAAGGTTATAGATTACAAAATAATAAAAATATTTTAAAGAATTTCCAAGTTCTTAAAAGAGATTTTGGCACCTAAATCAACTTCATCTTCAATTAATTGCCAAATTCTTCCTGGATTAGAAGTTATAGCTTCCTGAAGTTTCAGTACTTGGTTGAGCCTTGGAAATGACAAATTTTGCTCCCAAAGCTTTGCAGACCTTTATGAAGTGGCCAAATTGGTCCATGGCAGGTTAGATGATCCTTCTAGATCAGTCACTTGGGCGGACTGCAAACATAGGGATTGGAGATTTAACTGTTATGTATCAGAGATAGTATTCTTTTCTCAAAAGCAAGAAATAAAGTTTTGGAATGCTAGAACAAACTAGAACCCCCTGTTCTCCTATATATATTCGTCTACCCCCATCCCCCCTCTTTCTCTTCTTCTCATACGCCCACAATGCCACACGTTCTCTTCTTTTCTACCAAATTCAGCCCCCCATAAGGCACCCATGCAGGCTACACCATTGGGCACCAGACTCTTTAATTTGAAGTTCTTCCTTCCACAGCCAAATTTTCTCCTCTTCTCTACCAAATTTGAGACCCCCTTAAGGACTCATAAAAGCTATACCGTAGGGCACCAATATCTCTAGTTCAAGTCACACATGCATGTACACACAAACAGATGCACGCACACACACGCACACGTATGTATGTATGCATGTTGATGATTGCTTTACTTTAAACATTCCGAAGTCCAAAATTCTAAACCTTTTGTAAATATGTGGATCTTTTTCCAAATTCCAAACTTCTCAGCCTTGCCAAGTTATTCCCAAATGCCAAACTTGTGACTTATCATGCAATTGGCTTGGTCAACAAGTCAGCAGGCCAACTGGGCAACAAATAGACCCATACTAATTATTTTCTATGCATTAGCTGACTTAATTTTTTATCGAGAACCATATTTTTTCAAAAAGTTAAGAATTTGAAATGCAGTAAATAGCTAAGAATCAAAATTCTCGAAATTTTTAGCTAGAGCCCAAGAAGCTTGATCTGTCACTGCCTAGCGATCATTTTCTCTTTCAAGTCCTGGAAATCATAGGGATAAGAGTAATAGAAAAGACTACAAAGAATGTAATAAGCAATTACAATGCAAAACAAACTCCCTGTAACCCTAACAACATTGGCATTGAATGATTTGGTTAGTCTGTCAAGGATCATGGGTTACAAATGGATGATCCCACAAAACATACTGACCTAACTACAAGGCAAAATATGTATGTTCTGAAGCACTGTGAGAAACTCCACGACAAACAAGTTTTGTCATAAATTGAAAGGAAGCATAATATCTTAAAATTATGAAATAGAGCATGTTGATATACAAAGAAGAGTGTTCCATACATAATACCAGAGAACATAATGAAAGATTAGAACTTAGAAGTTTGTGGCCTTGTGGAGAAAATTATCAAAAGGTATGTGGGTGTCTTCTGGCTTGGCAAATCTAGGGAGAACCATCGAGGTATCCTTTTGTGATAATTAACTTGTGATGTAACTGTCATGTATGGAAAATTGAAAATGCAGAAATGGTTAACCTTAGTTGTCAAGGAAAAGTGACCAAGTACTTGCAACAAAAAAATTGTCACTACATAATGGTCATTTGGGAAGATACCTCAGGTAAAACTCCAGTAGTTTTTGAAGATGGTAGGTTAGGAACCTGACCATCAGGAGGTCGTTCAACCGTAGTGAAGCAAATATTGTATTCCTGTTCAGAAATTACAAATTACATGTCAGGGACATTAAACATGGCATCATGTCAATAGCACCTTACTAGATAAGCAGTCAACTGCATAAGAAACTCCATAGAAAGTTTGCATCTAAAATGCTAAAGTACCTGAATAATTGAAGGATAAAGACTGTTGAAGTCTAGGAGTAATATATACTTGTCATATAAGCCCTTTTGGGTTCCAAAACCAAGCCACCAGAGTAGGAAGAACCTTTTTTGCCTTTCCTTGATCAATATGTAGTGCATCATTGTCCAGAGGAACATCATTCACATTTAAGTCACCAGCATCCTCACCATCTATACCAGCATTTAGTCTTCTCTTCATGGTGTTTGATTCTTTATTGCGTGCAGAAATCTTATCTGGCACAATGTACTTCTTTGCATGAAAGAATGCAACAGAAGGTACTCCACCCTCTGTGCCCTGGCACCCTGAAGATGCAGCATGCAATAAACAGTATTTTGGTTAAGATTCAGATGATTAATTAAGATCAATAAGACATGAGAATATACCTGAAGAGTTTTGCCCCAAAGATTGCCGCTGATATTAGTTAACTGCCGAGTAAGAGGAAGAACACTCAAATGAAACATAAGTTCCAGAGATAGCCAGGCATCAGTCTCACCGTATTCAACCTACTTCCAAGTCAGAAATCACCATTTAGCACAACAGAATGCTAAATCCAAAGCAGTAGGCAGATTCTAGAAATCCATGTTTACTGGAAAAGAAAGTGCTTAACAAGAAAAATGCTATTCTATTTGAAACCTACCAGTTCAAGAAGCACCCCTGATGTTTGGAACATGGCAGGAATATCATGTGGAGAAATCTCCTTCCTGTCTTTTTGAGTTGTGTTTTCGCAAGTTGGGTCAAAGAATAACTTATCTAAAATGGGAAACATATATGAGAGATGACAGAAATGGGCAACTTAAGCTTTACCTGATAGAAATTTTAAATCTAACAAACCTCCTTTAAAAGATCACGTGAGCACAGATAGGTATCACATAGGAGACGACCTGCAATGCAGGACATGATTCCTGGACTAGCTCCAGATCCATAAAGAACATTTCCTTTGGTGAGCTTTGGCATCACAGAACGCTTAAGGCGACCAATCTTGGACCACATGCTACTTGGCACCTTACAAGCCTGCATTGAAGGAGGGGAATACACATTCCTCTTGTAATTGACTGGTTATCCAAAGAATGAATAACATAAAAACTGCAAACAGAGAGTTTTGCTACATAGAAACAGTACAAATATGCAAGAGGAGGTTTTAGAAGAAGCAAGGAGAAAAAAGGATTGACTGAAGAACATGACTACAAAGAACTGAAAGTGAGTTGGGCCTGCCCTACATTTTTCTCAAAAATAAAATAAATAAAATAATTACAGCTGGAAGAAATATCGGTCCATCTTGGACATAAGTTTATGCAAAATCTAAATATGGATATAGCGGCTTCAGAACATGCAATTTTCGGATGGAAATACATTAGTGGTTAAAATAGTGAACTTCACAAAATAGCCAAACCTGTGCTCGGTGGAGAAGCACATCAAGATCAAAGCCTGAAATATTGTGCCCAACAAGAATATCGCTATCCAATTTGTTCAGTTCAATCATCAAACGATTCAACAAGGCTCTTTCACTGCAAAAGATGCAAAAACACCAACCTGAGTGAATGCAAACTAACAACAATGACACTTTCAAGTAAAGCAAGAAAACAATGGGTATAAAAGGTAAGCAAAAGTGAACCTGCTTTCCAGTGCCAAAACAGTTGCACCAGCTTTTGAATTTCTTTCAGAAACTTCCTTTGTCAGACCCATTGGAAATATACCTCCATCAAGTTTCCGGACAACAGTAAAATGGCTAAGTGCACCCCTTCTCTTCCATTCTGATGCCAGCATAGGCCCATCAATCTAAAAATGTATGTTCCAGAACACAGGTGCATGAGAGAATGAATTAAATCAACCAAGCATTAGTCATTGAAAAATAGCATTGCAACTAGATAATGGCTCTAAATATTACAAGCATAAGATAGAAGATTTTTTTATCCATCAGCAAACAAAGTAGGAAACACATCCTACACCACTATTCGGTGCCTTAAAATGCTCAAAGGCATTAGCAGAACATTTTACATACTTTTGCCTTGTGACAGCAGATGACAGAGGCTGACACTATCTCATTAGTGTTACGCTTTTCATTGATAATCGTTTTCAAATTTATTGCTGCAACAATTACTGGAGGAATTTCAAGCAAAATCTTTGAAGTAGAAAAGGATATGTCCTTGGGGCAATCAATGGTGATTTCAAATTTGCACCAGCTGACCTGTTTCACAGCAAACCACAAAAGTTAGTGCAAACTGATAATACACATGCATTGAGATAGCAAAGAGTATGTAGTTCGGAGTAGGAGGAAAAAAATTGAAAGGATCAAAACAGAATCTAAAGAAAGAGCAACAGACAAGTGGGAAATAGCACAAAACAGAGTTGAAGATCACACCCGCTGAGTAGATGGACAGCTCACGAATTTCGTAATTGATAACCAAGATGGTCCCTTGATTTTCCTTTGATCAGAAACAACTCCAGAGCACTGAAAACCAAGATTTCAGTAATTTTTTTTTCAACAACTGATGCATGAAATAAGTTTTTGTTCAACAATTGATGCATGAATAAGTACTGGGCTTTTTTCCTGAAGAAAAGATAGATATATCAAAATGTTCGATTATCATGGACTAGATGTTATGCATTATTAAAATTCTAGTGCAACATTATGTTGAAAGCATCAACATAAGATAGCAAATTCCACATAAAGATTATGTAGCCCAAGTTTAGTCATGAACCTTAAAAGGTCTAAACCATTTTGTGCTAAGATGTTAAAAAGATTTTGAGATTTGCTTCATATTAGGCTATTAGCCGCATGACATTAACCACTATTGGAGTCCCTGCAGAAGCAGACCCACTTGGATTTCCCTCAAATGACTTGAACCATATATTTTGATATCGCTCCTAGATTATAATCCCATAGAATAATATAGGCGGTTGTATTGAGTTAATTTATTGACCATAATATTCTCTCTAATATGCTTTAGACTTGGTTTCTTAAGACTTCAGAATAGGAAAAATGGAATAGATGAAGATGAAGTTGTCTTGCATGAAATGGCTATTCCCCAGAAGCATCTTCATCCTTGTTGGGTTGCATTTTCTTAATATCAAGTAACAATGACTGGAACAAATTGGGTGCCAGCACTTTGTTTCCAAGGGATAGGAATAAACTTGGTAGATGGAACAGTGATAAACAGACAATAGCCACCTAGCCTATGGAATAGCTACTTGAATTAATGGTTTTGATGGGGGAAAGAAAAAGAAAATAAGTCACCATTTCTTCTAGTTGGCAATTGGGCAGGATAGAAGATACACCACCCTTTACTCCCTCAGCCATTATTCTTGAACCAAGATGCACCTTTGACATAGGGGGAAAGAACAAAAATGTTAAGTATTGTACTTTCCACCACCATTACTAAAAACATAGCAAGCCCAGATTATAAATATCACTTATCCAAGTTCAGTAAAGTAGCATGATACCACATAAGTCTCTATAATATCCAACATTGACCAAAAATTGTAAGTCTACATCCCATGGAAGAAAAAGAAAAAAAAAAAAACAGTCAGCACAAAGTAACATTGAAAGAACCGACTGGGGGACAACCGCGCACACCTCAATTCACACGGCACACAAGCACAGCGGAAACATAGATCATTTTATAGAGGAAAGATATTCGAACAAACGTAGAATGCAAAAAGGATGGAGATGATCAAGCAATAAAAACAGAAGAAAGGAAAGCTCACCAGATTTAACGTGGTTCGGCCTATCAATTGTTGGCCTACGTCCACAAGCAAGACCTCCTCGACGATTCTTCTATTAAATCCACGAGGAGATACAAGAAGCTCTCTTTTTACAAAGAAAAAGCAGACCTTTTCCTCTCTCTCTCTAAAGACCTAACACCGCTCTGAGTGCATACATATTAATAAGTCTTGGAATCCTAAATAATTTTGGCCTAAACCGCATCCGAAAACTGAGTCCAAAACAGGTTCGCCCATAGAAGGAGTCGACGCATCCTGAAGTCAAGTCGACTCCTCTAGTTCCGAGTCGACTCGAGCTGAACCAAGTCGACTCACCTGCGTGCGGCCACAGGATCCCAAAACATAGCCCTCTGTTAGGCTCCCCAAGTCGAGGTATCAGTGTCGAGTCGACTCGCCTAGTCGACTCAACAAGAACCGAGTCGACTCCTATTGGAATCGAGTCGACTCCTCTAAAACTCTTTTGCTGATCCTCCTTTTCGTGAGTTTCTTCACATGGGTTTCAAGCTCATTAATTCTCCCACTTGAAGACATGTGCCAAACTCTAAAGAATGTCATCCCTGAAGGCCTTGCCAACCTCCCACTCCTCACGTAGCTCCAAGATCGAGAGAAATTTTGCTCCAATTTAACTTCTCTCGAGTCACCGACTTCATTAACACATCCGCTGAATTTGCATCAGTATGAATCTTTAACAACGAGACCAAACCATCATCTATCACATCTCTCATAAAGTGATAGCAAATGTCGATATGCTTCGTTCGAGAGTAAAATACCGAATTTTTCACCAAATGCAATGCACTTTGACTATCACAATTCACCCTCATCACATCTTGCTTCACCTTGAATTCTCCAAGAAGCCTCTTGAGCTAGATAGCTTCTTTACATGCGTGTGCCACTGCAATGTACTCAGCCTCTATCATTGATAATACCACCACTGACTGAAGCTTAGATTCCCAACTTATAGCACCACCGCCCATGGAGAACGCACAGCCTATGATAGATCTTCTCTTGTCCCGATCTCCTTCAAAATCAGAATCCACATACCCAATGCACTCCAAACCCGCTGAACCATAATAAAGTGAAATATCAGTGGTCCCCTTTAGATATCGGAGGATCCACTTTGCTACTTTCTAATGGTCACTACTTAGATTTGCTATATACCGGCTCACAACTCCCATTATTTATGCAATATTTGATCTTGTGCATACCATGACAAACATAAAACTCCCTACTGCTGATGAATATGGTATCCGGGCTATGTCAACCTTTTTCACTTTCTTGCTGGGTGATTGCTCGATTGACAGTTTTAATTGAATAGAAACGGGTAGATACCGACTTCGCATTCTGCATATTAAAGCGCCGCAGAACTTTTTCCACATATCCCTTTTGTGAAAGCCAATCCTTTCTATCCTTCCTCTCCCGTAGCATCTTCATTTCGAGTATTTGGTTCACAGCTCCTAAGTCCTTCATTTCGAACTCCCAACCAACTAATTTTTATATTTGATATCCGACTCTTGCCATTTCCAGCGATCATATCGTTGATATATAACAGCAAGATACAGAAGTTTCCGTCATCATAACCACAGAAATATGCACAATAATCTGCCTCCAATCGATCAAATCCCAAACTCATAATAAAAGAATCAAATCGCTTGTACCAACATCTTGGCACCTGTATGAGATCGTACAACGATTTGTTCAGCCGACAAACCAACTCCTTGCCTTCTTCGACAAAACCTTCAAATTGTGCCATATAGATTTCCTGCTCTAAGTTACCATGCAAAAATGTCATCTTTACATCCATTTGCTCAAGTTCCAAATTTATGACTGTCGCGATCGCCAAACAACCCAAACAGTAGTGAGACGAACCACCGGTGAGAAGATCTCATCAAAATCAATTTTTGATTTTTGAGCATAACCCTTCACCATCAAATGAGCTTTGAACCTCTCTACATTTTCATCTGTATCCTTCTTCACCTTATAGACCCACCAACATCCGATCGGACTCGATAGAACTATAAGTTCTAAGTCTTGTTCTTCTGAAGTAATTCCATCTCCTCCATAGCACAATGCCACCTTCCAACATTGGTGGACTCATAAGCCTCCCTATATGAAGTCGGCTCGTTCTCCTCCGCCAAAGCAACATAAGCACAAATATGGTTAGCAGAAGAAATGAAAGAAGTAACATAATCATCATACCTCGCGGGAGGTCTAATGACCCTCCTGGGCCGCTCGGACTCCGTTAACGGCTCTTTTGATGAGATAGCATCCTCAGGTGATTGCAGAGACTCCGCACCCGATTCATCATCAACTACCTCATCATTAACTTGTGTTTGCTCTGCTTGCACCTCATCACGTGCATCAAAGAACTCAATAGAAGTAGCGGGTTCAGCATCATGCTTTTTTTGGTGCCTTGAAAAGATTCTTCATTGAAAATAATATCTCGGCTAACAATGATCTTGTGGGTAGTAGAATCCCACAACTGATACCCTTTACTCTTTTAGCATAGCCAAGAAGATGCACCTCCGAGAGTTCTTATCCAATTTTGTCCTCTTCTCTTTTGGAATCAACACATATGCATCACATCCAAAGATGCAGAGATGGGAATAATTTACGGGCTTGCCGCTCCAAAATTCTTCTAGAATATTCAACCCAAGTGATTTTGTCGATGCTTGATTGATCAAGTAACAAGCCGTGCTCACAGCCTCTATCTAAAATCTCTTGTCAAGTTTTACGGAGCTCAACATACTTCGGACCCTCTCCATGAGTGTTCTGTTTAACCTTTTGGCCACACCATTTTGTTGTGATGTCCCGAGAACCATGAGGTGTCGCCGAATTCTATGCTCACCACAAAACTCCTCAAATTTCTTGGAGCAATATTCCCCTCCATTATCTGAACACAAACATTTAATTTCAAGCCCTTTTCATTCTCCACTAGAGCCTTGAATTTCTTGAAGGTCTCAAAAATGTCGGATTTTCGCTTCAAAATGTATATCCAAGCCTTCCGAAAATAGTCATCAATGAAGGAGATAAAGTATGAATGCCCACCGAATGACATATCAGGCAACTCCCAAGTATCTGAATGTAGTTCAAGAAATTCCTTACTTCGCTACTGTGATAAAGAGAAAGATGGCCTTCTTTGTTTACCATAGATGCAGTCTTCACAAAATTCTAGTGGTGCTGACTTGTAGTCCAGAAGAAGCTCCTTGTTTGATAATAATTGCAGCCCGCACTTACTCATATGTCCCAAATGACAATGCCAAACCATCGGGAACACCATCTTTGCACTTGCTACTGTTGCTTCTCCCACCTGAGTCTCACCCACCAATTTATAAAAATCACTTATTTGCTCTCCCTTTATCACCACCAAACACCCTTGACACACCTTCAGTTGATCTTTCTCTCCGACAAACTTCAAGTCTTGCTTACAAAACTTTTCATGTGACAATAGACTCTTGCAAAGCACATGAACATGACGCACATTAGAAACTGTCTGAACTATACCATCAAACATCTTGATCCGAACATCTCGCACTCCAATCACAGAACATGTTGTAGTGTTATCCAGATAGATAACTCTACCATCCCATGGTTTGTATGTATGAAACCACTCCCTAAAAGGAGTCATGTGAAAAGATGCCTCCGAATTCAAAATCCAATAACATGCAAGCTCAGATCTCTCCAATGCCGTCAATGCATCCATATCTTCCAAAGTAGCCGAACAAACTTCACCTTTTGCTATATTGCCTTGGAAGTTTTCCGATTCAGATTTTGTATTAACTCTTCTAACCTGGCAATCTTTCTTTACATATCCTGATTTTCCATAATTCCAGCATTTCATCTTTTCTTGCCCTTGGATTTAGATATCGCCTTCCCTCGATCATCATGTTCCCTCTCGAAAGACCTTCCCCTTGCTACCATAGCCTCCCCCAAAAAGCTTCCTTGGCTAGATTTTCATCTCATCTCCTCTGTTAGCAATGATGCAACAACAGACTCCATCTTGAGGATTTCAACATGACTCAAATTCATAATGAGATTATCCCAGGATTCTGACATAAACAAAGTAGAATGCTAGCCTTCTCTTCATCTTCAATTCTTACATCTAGGGCTGCAAGCTTGCTCACAATGGAATTGAATACACCCAAGTACTCTTAAACTGATGCCCCATCCTTCATCTTTAGATTGTATAGTTGCCACCTCAAATAGATTTTATTCACCAAAGACTTCCCTTTATATAGGTTCTTCAACTTTTTCCAAACCCCTTTTGCAATAGTCTCTGCTTCGATATTAAACAATATCGAATCATCCAATGCCAAATAAAGGTTTGCCATTGCCAGCCTACCTTTCTCCTCAAATTGCCCATCCATCATCTCTTGTGGTTTGCATTCTTTCCTTGCAAAGCAATTTTACAACAATCCTTGATCAACACCGCCTGCATCTTCATCTTCCAAAGTGCAAAATTTGATCCTTCAAACCTCGGTATCTCATACTTCATTGTTGTCACCTTGTCCGCCATTGTTTCAGATCAAACCAACTACAAAAGAATCTCCTTGCTCTGATACCAAACTGAAAAAACCGATCGAGGGATAATTGAGCATACCTCAATCCACACAGCACACAAGCACAGTGGAAACATAGATCGTTTTGTAGAGAAAAGATATTCGAACAAATGTAGAACACAAAGGATGGAGATGATCGAGCAATAAAACAGAAGAAAGGAAAGCACACCAAATTTAACGTGGTTCGGCCTATCAATTGTTGGCCTATGTCCACAGGCAAGACCTCCTCGATGATTCTTCTATTAAATCCATGGCACAAGAAGTATAAGATTGGAGGAGATACAAGAAACTCTCTTTTACAAAGAAAAACACACATTTTCCTCTCTCTCTTTAAAGACCTAACACCGCTTTAAGTACATATATATTAATAAGTCTTGGAACCCTAAATAATTTTGACCAAACCGCATCAGAAAACCGAGTCCAAAACAGGTTTGTCTACAGAAGGAGTCGACTCATCCTGAAGTCGAGTCGACTCCTCTGGTACCGAGTCGACTCGAGCTGAAACCAAGTCAACTCACCTACATGCCGCCACAGGATTCCGAAATGCAGCTCTCTATCAGGCTCCCCGAGTCGAGGTCTCAGTGCCGAGTCGACTCGCCTAGTCGACTCAACAGGAACCGAGTCGACTCCTACTGAAATCGAGTCGACTCTTATAAAACTCGTTTGCTGATCTTTCTTTTCATGAGTTTCTTCATATGGGCTTCAACCTCATCAAACATTTCTGTCATCATCATCATTGAATTACATCTTCCTCTTAACTGCCCAAAGAAGGAACAAATCCAACTTCCTCGTCTCCTAACTGAACTTTGTTACTTCTTGTTCCTTGGGCCTATAAAGAAAGAGAGAATGCATTCTTTCCAACAACATAAATCTTTATCTTCATACCAAAATCTGACCTAATTAACATATTGCTTCTTTAATTTGTCAGATTCAATCTTGCTAGTCCCAAAGAAGATGTGCTCTTTCTCTCATATTCCATTGGATGAGGCTGTCTCAATTTTAACATGGAGCGGGACATGCTGCCATCTCATCCTCTCCCAACACCTAGGACAAAGGATATCCCAAGATGTGCGAATTGGGATATTGGGACAATGGCAGGACAATCTTGTCCCAACACTATGGATAGTACCTTGTACCGATGTCCTATACGATGTTACACCAGGACTCCAGTCCTTGCTTACTAGTTCCAAACAATTTCTTGAATAAGCTCAGAACTTGCATCATTTGATTGGCAGCATATCCCAACACAATGCCTATTTAAAGCAAGACAACGTATTATCCTAAATCATCTTCCAAAATTTTCATGGAAATGGTTGCATTTCATTTTTTTCTCCTTTTCTCATGCAGATAAATTTGCTTAAGATGCTTCCCATAGATCAAGATCAGCCTTCTTTTCACTCACAAAAAACATCGGTGATATCTGGGGAATAAAGAAGAATAAAGTTCTAACTACCAAAGATAATTGCGTTCTGAGTATGACTCATAATACAATAATATACAGTAATAACAAGTTTAGTGTGTCATATGGTTCTCCTCCGACATTGGAAAGTCTAAAAAATTAGAAGCACAATGGGTGTGAAGACAAAAGATTTTACCTTGAAGTTTTAGCTTCATAGACCCATGTCTTTTATGAATCTTGATAGTTGAAACCCTTAAATAGAGGTACTAAATTCATCTTAATCAAAATAAAATAGAAACGACTTCCAACTTTGACCAACATGTGAAATCAGAGTCTTTACACAGTTTGAGGCATACTTGTTACAATTCCGTTAAATCACACGATGTGGTGGATAGCAATATTTTGAAAACTGAACCAGAGCAGCTGATTAAGCAGGTTGAAGCATCCACTGCCCAGGTCTGCAAATGCAACCCCTAAACTATTCCTCTATAGATAAAAATAAAAAACTGCTTCCCATCTAGAAATCATCTGAACCACAGGTTAGACTGATAACTGAGACATTTTTTAGTTACAGAAATTTCAGGACATACAATTTGATGGTGTGTTAGGGTTTTCATACATTCAAGATTGAGACACTGATTTCTTCTTCCTACCTGCTCCATGGCCTTCATCACCAATGTTGACAGCTAAACCTCATGCTGAAGATTGTGTTAAAGGTTATTCCATCTTATTTGTTATGATAGTTTCAGGCCTTTGTTTAATTATTTGGGTGAGCAGCTAAGTGGTTTATCTGCTAGGACAAGGAGAGTGGAGTTATTTTGGGCATTTATTTATACAATTTATCATTCTAATATACTCTTGATTTATAAAAATAATCAATTAATGTGTACATTGTGTGATGATGATGTCATAGCTCACCTCCAGGTGACCTGACGGTTGAAGTGGTGACTCATAACTAGGTCACTTTTCCGGTTCCATCAGTACAACCCATACATTGAGTTGCTGTGACCCAGGAGGAGGCAGGCAATCCATGATGAATTTAGTTCACTATTTGATCTAAAGAATTTAGCATTGTTTTTGTTGTTGTTATGGACCATTTTAGCAAGAGAGGACATCTTTTTAATCTGCTAACAACATAGTGCAGGCCAGCAGGAATACCTCACTTCATCAAATTATCTAGCAATTTGTTCTTTTACCTTTTTGTTTGTTAACCTCTTGGATCATAGGGTTGCACCAACCAATTTCAACATGGCTGGTACAAACATTATTGTTAGGTTACATTTGGTGCATCGCCAGGCAATTTCGAAAGATAATGTGGATCACCTTCAGGATAGATTGCCACTATTAAATTGCCAGTAATGTTGATTATTGTATTTGGTACACACAGATAATGTTGCTGTAAAATTATTAAAAATCTTTAATTGACATGTTTGGTATGACAATCCGATTATTGATAATGTGAATCAAATTTTCAAAATACTCCCAATAATTTGTCTGGGTGCTCTTCTTTTCCTCCGAGGAGAAGTGATGGGAGTGGTGTAGGTGTGGTGGTAGCACGGGGAAATGGCGGGCTAGAGGGTGTGGAGAACCACGGGCATTGGTGGGGTGGGAGGGGCGGGCGCGTGTGGAGCTATGGGGGTGGTGGGGACGAGCGTGGAGCCACGAAGGGGTGGTGGAGGGCAAGGGCGGATGAGTCGCGGACAAGCAAAAGGAGATGGAGTAGCCACGGACCAGGGGCGCATGCGGAGGAGGGGAGGGGAAGCATTGGGCAATGGATTTTGTGTGATTTTTTGAGGGATAATATCCAAATTTTATTGCCACATTGCCAAAGAAGTGATAATCTGGATAGCCACCCCTCTCCAAGATAATCCAGATTGCCTCCCATGAGGCAATCTGGATTACTATCCAAAAAGCATACCAAACGCAGTAATCCAGATTACCAGATTAAATTGCCAGCAATCTAGATAGATTGCCAACTACCAAACACAACCTTAAGATGCTTTCATAACTTATGTTAAGCCGGTGCTAGTAAAGTGGCACGGCACCCCTGCCGCACGATGCCCAACATTAAAACCCTAGCTGTAAAGGAAAAGCAGAGCAAGCGAGAAGTATATATGACCAGAGAAATGTAGAATGAAATGATGCAAACATGGTTATAATCTATCAGAAACTAAGGAGCTTTTAGAAATGCTATCAAAAATAGTAAGCTCCAGCTATATGATCACCTTCTTAAATAATATTTTATGCAACAAAACATAAGATGACAAATTTGTATAAACAATCTGAAACATTCTAAAGTAATGCATGCAACAGATAGTGATCTTAATTGTCCTATATATGAAATAGACTTTCTATGCCTTAAAAATAAGATTTTGAACTTATGAAGTTGGTTTAATGCATGCCTACTTTTGCAATTTTCTTCATTGGTCATACTAAAATCTTGCAAAGAAGCACATAGTTGACTGATCAAACCTGCTGTGTGTTCCAAGTAACGCAAGAAAATGTTCTCCTTTAAGATCAGCTGGAAGTGGTGGATCCTGGAACCAATTGTTTGAAAGTGAGTACTTCGATTTAAAGCACCAAAATAAAATAACAAGAACTTTCTTAAAGCAGACAAGCAAAAATGGTTGGATAATGAGGTAAGATCTTATTAATCCTCATGAGGATTTAAGCTTAGTCTTCAGCAAGTTGAATCTCTGTACATCCATATTTAACTTTGCATTTGTCATTGTGGCAACATCTTCAACAAGGATTACAAAGCAAGTAGGACAAAGGTAAGCATCCAAAGATTAACATTCAGACTCACCATTTTATTGAGGGAAAAATTATTAAAATGGAGGAATAAAGAAAAGGGATATGAGGAAGAGAAAAAATGAGATCCACGTAAGATCAAAATTAAAGATCAATTCTGAACAACTATTTATGAGGTGGTTTGACCTCCTAACAAGTACTACATAGTGACTTCAACCCCAAATATCATAAAGAGAGTTTTGAAGCATTGATTAATCAAGTTAATATCAATCTTGGTATTAAACTTAAGAGTCAAAACAAGAGAGAGAGAATATTCATGTCCCTGTTCCTTCTATATTACTCTCGCACCGTAACAACCGACTGGAAACAAATCATTTTGGTGCATCTAGCACTCAAAGAATGCAGTTCCTAAGAAGACCTGAATAAGAGGGAAGAAGTAAATGTTCACATCCTTTTCAAAATTTATAATAGTAATTAATTTCGTATATAGGAGGTTGAAATATCTCACAGATCTCATTAAACTGTGTAGAAACAGACTCCATCTAAACCATCATTTATTCTACTTGAGCAAATTCCAAGGCAAATATTGATGGAACCTTGAAAACCTAACAGAACATGTTCTTGCTTTGTAGCTTACATGTAAGTTATTATTGACTCATAGACGCAATTCAAGATTTATGCTGCATCAGTTGGATTTAAGCATTGACATACATGAAAGTTTTCATGCAAAAGAACATAGGGAAATGCATTGACCAGGTCATAGGCTCGACAAACAGATGGAATGAAATAATTTCCAGCATCAGATGAAAAATTGGCAACCCAAGCAATATCGAATGTAAGATCGCCAATAAGCTTTGGTCTTTTGATCATTCAAAACACATGATATAAAGAGCCCAGAAGCACATTATCATCATGCCTAAAGCAAGATTGTTCTGGTTCATGGACACAGCAAACATTTTCCATAAAGGTATATACATACATCTAAAGCTATATATGAACGATTTCAAGTGCAGTAACAAGTAAGCACTAAGTGAACACCTTAAATGGATAGTTGATCTTGAGGACATACTGCTCTCCAAAAGGTATATCAGACCGCTCAAATGCATAGCTTCTCTGTAATGTGTCCAAATATAATCCAAAAAAAAATATTAAAGAAATAAAGAATAAGTTAGAGGACAGAAGTGCATAAACATGATAAAGTTACTATGATCAATTAATGCACATGGTTGTTTACAAACCTTGACCGGTGTCATGCTAAAAGTTGACACGTTGAGATCCATTAATCTTTTTGCTATTTCATTCTTTAAACCTGATGCCATTTCCTACAAAGTTTATGAATTTGTAAAAATAAATCAATTTGTGTGCCTCATTGCATGGGAAAAGGAAATACAGTCATATTGTACCATAATGAACTAAAGCATTGGGAGTTGAAATTTACTTGCAGAGTTGCTCTAAAAGCTGTTGCTGAATCTCGGGAATCCTTGGTGTTTCTTTCTACCTCAGCTATAGCATTGCCTTGAAACACAGAACCGTCCGGAATAGCATAAACACATCTTTGCATATTCTTGACAACCACACAGCAGCTGTGATATGCATTGCCTGCTTTGACCTTACCACATGGGCATTGCTTACGCAATCAAATTGTCATATCCGAAATTGCAAATGTAATAATGAATAAAAAAATTGATGCATGCAAACTTCATTGAACAAGAAGACTCTCGATAGGCTATGACAATTGGGAGCTCTGATAAATGGAAGCAGCTTGCCTCACCATTGCTGGCAACTTCAACCATCCCCAGATGGTGATGATGGGGCATGCATCATGGGTGCACCCCACCATCCCCATCCATTTCAAGGTTGCACTCGCCATTGATGATGAGGTAAACCGGCTCCCTGATAAATGATCCTTCTCATCATGAAGTAGAAATATTAGCAGATTGACTAAGGTCTTAAAACACAAATTCTGTCAAACTCTAAACCAAACTATGTCCTTGATTTGACTCAATTGTGTGCCATGTGCTCTGTTAATGCACTTGCTACCTTTATCAATGTTCTTCAGCCAATGTCATTTTCCTTTTTCCCCAAGATTTGACCCCTATACCTCCTCCAAGGACAAACGTTGTAGGAGATGGTGCCAACCAATTGAGCTAATAGTTGTTGGCATCAAATACCATTTAGTTATTCAAAAGATTATCCTTTACTGTGAGTATTATTTTAGTTTTTCTAAGACAGTCATCTTCAGTTCTGTTTCTAGAGTTCCAGATGACTTCGTTAAAGAACAAAATTTTATCACTGCAGAATCCAACCATCAAGCCGATGCAATGAACTATTACTAGCAGGCATATGCATATAGCTATGGCGGGATAACATTCAAGCATAACTACGGAGCAAGTAAATGGCTAAGGTCTCTGCAATTCAGGAGCCCATTCATGGTGCAGACTTCCTTGGAAGTCACTTCATATAGTCATCAATGATTAATTTAGGGTCCAAAGGAAAGGAATTTTTATCTATTATTTAAGAAGATAGTGGTCATCAAATGTTAGAAGTATTTCCTCAAGTTTCTCATCATCTATTTTGACCTTATTCTTCTTTACATTTCCAGTAGCAAGACACATCATATATACGTCATTTAGAATTGTTAAGCTATAGTTCTAAGTTGCATCAAAAGGAATATGGAGAACAAATTGGTGTACAAAGTTTCTGCATAGAAAATCCCTCAAAAAAATGTATAGCAAATAAATTCACAATCATAAGCACTACAATCAAGGCCACAAACTGAAAAATGATTCATGAAGATAATATACCTTTCCAAATAGATATATGGTACCCAGGTTAGCACCAAATGGCTCCTCATAAGCATCAATTATGTAGAAGGGAGCGACCCATCAGAATCTAACATAAACTCAGATTTCTCATCAACGTTTTGATTTGATTCAGTTGCCCCTCCTTCACTTCCAGCATTCTCATCTTCTCCACAAACCGCCTTCCAGCCAGCTGTAGCATTCATCACAGTATTATCCCCTTCCACCTTAATCTTTGCGTTAAGAGCAGACCCCTTCTCACTCTTCTTTACCTCAGCTTTCAGCAACCCATTTGCGTCAGATTTCACCACATCTAGGCCCCATTATTCACCAATTCAACCCTAGAATCTAAACCACCTCCTCTTTCACTTCCACAGCGACATCCTCTATGTCTCCCAGATTACCATTTTCTGGAAACAATCCCCGATTCTGCATTAGAGACTGCCAGATTCGCTGATTCAGGCAATCCAGCTTCAACAGCACGATCATCAGAGGTAGATTGTGCATCGCTCTTGATCTGAATCACCGGCAGCGGGTGGCAGACCCCCGAGATCCATGAATGCTTCCTATTACCGATGCTCGCCGCCTTCTCGCCTCCCGATCGGCCTCATTAGGCGCGAACTCGGCGATCACGTCATCGACAATGCTATCAGAAGACAAAGATGACCCTTCCCTATCAATCTTCTTGAAAACCGAGGAGGTGAACATCGAGGAGAGCCTCTGCTTGCCCATCAGCGCGGCGGCGGCCGAGAGAGAGGAAGGCGGGGCCTTTTGGGGCGGGTCTTTCTTGGCGGCTGCCTTCCTCTTCTTGGGCCGCTCCTCGTCTCCATCTGTAAGGTCCTCGTCGTCAGACTCGGGGAAGCTGGGGTGGGACCAGTCTTCCTCCTGGCCTTCATCGGTGTAACCAAGGCCGTCGTCGTCGACTATGAAGCCACGGGAGGCCTCCCGGCGGCGGCGACGAGGCGGCATAGTCCTCCTCAGCGACGGTGTCGTAGATGGGGGCCTCCATCTTGATCTGGAACCCGCCGCCGGCCTCGGAGCGGCGGCCGCCGGAGCTGCGGAGGGCCTTTAGGCGCTCCAGGGCGGCGGATCGGGCGGCGGCGTCCGCCCCTTTGGCTCGGGTCCGACGGCCGGAGATGGTGGAATCCTCCATTGTCTCTCTGTTTCTCTCTCCTTTGCTCGCTCTCTTGCTTGATTGCGGGCACCCTTGCGCACAGAAAGCCCGCTGCGTGGTTTGATTTGCGCGGGAAATGGTTCGATGATTGGCGCCAAACGGAAGGGTTACTAGGGCTTTGCTTTCCACTTTTGCCGAGAATGTAAAATGCAACAAGGCACGGTTTAACCCAACACAAATCAATTCAATTTGGTCTCGGACTTGAAAAAAAGGAGATCAAGTTAGGTTCGAGATGAGGAGCTCGGGTTAAAAGATCGCGTTGGTTGCGTCGTGGACAGGTATCACGAGGGCTGACGTTGGGACTCGATTGACCTTCAACCAAACGCGACTTGCCCAATTTCCACCCTTGACATGAGATGAAGAGTTGGATCCAACGTTTATCATTGAATGGGAGGTAATGCTAACTCGAAATTAGTAGCCTTGTGTTGATAGATTGGGAATCTTGACGCACCAATCAATCAAGTCAAGTTCAAATCAACGGTCTTTTCACTCGTGAAGCATAGAGTACATTGGTATGATCAAGAATAACTTTTAATATACTATATATACATATATATATATATAT
>KE504729.1:204292-231691 GCA_000441515.1 Elaeis oleifera
GAGAGTCTCCATCCGAGCTTCTACAGTAGATGATTTCGCTTGCAGCATCAGCATCCAAGACATCCAGCAACAGCGGCGCGTCTGCAACCTCGGAAACATCCGAGCTCCTCTCAGACAGAGAGCCACCCCACTCCTTCAGATGCCCCGGCCGAGCTCCAATTGACGGGCCCGAACTCTCTGGCAAACCGCAATGATGGCCACGACTCTGCTCCACTTCCTGTAACAGATTCCACGCGGCTCCGCCGCTCTCTGGCAAGCCACGATGATGGCCACGACTCTGCTCCACTTCTTGTAACAGAACCCACGCGGCTCCACCACTCTCTGGCAAGTCACGACAACAGACATCACTCCATGCTCCACAACGGATTCCATGTGGCTCTGAATGGCCCCTGACGCCACTACCCTCCGTAACAAACTCCACGTGACCCTGAGCGGTCCACTACCAGGCGATTACAGACGTCGCTGTCAATCAGTTACGCTCTCCGTCTATAAAGGGGAACCCCAGATACGTTCTTCAAAAAGCTCTAACTATATCTCAAAACTCTACTAAAATTCTCATTCGAGCACTCCATTCCTGTTGAGGCAGAGTACTGACTTGAGCGTCGGAGGGTCTTGTTGGAGCAACCCCAACTCCGGTTTAGACTTCTTTTGCAGGTCCCGGCGACGACCGCGACTCCCTCAACTCTAGCTTCTCCGGCGCCAGCGGAATTTTGCACCAACATGTATAATAACACATTATTTTAAAAAATTATTCAAAAATTAATAAAAATATTATTTAATTTTTTAAATAATAAAAAATATTATTTTAAATATTATTTTAAATAATAATAAAATATTATTCTTAAAAATTAGAAAAATAATATTTTAACAATAAAGTAGATGAGGGAGAAGAAACGAAATAATAATAAAAATATTATTTTAAAAATAAATATTATATAAAAGGATAATGTGTAAGCGGAAGATCCACGAGACTTTTCTATCTCCTTCGCGCGGGAGAATGGTAGCAGCACCATGGGCAAGCAAGGGGCGAGTGCACCATGGTGGCGGGGGCACCATGAGCGAGGGAGCACTAATAGTTGGCACCAGCGCGGATGGAGAACGGAAGGGGTGCGGGGAGAGGATAGAAGGGCATGGGTTCATCGGGATCGAGAGAGGCGAAGGGAAGTACAGTCATGGCCTGGGCTTCTTATAGGGGAGAGGGAGGCAATCATGACAGCAAGGCAAAATATTATTATTATTGTTAATCAAATAATAATTTTATTAGTATTCAAAAATAATAATATTTTATTAAAATAATTTTTCTTATTAATAAATAATAATATTTTATTATTAAATAAATTATTATTAATAAAATAATAATATTTTTTCTTTCCTCTCTCAAATATTTCTTTTTTCCTCTTTTCTTCCTTTCTCCCACCCCACCGCCGTCCGCATCGTACCCACCATCCGCGCCGCACCCGACTCCGTATGACCACCAAACCCTCTTCCTTTCCTCCCCTAGCTTTGGCACCACCAACCTTCCTTCTCTCCCCAGCCTCGGGTGCCTCCCATGCCTCCCGCATCCCACATGACCACCCCCGCACCCACCACTGTCTCTTCTCCGTCGCTGTCCCCTCCCTTTCCCTCCCCCAATCTTGACGAACTCGAGCCCACGGCTCTGCATGAGTATCGACGTCTATCCATACCCTCCGTTTGCACTTCTCGATAGAGCGGAGTGAAAAAAATGAAGGCGAGTCGCGCCATATGCGGAGAAAAAAAAAAAAATGGGAGGAGAAATTGTGGGATAGACCCACAATCTCACCCCGAAAATTGTGGGATAGCCAGGTCACTGTGAAATTGCGGAGTTTGGCTGCCGGGACAATAAATTCGCGTTTCGGGCCCACGATTTGGACACGCTGGCCTATGCAGCCATACTTTCGAAACTAATTTCGAAACGACCTTATTTTTAAAATATTTATTAAAAAATAATATTTAAAAAATCCATCAAAACAAAAATGAATTTGAAAAAAAACAAAATTGGGGTGAAGGTTGTTTTTAGAAAAAAAAATATTGGAGAATTCGGGTTAAGTCTGAAATGTGTACAAGGTTTGTGGGCTGGAGTAATGGCCTCAATTTGCTTTGCTTGAGGAGTCTTCCTCATGTTGTTTCCTTTTCCTTCTCTTCAGAACCAACTATCTCTAGTGTATCAAATATCGTCCTAAATTCTGATACAATGGTCTCTTGGCTGCCTCTTTTCTTGGATGTACTTAAGATAAATTTTGATGCTTCAGTATTAGTTGATCAAGCAGCAACAGCCTATGTGATAAGAGATCATGGTACCAATTTCTTACAAATAGGAGGAGGCTATTAATGTCAACATCGGTTTCCATTGCTGATTAACAGGTGCTTGGTTAGTTGTTTGTGCTGCAATACAAGATTTTAAAGCTACTCAAATATGAGTTGAGGGGGATTCTGCCATGGTAATTTCATGGCTTCATGACGATCATCTTCATAAATATTTTGCATCTTCCTTTAATTCAAGATTTGTGGCACTAAAGATTAACCATATCATACTTCAAAGTGTCCCACACTCATCGCGAAGCCAATCAGCTGGCAGACTATTTAGTTTCTAAAACCTTTCTTGGTGATTTTAAATGGTCTACATTATCTGTCATAGATTTATGGTTCCTTAACCGTTTTCGGGCAGATGGATATGTGGTTGCTTTTCAGTGTTCAGATTAATTATCTCAGCAATGCTTGTGTTACTTACTTCAAACTTGCCAACATCTATTCTGTTGCCGATTATATATCTAATTAGCCTTGTTTTGCTGTTAATGTTGCGCTGTGCCTGCTCTCATAGATCTTGTGTTCTGTCTGACATGTCTACTGTGCATCATTTGTCACATTTTCATCTTTTTCATCACCAAAATGCTATTCAGTTGCAGATTCATTCGAGGTTGTATTTCAAGCTTCTATGCTGTTGCCATCAGATTTTTCATTTCCAATTGCAGGCTTACGGTGATCAACACACAATAGTTTTCTGACCATACTCCTGTGCAGGTTCTCAATTCCAATACTATTTGGTCCATCATCCTGGATATTATAGAAATTCTTGGTGCACCGCTCGTGGTGTAGATAATCTAACATGAAGCGCACCACTTCGTCCTATTAGATCACATAGCCACTATTTTTCAATACGCATTTAACGTCTGCGGTTCTATTTTTCGTTAAAATTTTGAATGATGAAAATGCTTTTCTTAAAAATTATGACATCCCTTCTTAAAAATTATAACATCTCTTCACAAAATTATGACACCCTTTCTTCAAAAAATTATGACATCTTATGCTGCTATTATGGCATCATACGTTGAATTATAACTTTCTGCACAGAATGTTATAATTTTTCACAGGATGTCATAATTTTTTGAAGGGATGTCATAATTTTATGAAGGAGTGTTATAATTATGTGAACAAACATCATAATTTTTTAGAAAAAACGGAGTATCATAATTTTTATGAAGGAGTGTCATAATTTTAAGAAGGTCATTTTCGTCATTCAAAATTTCAAACGAAAAAAATAGAACTGCGGATATTAAATGCGCATTGGAAAACGGTGGCTATGCAATCCAATAGGGCAAAACGATACATTTCACGTCAGATTTTTTACACCGCGGGCGGTGCACAAAGAATTTCTTTGGGTATTATAATTGCTGGATTTTCTAATTCTTAATGGGCCCTGGCAGTATGTTATGGTTATTCATGAGAAATTTTTTGTGCACCACGGGCGGTGCAGAACACGCGCACCGCCTGCGGTGATTGGCTCACGCACAGAATTGAGAAATAGCGCATGAAAAAAAATTTTTTTCTTCTGGCCTTGCATGTGAGTCAATCACCACGGGTGGTGTGTGTGGTTCTGCACCGCTCATGGTGCACTAAGAATTTCTCAGTTATTCAGATATGTGTTATGTCTGTTAATGCAATTGGGCTGTTGAGTTTCACATCACTCATTGGTCATATTACGGTGTTAGGATGTTATATCCTATGTGTATGGTTCAATGCTCTTCTGGGGTACAGGATCATACACTCATCTATGCAGGTTGCTTGCTCTTATATTTGCAAATCTTATGCAGGGATGCTGTTATTCTCGCATTCATTTTGCTTGTTTCCAAAGAATATCTGCATCTGTATCAACTCTACATTATTACACAACTTGTCTCTGTTGTGCTATGACTTTGCTGGGCTCATTCGCTTGTTGATGCTCTGGGCACACTTCCTTTTTATGTTCTTCTACCTATCATATCAAATGGCATCTCACAGTTCCAGTTCCTAGTAATCAACACTAGTATTAATGCTCAAGTTCTTTATTGCTTTGTTCTGGCAGCATTGTCTCATTTGCAAGACATCTGCATCGTTCTAGAGTTGGCTTTTGTTGGCTGTTGCTTCTTGTTAGTACATTTCCTGCAACATGCTATTTTTCCAAGTTCATGGCTACATCTTTCTGCTGCACTATACTTCATCAGCATGGCATCATCAAGTTTTAGATCACAGTATTGTTTTCTTGGGTTTTTGAATCTCACTTTTGTTTTCAGAGCTAGTGCTGGTTTTGTATGTTCAGCACATGCTCTACTTTGTCGCCTCTGTGTCTCACTTGGTCCCCTATGAATAAAGTTTCCTATGTTCATTACCAAAAGAATATGGTCCTAAATTCTATGATCAATAGAAATCCACCACCTGTTATTGTAGAGATTTCTAAGGTCTCAAAAGTTTTGTATTCAAAAATTATTTTTTTTGCAGGAAAAAGAAGAAATATTTTTTTTTTAGGGCAAGAAAGAAGAAATACTATTCTATTTCTTTTTCTAGATTAACCAAGCCACGGAGGACTATACACATATACATGTACATACATGTAGAGAAAGAGAAAGCAAACTTAATAATATATAGGGCGCTTGGGTTGTCCACCGATGTCAAGTTTGAGTCTGACTAGATAAGTGCTTTCTCCTAGAGAAATCTGCTATAAGAGTTCGCACATGCAGGGGATGCTTCAATGAGGACCCTTCGATGCTTAAGTTGGTCGGAACTTGAGAACAGAGAAGGAAGAAGAAAAAAATGAGAAAAATTATAGATACTATTTCTATGGGTATGATTGCTTGCTTAACTTAGGATCTCCCGGTTATCTTTTTATATAGAGATGGAGTTGTAGGCTATTACGCCTAAATTCGGTAGGCCGTTAGGACCTAATATTATAGGCTGTTATGCCTTAATCGGATAGGCTATTAGGATTGAGAATCCGCCTACTAACATGCAAATCATAAATGTTAGTCATAGACGCTAGTTGTCCATGTTCTGAAAATTATTGGCCATTAGGAGATTTTGATGACCTAACTCCACCATTGAGATGGCTGGCGGTTTGAGGCCGGTGTGACATTGGGTTGTATTTTGGTTTGAATCTGAAAATAGTTGAATGTATAAAGTTATAATCTCCAGGATAGTGTTATTCAATATTCGGATCAGCTTCTACTGAGTTGAAGTCGGTCTCTGTCGGATCAATGTTTAGTTTACGATGGGTCGGCTGTCACTTGAAATCATTAGCTTGTATAATCTTTCTTTAGATCGGACTCACGATGTGGCTCAGGTTGTCTCAGTCTTCTGTCGAAGTGTAGAATTACTCAAATGACTCATACCCAACACTATTTTGAAATAAGATAAATTAGAAAAAACTATCCACTTGAGTTTAAACTTAAAATAGCTACCCACTTAAGTTTCAAGTAAAAGTAGCTTCCCATTTGAAACATAACTTAAAAGCAACTATCCAAATGGAGATGAAATGATCTAATTGCCCTTACAGTTATAAAATAATACTATACTATTACAAAGTAATGCTATACTCTTATAAAATTATACTGCACTATTATAAAGCAACACTACATTATTGTAAAGTAATACTACAATAAAGGTATATTACCTTATCGTAAAGAAATATTGTCCTAGTATAATACAATAAAGCAACACTGCGTTATTATAATGTAATACTACCTTATTGTAAAGAAATACTACACTAATATAATACAATAAAGTAGCACTGTATTATTATAAAGCAATCATACATTAATATAATGTAATACTACCTTATTGTAAAGAATACTGTACTATGATAATATAATACTTCAATATTTTAAAAGATATAAGGATATAAATATCATTTCAGTCAAAATGAATAGTTGTTTTTAACTTATGTTTCAAATAGATAGCTATTTTTATTCAAAACTCAAGTGGATAAATATTTTAAGTTGAAAGTACAGATAAAAATTATTTCTAATTTTTATTTAAATATATTAAAATATTTTAAAAAATTACGATGAATTTTTTATTATCATTTTAAGATTTTTCAACTTTGGTGATCATGTGTCAAACTCCCGGGACCCACCGCACACCATTCCGTCTCCACGAGAGGCTCGGTCGCGTGTCATGCTACGGTCGGGTTTTCCAAGCCTCTGGTTCGTGCTATCGGACGTCCATGCCGTTGCCCCTCGGACTCCACGGACGGTTAGCCAAGCGAACCGAATGGTGGTATGAGCTTCACATGGAACTCGGTGCTCGACACTGCCTCCAAGCGTGGTTCACGGTTCCACCCAGCCGATCTCATGATCTCTTTCACATGATCCTATCCCGGACTGGAAGAATTCTGTATTATATACCATGAAAGAGACCCTGAGAGAGGATTCCATTAGAATAGTAGCTAAGCAGGCCACGATGGAGTACATCATTGTGTATTAAATACGTTACCCATTTTGTCGCCAAGCTATGCTGGATATGGTTATCTCCCACTATTAAAGGATGTCAACTTCTTTAGACTTTACAAGACAACAAAGTAATGCCACAATAGGCTAAAACTCTACTAACCCACTTCTGACCATAGTTAATTGCGAGGAACAGTTGGACGAGGTGCCGACATTTGGACCTTAGAATAATCAAGGAGACACTAACATATGTTTCAAAAGAATTTATATAACTAAAAGTAAAAAAACAGTGATACATTACTAATTAACTGGATGAAAATAAGCATAGGTGCGACGAGAATTTAGAACATGTATCAATAGGACCCATATCAATCAAAAATACGATTACTAACTTATAATTGGTAAATTTTCTTTAAACAAGTGGTTATTTGTTATTAATATACAAAATTTAAGACATCTTTGTTTCATGATCTGAATTAAAGTTGGAGCTGATTGGAGTGGGAATTGAAATGCTTATATCCAATGATATATTTAGTTATCGTGATCGAAATCGATATCAGATGAGAATAAAATTTGAATACTACAAGAATATAATGATTGAATTTTAGAGGATTAAGATATTTTCGTTCTCCTTGTAATCGAAACAGAAGTGAAATTTTTTTAACAATATCCATTTTCATTCTAAAACCTAACACCCCTCCTCATAAATACACCTTTATAGTTAATCAAATAAAATTACAACATTCGTGGTCCCAGCAGTTGATTGATTCTATGCCCGTACCGCATTACTATAGTTAGTATTCCTGATTGCTCAAAAATAATATAAAAAATTAGAGAATCAAATATTAATGTGTGTGTATATATATATAATATTTTTTCCTCTGACAAGCTTAGTAAATTGCTACTATTTTTTTTTTGGGTAAAGATTGCTACTAGGCTTTCAACTCTAGCCCATGACTTGATATTTGTATGTATCAAAGACCTCATGCACTCTTCTTACCAAAAAAAAAAAAAAACTACATGAACTCATGTGAGATGTCTCAACTTCATGGAAATGATCATGATCGCTTTCCTCCAACGATGGTGACCACCCTTTGGGGTCGACTGGAGATAATGGCCGATCTTGACTCATTTGATTGGAACTATTGACTCCATGAAAGCTAGATATACCATTTAACAGCTCACATGGACCTCCAAAGTCCAAGTCTACAGTAAAAAAATTATTTCATAGACTTGAACGGCATAATCTACAGTTAAAAAATCATTGAGTTACACATGAGCATTAACTGAAGCCCCAAGCACAAGAACTTCTTTCCATTTGACTTAGAAGGATCCAAAACAATGCTGATATTAATGCACTGCAGCGTTCTTACCAATTGCTTCGTACATACCGAAACTATTATTCTGCAGTTTGCTCAATAAAACACTTATTTTGGAGGTTACTGATCAATTCGAAAGAGTCCCATCATGACAGCTGCAACATGGTCATCCTCTTTCTCTCTCTCTCCTAGTTTCCCCTCAAAGGCAATGCTTTCCTCCTCTGGTTACCACAAGCCCATCTCCCCTCCCTCTCGCTCGACTCTATGTGTCCTCTTAATGGCATCTGTCTCTCTGCTCTAAAGAGAGCCCTGCCATCTCTCCTCTGCAAGTCTTCCATTTATTTCCATCTGATCATCCTCTCAAATGTGTCTTAAATAACAACTCTCCACTACCCTCAACAAAGTCCACTTATCTACAGTCAACACTCTACTTGGTCTCCAAAGCATATACCTTTCCGTCAGTTGCTCCCACTCCTTTCTCTCTCTCTTAGCTTTCTTTATCTTTCCTTCTAAGAGCCATAGAAGCTCCCCTGTTCACTCCTTCCTTTCCAAAACCTGAATTTTCAAACCAATTGCCAGTTTGCAACCACTACCTTCCTCTCCAAAACCCTCTCTCCTTAGAAAACTTCATCTTTATTCCAGCACCCAACCTCCACTATCCCTATATTCTGCCTTTCTCTCTAAAGATTGCATTTTTTTCCCTAGTTCTCAACCCCACTCTCTCCTACTCTTTAGCTCTCTTCAAAAGATTGCAGTTTTATCTCAGCCTTCTCTTTCTCTCGCTCGCTCTCTCTCTCTGCTCCCCTCCAAAAGCTCTTATTTTTATCTCAGCGCTCAAAAGTCCAGGAAGAAGGAGAATGTCGCCGGAGTACAGCTCGCCGTTCCTCAACGACGAGCTCTCGAAACGGACGGTGATCTTCGGCCTCCACATGTGGGTCATTGTCGGCATCTGCGTCGGCGCAGCCTTCGTCCTTCTCCTGTTCCTCATCTCCCTCTGGCTCGCCTTCCGCCGCGGCGGCGGCGGCGCCCCGCCCCGCCCCGCCCACAACCTCCCCAAGCCCTCCCGCCACCCCTCTTCCATCCCCGTCATCTCTAAGGAAATCCAAGAAATCCGCGTCGACCCCTCCGCCCCCCGACACCCGGCCTTCCCTCGCCCACGCCCTCCACAAGCCCCTCCCCGAGTCCCAGACCCCCTCCGTTTCCAACGAGCGGCAAGCCCTCCTCGTGCCGCCCGACGAGGAGAGCCCGATTCTGCAGCAGAGGATCCACATCGAGATTGGCAAGGACCATAGGATCACCTACCCGGAGCGCGGCGGCGCCGGCGCCGGCGCCGGCTCGTCACACGGCAGTGGCGAGAGCCGGTCGGTGGAGCAGCCAATGATCGCAATACCGGAGGTGTCTCATTTGGGCTGGGGGCATTGGTACACTCTCCGGGAGCTCGAGGTGGCGACCAATATGTTCGCCGACGAGAATGTGATCGGAGAGGGTGGGTATGGGATCGTCTACCATGGTGTTTTAGAGGACAAAACTCAGGTCGCTGTCAAGAACTTGCTCAATAATAGGTACCACCTTGCTCAATTTCCTTTCATCACTAACAAAAGATTGTATTTTATTGTATAATGGAAGTATCGTTGCTTTTATATTCAATTTTATCAATGAAAGATAATATCTTGTTGGTGAATGATGCAAATGAAGAGTTTCTTATGTGTTGCTTAATTTATGGGACTCTGTTGCTAGGGGTCAAGCTGAGAGGGAATTCAAGGTGGAAGTGGAAGCAATTGGGCGTGTTCGACATAAGAATTTGGTGAGGCTACTGGGTTATTGTGCTGAAGGTGCTCATAGGTATTGAATCATTTCCGCTTCTTTTTCAACCAAGGTTTTAAATTCCAGATGGGGCTGTCCTGGTGTTCCCATGGCTCTCGACACTTGGGGCAAGGGATGTTCCAAGACGTGCAGATCAGGATGCTGAGATGAGGGCAGGACGGTCTTGTCCCGACATATGGGATGGTATTCTGTCCCGGTGTCCTGCAGCATGGTTATCCCATGGGGATTCGAATCCTTGTTTCAACATTTTTGCATGGCCATTTGAGAAGATCAGTCTTTATTTACTCTTGGTGTTGTTTTGCTTTGTAGGATACTTGTTTATGAGTATGTTGATAACTGGAACTTAGAACAGTGGCTTCATGGTGAAGTTGGACCTTGCAGCCCGCTCACATGGGATATTCGCATGAATATTATACTTGGAACAGCAAAAGGGTACACCTTTCTTCTGCTTACAATACTAGCTTAATTGTTTATTCTAAATCCTGTTCTTGATTTGAAATCCAAATGCTGCATGCAGTTTAATGTACTTACATGAGGGGTTAGAACCGAAGGTAGTTCACCGGGATATTAAATCGAGCAACATTTTGCTTGACAAGCAGTGGAATCCCAAGGTTTCAGATTTTGGGCTTGCCAAGCTCCTGGGGTCAGAAAGGAGCTATGTAACAACGAGGGTGATGGGAACATTTGGGTCAGTTTTTACTTCAAGCATAGTTCTTTTAGCTATCATATGTTTTATTTATTAACATAAGAATTCTAAGCTGGTCATGAGAAATGAGGGGAATGTAATTGCTTGTTTCTGCTGTGGTAGTTATGTTGCTCCTGAGTATGCTAGTACTGGTATGTTGAATGAGAGGAGCGATGCGTATAGCTTTGGGATTCTTATTATGGAAATCATTTCTGGTCGAAACCCAGTTGACTACAGCAGGCCTCCTGGAGAGGTTAGTATGGATTTACTTTATACCAGAAGTTTGTTTAGTGTACATCAAAGTGCATTTACTGGCATTGTATTGGAAGTCTATTTATCAAGCTGCTAGGAGTTTTTCAGGTTAATCTAGTTGAATGGCTTAAAACGATGGTCAGCAATCGGAATTCTGAAGGGTTTTGGATCCTAAATTGCCTGAAAACCTTCTTCAAGGGCATTGAAAAGAGCTCTTCTAGTAGCTCTGCGATGTGTGGATCCTGATGCACAGAAAAGGCCGAAGATGGGGCATGTGATACACATGCTTGAAGTTGATGATTTCCATATCGAGATGTAAGTCCAACTCACACCATTTGGTTAAATTCCGTTGCTAACTAAGCCCTTTGCACTAGAAATTATTTATCTCTTCTCGGTGTTTCGGAGTTGAAGTCATAGACCTGTCTGTCAATAACTCAATATCATATTCTTATACTCTCTTCGCAGCCATGCAGCCTCATGCTCCAGTATTGAATTGTTTGCTCTCTCTTGGGGCTGGTCTATTGACCTGCGAGAACACACGTCTCTGAATTTTAAAGCAGAAAGCATCTTTAGTATCTATGTTTAAACTACTAGTTTGGTACCTTCTCTTGACTCTTGAGTATTAGAAGCAGTATGTGTGGGGATGTTTTTCTCCTTAGTTTTGTCTCTTTTCCTGTTTGTGGAAAGGCTTTTGAATTTTATGACCTGATGCCTAGTGTTTAGAAACTTAAGGATGCTAAACTTTGCATCTACTTGGTGTTCCTTTGGCACTGGAAAATGCTTAGCTATGAATTAATATATAGTTTGCCTTTTTCATCACATGGAACGTTAGCCTGTATATCATATGGAGTCATAAATTTCTCATGTCAGCCTATAATTTTCATTCCTGGTGTCATAAATTGGAATTATGTTGTTGTATTCCAATATTTGGTCATCTAGTTAGCTTTATTGGTTCCTTCTCATGTGAAGGCTTTCTTTGATTCTTCTTTATAGCATTGGTTTGTTAATTCTCTTTTCTTCTGCAGTGATCTTTGCATGTAAGCAAGAACAAAATGCTACTCATGTCAAGGTAATTTCTTTTCTTGTGCAATTTACCTCAGGAACGGCGCACTGGACGAACATATAGAGGCGGCCTCATGAGAAACAAATTTGTTGGAAAAGCCAGTGACTGAATCGGGTGATAGTAGCGGGTACGAGAGCAACACCAATGTCAATGGACCTTCTAGGTGGAGAAAGCAAGTGGATAGCTGATATGGTTCAATGCATATAACATTTTAAAGCATCAAATGATGATGTTTGAAAGGTTTGATCTCTCCCAAATTCCAGACTGAGCAACACTTTCAGAAGTCAACTCACAGGCTCTCATATCATTTCTCCACTCGCACTGGCTTATTCGTATGTCATGTTATAAGCTGTATATGTAATTCCAAGTTGTTATCTTATACGAGATTAGTTTTGTGGAGCTTTGGCTATGTTCATTGTTCTGTCTGTTATTGTGTGATTCAGATAGCATGTTTATACTTTCTATCGCTAGTGAGAAAATTATGTATAGTTAAAAGCTCTTTGTTTCTTTGAGTTCTACTGTATTCAGTTTAATTACATTTGGATAATAAGACTTATGAATCGTAATCTTTATTTCATAACTTATTAGCTTTTTTGTACGTCATCATTGGGGTTTCAGAATTTGAATAAATAAAGACATTTGCAATCCATGCAGGGCCTCAAAAGCCTGGATGGTATGTGTAATTGTATATTAATCTGAAGACAAAGGGGAAAAGCAGATTTTCATGTAGGAAGGCTTGTAACATTCCTTCTGCTTCATGAGTAATTTGGTTGAGTGAAGCTTGGGAGGTATAGAGAGATTTTCTTTAGTATTCACAGGAGTGGAACATGAGGCAGAATCCTGCTGCATGTTACCTGTTCGAGGATAAAATATTGAGAGACACATTGCATTACACCAGAGAACAACATTTACGCTACAGCAAAAACCGGCTGACTATTATTTGCTGCAAATCTGACAGCAGTAAAGGAATAATTAGATTGTATGATGGCTTGCTACATATGTGAGGGCATAGTTATCTAATTTGTTCCATGAGGGGACACAACACTTAAAACCTCTGCGGCAAAAGGTTAAGCAAAAGCAGTTGGGGACCGACTATTTTGCCGTGAATCTGACACCACCATTATATTCCGTTCCGGGATGCACATACGGTGGTGCTGGGCGAGCCCCAATAATAGCGGGCACCATTTTAGAAGGCAACAGAGAATCTTTGTGCACCACGAGCGGTGTAAAAAATTTAGCATGAAGCGAATCATTTTATATAATTAATTTATATAATTATTATTTTAATATATATTTAATATTTATTTTTATTTTTATTAAAATTTTATATGATGAAATATTTTATTTTTTAAAAAATTATAATATTTTGTTGCATATTATGACTTTCTATACGTAGGATGTCATAATATAGTTCAAAAAATTATGACATTCTATGTATATTATGACATTCTATGTCAAATTATAATTTTTTGCATGCAGGATGTCATAATATAATCTAGGATGTCATAATATGATTTAGGATGTCATGATATGGAAGGAGTATTTTGTTTAACTACTTTCTAACGTACATTTAATGCCAACAGTTTTATTTTTCGTTAAAAATTTGAATGACGAAAATGTTCTTATTTTTTAAAAAATTATGACATCTTGCATTATATTATGACATTTTGTGGATAAAAATTATGACTTTCTGGATGTAGGATGTTATAATATGGGCATAAATGTCATAATTTTTTCAAAGAATAAAAATATTTTCGTCATTCAAAATTTTAAACAAGAAAAAATTATAGATATTGAATACGTGTTGTAAAGTGATGACTATGTAGATTAATCGGATAAGATGGTGCACTTTATGTCAAATTTTTTACACTATCTGTGGTGCACAAAAAAATTCCTAAAAAGCAATAATTTTCAAAAAATAAATCGGTACCTCCAGCATCCTGCCTTGTTGTTCTCTGTGCACTCTTATAAGTGAATGCAATACTCACTTGTTTGGGTGGGTTTCTTGGCCTTACGATATTAACATATGTACATTTATTGCATAATTAATGACCAACCTCTAATTTGTTATTTTTTTCAGACTTTATGAACAACAAAGTGAGTTTCAGCTCATACATTGAAGAGTTTTTTTTTTTTTTGACATTATCATGTCAGAATGGAACCCACCTACCTATCATTCTCTTGAAAATGTTTAAACCAGCATGACATGCATGGCCGTTGCCTTCAAGAAATCTAAATGGACTCATTGTTAGGGGTTTGTTCAACTAAAAGCTTGAAATTTATAAAGTTGTTGGATGTGAAGTTCAATGAAGGTGTTTGATTACCATCTGGTGACCCAAATTGGATTACTATAGTGATCCTCATCTTAGGAGGCATTTGGTGCATTACATAGATAATATTGCTATAATAATATGATTGCAGAGAGAATGTGATTACTTGATAAAATAATAAAAAATTACTACACTATAGTATTTAGTATGTGTAGTAATATTGTTGTAAAATAACAGAAAATCCTATGTTGCAGTGTTTGGTATAAATTAAATTACATGAAATATAAATTAATTTTTCAAAGTATCTTCATCTTTGCTTATTAATTATTGTCTATTTTTTACTGGGACAATTTAATTTTGAGATTCAACTATTTTCGGTGACATCACCGGCTGGAACTACCCATTATGTTTCTTTTTATTTCCACCAACTTGGACTACCCATAATTTATTTAATATAGATTTAACAACAACACCGTGCAAACTTAGAGTAATCTGATCTCTGATGATTTAACTACACCGTGTTTAATATGTTACATTCTGACGATTAAAAATCCCAAATATCTATAATAAACTTAGTTGGTATGTCATGAAAATTCAAAATAATTGGCCATATTATACCAATACCACCCCTAATATATTTCATATAGTTCGCAGCTATAAAACAAAATATTCAAATAAATCATACAGAAACACATATAAATATAAATCAAATTTTCAAAACCTTTAATTCAGTACTAATTCAAAAAGAGCAAAAATCATCAAAAACTGCCAACGCAGTTCCAGGGGATTATCAGACTTTCCCAATTACATTTTCTCTTTTTTTTTTTTTAATGAGATTATCAAATCCTTTGAAACTGGAAGAACCCTTTTTCGCCAAAGATCAGTATTTTTGGAAATAATTATTCTGCTGGATTGATGGATTTTTTTCCCCAAATTTCGCTCAACATCACTATTCTGAGATGATCTTAAAAACTAATCCTCAAAGATGGGATTTGCGTCAGTAGGTTGGCGGTGACCGTGGATCTTTGCCATGTAGGATAGCCATAGGATCATTTCGGTGTCGTGACAGCTGGGCATTCGCCATGGTGATGGACTAGTAGGTAGTCAGACCTAACCTTTCCAGCTGGAACTGTTGTGTTGTGAGGAGAGTCATTGACCCCCATCCAGTGCTGAATAATAGTGGAAGGTGCTGGAGATGAGAGTAGGTGGTGATCCATCTTCAGGAAGCCGATAAACAGGTCCACTTCTTCAGTTGGCTCTCCTTCTTGTTTGGATCCAGTGTTGTTTCTACGCTGCCTTGCCTTAAGGATTCATTGGCATTTTGTTCATGCTTTAGCTGTGCCTTCAACTTAATGTATCATGTCCTAAATTCAAGATATAATTGGCTATCGAGGAATATTATCCTCGATAACATAAAGCCTATCAATCATAATCGACTAAAGTTCATCACAAATAAATTATAATAAAATGTTTAATCCCATCATTTATCAAGTAAATAATTAAAATTGATTTAGAGCATCTAAATCCAAAACCAAATACCAAATTCATATCTCAAAATTCATAAATAGTTAACTACAAGTCGATAATCATCCAATCGATTAAAATTCAGCTGCAAAATCTCCAAATTCACTAATACGGACTTCAAGCTTGGATCATCCTTCATTTCTAACCTAATTCATTTTGACAGAAAAAAAAAAAGATAAGCTACATCAGCTTAGTAAGTAAATTTTATACCGTCTTATCCAGATTAAGCATAAGTTTATATATGCATCAATAAATTATTTAGAAAAGATGATTATCATTAAAAAATAAATTTTTTTATAATAACAAGATATCATAAATCAATCTTATTCTTGCATATACATAAATTATGCAATTTATATAAACATGATTTCAATGCACAGCATAAATCAATTCATAAATCATGCTAATTTTATAGATAAGGTCATAAATTATTTATCATTTTACCACATCATAATTTTTAATAATTTTCTCAGACAAAATGCCAAAGTCACTATTATACCGGTGACAGGATCGTAATCGATAAAGTATCAACTACTATTATCGTTTGGTAGGATCATATGCTAACTAGTAACCCACTAGTAGGATTATATGCCAACTATTATTATTTACTGTCAGAATCATATGCCAACTACTATTATCTGCGGGTTAGGTTGTATGGATGCTAGCTCTGGATGTTGATTTTTTCCACTTTTAAGGGCCATATACAGCTATCTGAGAGCCTTTTTTCATATTTCTTAAAATAAGTATTCTTTATCATATTTCATTAAATCATATTTTCTTAAATCATGCATAAATAAGATAATAAATGATTTTATAGAGCTTATGATCTATAAATAATTTTTGATAGTAAAACAATCATGAAATTATTCTTTTCATAGCAAAACATAAATTTCATAAATATAAAGTTCATATTTTATTAACAAGTCATTCATATTAAAACATTCATGGAATCACTATTTTATGATAAATCATGATTTTCATAATATATGTGTTTGATTCTTATTTTATAAAAATATAAAATAATTGATCTTATCATAAAATAATTGATAATTCAAAAATAAGTTAGAAGTGTCGAAGTTACTTCTTTTGCCCTAGCCTTTTAAACTAATGACTTTATGGAATCTATTTAACATATTAAAATATAATTAATTCTCCTATTCAATAAATTCAATCATAAAAAAAGAAGATTGTAGATCAGATGATCGATCCAACGGGCTGCCTAGGCATCAGAGAAGTTCAAGGCTGCTTAGCCGAGGGTCAACATGGATCCATGAAATAAGGAGATTAGATCCGAAACTAGGGTTCATAGGTCTTCTTAGAGAGACTGGACACAGAGTTTTCGTATCCCTCAAAAGAGGAAACCATGATCAAGATTATCAGGGATCATGCCAGAGTGATTTAATAGGGGTTAATAGTAATAAGATTCTATGAATATCCGACAAGGGCCAGACTAGAATCCGACAAACTGTGCACAGATCGACGTCGAGCCTCTTTTCTAAAAGAATTTCTTAGGTTCATAGTAGGGGAGCACGATAGCGACACTGGGGTCAACTAATTGATCAAGATTACCTAGACATCTGGACCCTCAACTGATGTATAAAATTTTAAGAAAGAAAATCCATAAAGAGAGAAAAAATTATAGAGAGAGAAATTTATAGAAAGAGAAAATGGAGAGAGAAACTAAAGGAAGCAAGTGAAGAGAGGGAAGGGAGAGAGAAGAGAGAAATTCTCTCCTTTGTTTTCTTTTTCTTTTTCCCCTCTCCCTCTTTTTCTCATTTTTTTCTTCTCTTTTTTTTCATGAAAATAAGGGAAGACAACTCAGGCTGACCAACTTCCACAGTGGTGGCCTCCTGGTAGTAGCAGACCTCGGTGGCTTTAGCAGCGGTGGCTCCGGCCCTCAGCATCCCCAGCATGACCAGTAATGGCGACCGACACAACTGAAGAAGAGAAGAAAAAAGAATAGGGAATCAGACATTTACCATAAAATCCAGTGACCGTCGGTCTTAATCACAAGCAATAGAGACAAGTTAGAAATCAGAAAAGAGAGAAGAAAAAGAAGAAGTGGTCCTTATCTCATCTCCGATGAGAAATCGATAGTGATTTGCCAAGGGACACTTGATGAAATCCAAGAAAAATCAAACCACTCATGCCGGTGATTGATTGAAGCTTTGGAGTGGGATGATTAGAAGTAGGAGAAGGGATTTTTATAAACCCATTGCTAGAGTCTGACGGCCCTTCAAAGTCCTTCTTCGGATGGGATCGGGGAAGAAGTGGACCCCCATCGGGAGTCCTCTTCTTTACTTTTTTTGTTCCTTTTCTTTTGGATATATTTTAGAAAAATTAGGTGATGGTCAGTCTAATGGACCAAGCCATCACATTTTATCCCTCCGATAAAAATTTATCCTTAAAAGTTAACGTACCTTCATTTTCAAACAAGCGAGGATGCTTAGTTTTCATATCATTTTTACCATACTTCTGCTATGCTACTCTGATTTAAAATTATGCTTCTAAAACTCAGCATTCTATACTAGTTTCTATCAACCCTGGCTTCCTCATTTAAAATGATACAATTCTTAAATAAAGTATTGATGAGAATAACTTTCTTAAGAGAAGAGATAGCATACAGTGGTTGATTCAATTCTTCAAATATGTAGTTAAACTTTGAAGATGCAAAAAAATGAGAAAAAATCATAATCAAATAGCATATGAGCATCTATGGAGTTAATTGGAATAGTATTTGTTACTATTTGATCACTTGCACTGGCATCTTGCTCAATCAAAGCAAACACTCATGCATTCTCTTTTTGGTTCTTTAGTGGGTTTAGCAAACTTAGAGTTATTCTTTTTATTAAGACAATCTTGCACCAAATGTCCCTTCTTGCTGCACTCAAAACATATTCTGAGTTTCTTAAAACAAAGCTCACTATGATTTCTACCACAATAATCACAAGTCTCTACTCCTCCTTATTAGAGTTGTTCTTTAAGTTTCATCTTGATCACTCCAAGTTTCTATCGATTTATACCTCTTCCTGTCCTTTTTTTTTGTTCCGATCTTTAGTATCTAATTCAACTTTCAAAGCTCATTCTAGTACATCATTGTAATTGTTGAAAAGGTGAGAGGATAAATGAAAATGAATTTTATATTTTAGACCATGCTTAAATCTATTTACTTTGCTTTCAAACTCTATAAGCTGGGGCAAAAGCGGTCTAACTTGTTGAATTTATTTGCATATTCTAATATTGTTATATCATCTTTCTATCTTAAAACCAAGAACTTATTTCCTTCACTAATCTTATTGATTCGGGAAAATACTGATTATAGAATAATTTCTTAAACTCTTCTCACGTCAGCTGGTCATCAACATTCCCATATGCAATGTTTATTGCAATCCACTAAAACTCAATGTTTCCTTTCAACATAGGTATGGCTAACCTGACATTTACATAGTGGTGGATTGAGCTTTTTGAACCTCTCATAATAAGACTCCAAAGATGCTGTAGGTCGAGGAGCGGCTTGTGTCTGCTATTGTTGTTGAATAATCTGAGCCACCACTTGGCATACTCTAGTAATATCTATCTGAGTGGTTGGTATATTAAAAACTTACTCAACCGATCGATTGACATTTCGCCTTGTAGTCATTCTTGCTTCTTTCCTCCTAGTAGTAAAGTTCACCAAGGCTTTATCCTCCCCGTTGCTCATCATCACCTGTCAAAATAATAGCATTAATCAGCTTTCTTAAATGAGCAGCAAGAACTTTAAAAAACTTATCTACTGTCACTCAATTTAAACGTGATCTAGCTAAACGAGATCTAATTACCTATTACTAGACTTTAAGTTCTATCTATGATTAAACCTATTGCTTTGATACCATAAAATGTTACACTCCAAATTTAGGACATAACATGACCATCCTATCGTGGAGTATTACCCTCAATAACATGAAGCTATCAATCGTAATTGGCTAAAGTTATCAAAAATAAATTATAATAAAAGATTCAATTCTATCATTCATGTAGATAAATTAAAATTAGTTTAAAGCATCTAAATCCAAAATTAAATATCAAATCTATATTTCAAAATTTATAAATAGTTAACTACAAGTCGATAATCATCCAATAGATTAAGATTCAGTTGCAAAATCTCCAAGCTCACCTGACGGACTTCAAGCTTGGAACATTCTTCATTCCTAATCTTATTCATCTGGACAGAAAATAAAAAAAAATAATGAGTTACACCAGCTTAGTAAGTAAACCTTACACTATTTATCCGGATCAAGCATAGGTTTATACATGCATCAATAAATCACTTAGAGAAGATGATTATCTCTAAAAATAAAATTTTAATAATAACAGTATATTATAAATCAATCATATTTAGGGATGTCAATCGGTCCACCAACCTGCAAATCCAACCCGCTCAACCCGCATGCAGGGCAGGTAAATGATGAATGGGTCATGGGATGGGGTGGGTAAAAAATCTAATAACCTGTTACGAGTATGGGGCAAGTGCGGGTTTATGCTAAACCTACCGCGCCCCACCCTGCATATGTGGCAAATACTAAAATACCCCTATATATATAAGGCATAGCTTTGACTAGGTCTAATTTGTTTTGGCTTCTTTTGGCCGTCAACTACACTATCATTTCTCCTTCTCGTCTCTATTCAGCCATTCTGTCCTTTTCCTTCTCTCAAACAACAAAGAACAAACACCAACGACATACTCTCTCATGCAGCCTCGCGACCAACCTACCATCGACAACAAGATTGATCCTCTTCTCTCCTTCCATTGAAAGTAAGTTGGCATTAATTGTTGATTTTGGTCTCTATTTCTCTGCTTCCTTGAGATCAATTTCTCTATTTCTTCAAATATATCAGTGACAATTATTCATTAGATAAAATGATTTTAGAAAATAAAAAAAGATCCGAACGAGCTTTTGGGTGATTTTGATGGATACAAATGAAGATTTGCTAAAAGAGTTTTTAGGTGATTTACCAAAAAGAAATTAGTAGCGGAATGTACTTAATTAATTGATATAGTATTAGTTTTGGTTTCATCATTCTATTATCTATAGATTGAAATAAAATAAATTAAAGGTCTTGTAAGTAATAGCTTTAATTACCACTTCTTGGCAGTCATCTTGTAGTGACCAGTAATATTGATCAATGATTATTAGATTTTTCATTGAGTCGAATATCAAATTCTCAAATGTGATTTGTCGTGCATAACGTTTGCCATTCTTCATGTGTATACATATGCAGAAAGAGAGAAAAACAAGAGTTAATTAATATATACTAAGAAGAAGACAAATTAAGGGCAAGTTGGTTTCTTCAAATGTTTAATTTATTTTGAGAAATAATAAATATGAGTATATATGTTGCAAGAATATATTTGAATCATACTAGCAATTAGTAATTAATTACCAGCCATGTCGTTTTGCTCATTATATTGTTTTGCTCTGCTTTCATTTTTTCTTATTGCTGCTGATTGCATTGATAGAATAGTATTTGCTCTGTTGGTTTAGTTGTGAGTTCAGTATCTGATTGTTGCATTATTGCTAACTTACTATGCTCCACCATTGGTGTAAGGAAAATGCATGAGGATTGCTATTCTAACTTATTCCTATTCTAATTGGTTGACTGTAATAGAAAATGACCGGCATTTATTTGTTTGTCAACTCAACCAGTTATATATTAGACTTGAGTTATTTGATGTTTGCATGATGATAATTTTTGATTCTTTATACCAGCAACTAATGTATATATTTATTTATTGACCAGATTATAAAAGATGGCAATACCTTAAAGTCAGTACCAGTCTCTCTTCAAATCCAGCAACACCAACACCTGAAAGCTCACAAATACCACTACCAACTTTGGGAACAATTGCACCTATTGCCAATTCAAGTGAAGATACTGGAACACAAGTAATCAGAAAATTGACCTCGATAGTTTGGAAGCATTTTATGAAGAAAAAATTAATAGAGAAGATAAAACTATTTGCAACTATTGTAGCAAGGAATATATTGCAAGACGAACAGATGGGACTTCACATTTGCTTAAGCATATAATGAAGTGTCCTAGAAAGGGTTCTCGAGATCTAAGGCAATATGTCTTGACAAAGTCAAGAACACTATTGATGGGAAAGTGACTATGGGCAATTTCACCTTTGAACAAGAGGTTTTAAGAACTAAACTTGTCCAGATGATAATTGTGCATTAGTATCCTCTTGAATGGTGGAGCATAAGCATTTTAGGGAGTTTGTTAGTAGTCTTTGGTCAATGTTTAAGTTTATTCTAGGAACACTATCCAGAGTGATATTCTCAAGATATTTGAGATTGAGAAGGCAAACACCATAAGCTTGTTGGAACAAATTGATAGTAGAGTTGCTATCACAACTAATATGTGGACTTCAAGCAATCAAAAAAGGGATATATAGTGATTACACTCCATTTTATTGATGAGGATTGGAGTTTGCAAAGTCGGGCAATGAGGTATGCCTTTTATCATGTTCTCACTGCTGTTTTTACTGTCTCATGATTGTTTTTTTGCTATATATTCTCATGGCTATTTGTTTTGCTATTCTTATGGCTGTTTTATGGTTGTTTTTTTGGCATTACAATTTATAATTTTTTGTTGCCTTATTATGTTTGCAGATTTGTCTATCTGCCAACCCCTCACACAAGTGATATCATTTCTAATTGTTTGTTGGATTGCTTAATGGATTGGAATGTGGATCGAAATTTGTCTATGATAATAGTAGATAATTATTCTTCCAATGATTCTGTTGCAGCAAGACTTCCTAAAAGTTCGCTAATTTTGAAAGGCACATTGCTTCACATGCGTTGTTGTGCATATATTTTGAATTTAATTGTCAAAGATGGTTTGGATGTGATTAGAATGAGTATTAACAAAATTCACGATAGTGTTATTTTTTGGACTGCAACACCTAAGAGGTATGAAAAGTTTGAAGCAACAGCTAGACAATTGCCTATTCCATGTGAAAAAAAGGCTCCCTAAAGATTACAAAACTCGTTAAAACTCTACTTATCTCATGCTAGTACTGCTTTGATTTTTCAAAAGATTTTTGCTCGCTTGTATATGTGTGAGCCTAAATATAAATGTTTGCCAGATGAGGATGAATGGTTGATGGCAAGTGATATTTGTGAAAGATTGAAAATTTTTTATGATGTGACCGTTATTTTCTGGGACTAAGTATCCAACTGCCAATATTTATTTCCTAGGGTGTGTGAAATTAGGAGTGCTTTGTCAAAGTGGACCACGGATCTTAATAAGGTAATTCGTAATATGGCATCCAAAATGCTTGAAAATTTTTTGAAATATTGGGATGAGATTCATGGAATTATGGGTGTTGCTACAGTTTTAGATCCTAGGTATAAGTTCCACTTGGTTAATTTTACTTTAAAAAGATATATGGTGTTGATGGTCTTCTTGAAGTTAATAGAATTAAGGATAATTGTACTTAGACTTTTAATGAATATGAATTTACGACATCATATGGTAAACAAGAAACCCACATGGATTCTTCGTTGGTGTTTTGGAGGAAATTGAAAACTCATCCAACCAATTCCAGCCAAACCTTTAAAGATGTTTAGTCCCATATTTTATTTTCCTCCATTTTTTTAATGATTATTATCATTTTTTATTAATTCAAGATAAATACCGTACGATTAATGTTTTGTCCGTTGGACCAATTAATGCTTTAGACCCCTTAATACCATGTTTAATGTGTGATTTAGCATTGTATTAGAAGCCCAAACGGCTAGTCCATGGGCCTATAAATTGAGCTCGTGGTGGAGGGGTTGAGTATGCAAGAAAATACTCTCTCCCTTCTAATCTAAGTTTTTCCTCTCTTCTAAACCTTCTTCTTCCAATCTTTTCTTAACCGGTTTCTTTGATATTTCATCTGCTAGGTTGAAGTTTTTATCATTCTTTCCACGGTCATGCCTGCAGGAGAGGTCTCTGATTGTATCTGAGGGTGGATTTCTCGAGCTTAATCCTGCACGAGGGTCGGAAATCACCTTAGAACAGTGCATTGCACGTCTCCGGTCTATAAATTTTAAAGTTTAATTTAATATCAATTTTTTAGTAATATTTGTCAATTCATTTGGATCGTACTATGCTCTCATGGGAAACAGATTTTATCATGGATCCCCAGCAATCTAAGGCGAAGTCCGAATAGGAAAAGCATAATATAATTTTGTGTATGTGCTGAGTTTTTATTTTTTGGTGATCTGGTTGATAATTGTTAGAACGTAACGTTTAGAATTTCTATCTTCATCTTTTAACTCACAGAAGAGAAAGCTGTGTAAAACTAGTTACATCCTGACTCGGAAAGAAAACATAACTTTACGAAATCCATCCGTGGGCTTTTATGTTGGCATTTGTAAAGCATGACTCTTGGAAACTAGGTGTTCAAGACATTTCTGTCATAATCTTTGTTAAACTAACACAGTTTCAGAACTACGACTTTCAATTTGAAGAATACAATTATGATACTCCTAAACAAAAAATTACATGTCATGAAGCTCTGCATTCAGAATATTAATCTTGATACTGGCGCTTTAATACTGATAGAGTCTCATTTATAAACTCGAAACTAAAGACCACAGCAGTAATTACAACGACTGGAAGATGAAATAGGATGCATGAGCATCAGAACCTCCCAGATTGGTTGAAATTACCAGATAACATTTTATTGGATAAATTAAAGATAATAGAAACCAGAGCCAATGCATATATAGAGTGAACCACGGACGCCACAATGACTTGCAAATGCAAGAATAATAACATTAATAAAAGAAAACAAAATCAACTACAATGTTATAATAGATCAGAAATATGATCAGCACCAACTAATTCACATTTCATAGTTCTATTGTATCAAATGTCTGTAATGAACAATCCCACTTCAAATTTGAATTTCTTTACCGCCTACTATCACCTTCAAATACTGAATCTCTCATAGTTTTCTTTGTCCTCAGATGCAATAATAAACACAAGTACTGCCTAAAAGAATGCTAAAGCATCGTGAACTCCCTGCCAGAACACTGACAAGAGGCCCCAGTATATCCATGCCTTGTCCACCATATTTCCATTTCCTCTTGTCATTTTCATGGGTCCCTGCACCCACATTCAGAGATATCCTACTCCAGCTTGCTGCCCCCCATCGGATGGCAAGCAAACTGCATTCCCTTCTGGAATCCCCTCATCCATGGTTTGCTGAATTGCAAGCGGTGAAATCAGACTTTCCGAGTAGGGAGCAACCTTCCCAGGAGTTAAATATTTAGGATTATAATACTCGAATCTGCCCCTGCCATTTGCTAGTATGATCTTTCCATGCTGGACAACCAGTGGTTCCATTCGAGAAGCTAGAAAAAAAGGATTCTGAAGTCCCACCAAACTCGGATCAATGATGTGCTTTATCCACTTACGACTAATATAATCTTCTAGGATGTACAAATCCTTTCGCATATGATTGTCCACTCTAGTTGAATTTGAACTTGAAACACATAAATATCCTCCTAACTCCGTGATGGTAGCAAATGTAGATTTTGTGTAGCCTTCTGGATGAAGAGTCACATCAAAAGTTTCATTCTTTATGTCAGAGGAAAGTCCAATTTCTGGATCTTCATCAAGATCTGTTTCAATTGTCCAATGTATGTTTCCATTCACAACAACAGGTGCACTGCAGGATACGGAATAAGGAACATCTCCTATTGCCAAGAATGGGAATCTAAAGTAAAGATTTCATAGCTTGTAGTGCAACTTGCAGAGAAACATGTAGGCTGGGCAAGTCGGACCGCCTTATATTCACCTGTGCTGATATCATACCCCAGACCTATGTTGGCAGCTATATTGGGTCTATACGTATGTGTTGAAAATCGTCGATACTCTGCATGGACCTGAGGAGACCTGCGACAAAGTCCTCTGTAAGAGCCCACTGTGATCTAGACTCTCTAAGGACAGCAAACACCATGTCCTAGATCGTTGCGCATCAAGAACCCTGCAGCAGCGATCTAATTTGCATCTCCCCCACTTTTAGAGACTTAGAACACATCTCCATATCTGATCTTCCACTCTCAAAGCCCTAAAAATCAGGGCTAGGGATGTGATACTTTTGGGCTATCAGATCTGGACTGAAACCGTTGATGAAGAGGAGTCCTTGTTGGATTAGGACTCCAATGGTAGCATTTTCCAAACTGCAGTCTTTACTTGTGTGCTCCATCTTGGCCCTACACATCTCTGATCTGAACCAAATCAGAGCCCAAACCTTCCCATGAGATCATTTGCTCATTCTCCTGAAAATTAGGGCATTGGAATGTCCAAGAACTGGAGCTATACTGCACAAGAGAGAGAGACCCTGCAGCCTTCAGCAAAACTGTAGCTTTTATCCGTCTTCATCTTGTTCTCCCTCTTCCTGAACCCTGTCGATATCAGATCTGAAACCCTCCATTCTAGATCTGAAAATATCCTTCTTCAAGCCCCCAACAAGTAAAAAAGAGGGGCGTGGAGACCTGAGAGATGGAATCTTGGGCAGCCACACAAAGGAGGCGACCGCATGATGGGGCACCCCCTCCATGGCTCCTCTCCTGGTCTCCCAAGGCTTGGGAGCACCACACATGCGCCAACAGGATGGTTGGGAGAGTCCTCTGGAAAGGTTACAAATTTGCCGATGCTGGAATGCCATAACTTACATACACATCTGAACTTCAGGACTGATCTTACAGGAAGTCTTGAGAGTATGTTAGCCATAACATCATCAGGGATGTGGATTGCTCCGTCTCTTTCTTGATGGCTTTGGCTTTGAAGTTTGAACACTTCTCCAACACTCTTCTTTTGCAGTATGCTCATAAATCCAATGTTCTGATCCTTTCTAAACCACATGACATTTCTGAAAGTCTGCATTCAGGGTTCTAATAACAAGTGAAAAATAGAGTTAGTTATTACGGCAAAGAACCTTATCTTCATAATTTTATGATAACTTTATTTGTGCAATCTCGTTTGTAGAAGTGCACCAAGGCCTGCGAGTTACAAGATATCATAAGCATGAAAAATATGGTACAACAGAGAGGTGCATTAAGCTTCTTATGTTGGTGAGAGTGGGGATGGATTGGTCACTACAAAGCCTTTGCATATGCCTAATTAGAGTAATGCAGATAACGTCATTTATTTAAATCTATCGTAAAAATTGACTGCAGCATGCAGTTGAATGCGGAGGAGGAGATTGGGAAGAATATATTTTTTTCTTCACATACCATAAGGACACATCATGTCTAGACATCAGAAGGTTGATATGAAGTTAGATTCAGTACATAGATTATGTTTGATGGATCACCAGCTAATTATATAAGTTCTATACTTTATACTTGATGTGTCAGCGCCTACTAATCTATGGTCTGTATTCATTCAAAATAATTATAGAACTCACTTGTGTTTTTTCTTTCGGCAATTTAGATCCAAATAATAGCATAGGCTTGTTTGGTAGCATTATCTTTTTCTGCTTTCCTGCAAGCAATAGGAAGAGCGTGCCTACCGTATCTAGTTGATGGGATGGGGTTTGTGCTGTCGTTCTTTTTACAAACATCATAAGGAGATTGATTTATTCTTGATAGCATGTGCACGAGAAGCTTGTTACTATTTTGTTACTATCTTTCACTTTCCTCCAAAATAAAAAATATTATTCAATCTGTTGCGGCCAATCCCCTCGTCGCCTGGTCGTCGGGAA
>KE504729.1:241402-269332 GCA_000441515.1 Elaeis oleifera
GAACCCCCCAAGGAGAAAAAGGAAGAGATAAAAAGAACTGGTTCTTCCATCCGTGAATAGACGATGGAAGTCCGGTAATGAAAGAGAGACCCTTCCGGGGTTGAAAACCACCACCCTCAAGCTTTAGGATGGGGTCAGAGGACAAAGAAGGCCCGGAAGAGGGAGATTCGAGGTTCGATCGGCAAAAGCCGACACAGTAGAGTAAAACTAATTATTATCCGAACTGAGTTCGACGCCAGTTGTACCGGACAAAGTCCGTAATAATCGAGGACGTTCCGGACGAACTTCGAAATCGGAAGACGAAGACCGGCCCTGAGGTCCTCGACGTACAAAGCCATCTGGCCCGCGGGCGGGTTGCTGACCCGTCCATCGGCCCCGGGGAGAAGAGCCGAAACTGCTCTGGGATACTATACTGATCCCGGAGCCGATCGACATTCGGCCTCGAAAGTGAAGAGACCTCCGCCTCCGGGACCGACCGAAGATCGTCAATCGGATTCCCCGATTGACCTCCCCGAGGAGAAGTCCTGGCCATGACGCCAAGACCAACAAGAAAAAGAAGAAGAAAAAGATGAAAGAAAAGAAGAAAGAAGAAGGAGAAGAGAAGGAGAAAGGGACCCAAAGGAAGCGCAAAGGGACTGAAAACTCGAAGAAGTTTCGTGAACAAAGGTCAAGAACAGAGCTACCTGGGACGCGGGACCGTACGGACAGAGTCTCCGCAGCGGAACAGAAAAAGTAAGATTTTGGATGCAGGCGACCCTCTATATATAGAGCTCCTCGACGGTCGGGATGAGAGCGCGCCCGGCGAAGACCTCCTGGATGATCGACACGTGGCGGCATCCGAGCCCTCCCCCGACCCGATGATTCGACGCACCTGCTCCAGATCGCGCCACGTCGCTTCCATCCGCGCGAGCGACTCTGGCCCAACAACCCGCCGACACGTGGCGGAAGCACCGCGCCTCAGGATTAATTAGCCGACGGCGTTCCGCGTTCCGATGGGACGCCTGACGGCGGTCCGCGCTCCCAAGCGGGGCTCCTGACGGTTGTTGCATTCTCTAGAAGGCGTCTGACATCGGATCATCTGACACCATTTTGTCCGGATCGACCGCTGGTGAGATCAGCAGGATCAGGACGTGACGCAATGAAGATCCACTCCTTTCGCCCGACGCCCACCGCGTGGAAACGCGGACCGACGTGACATCAAGCTCGGGAGTAGGGGGCAACTGTTGGGATCTACCGACTGACCCTGACGCCGACTGATCGTGACGCTGACTCACCAACGGATCCCGACACCGATCCACTAACGCCGAGTCACCGACACCGACGAACTGGTACCAACTCCTCTGCAGATCCTGGCACCGATCCATCTCCGAGATGGACCGACCGACTTTGTCCGACTGATAACGGACGACGCTGACAGCGACTGCCGATGATGCCCGGCCTGGGCGTGTCGGCCCAACTGGCCAACGCTGCCTCCGACCGCCCGAAGGCCGACTCCATGTCGGGTGGGACATCACCGACTCTCCGTCGGGTTGAACGACTAACGTCCGACTTCTACAGACTCCTCTAGACGCCGACCGTGCTCTTGAGTCGCCTTCCGACAGCCAAATCCCGACACATGATCAGTCAGTCCTTTTCAAGAAAGCCGGACGACCGGCATGGGCTGCTGTCCTGTCAAGGACCTGCTGTACGACCGCCAGAAGGCGTTGCCCTGCCAGGGACCTGGGGCGCTGTCCTGCCAAGGACGCGAATTAATTCCTAGGACCTGTCAATCCATCGACGACATGGCAACCCCCGGCGATATGACAGCCCACGGTGATTTGACAACTCCACAGTTGTCTACATCACCGACGGCGGGACCATACCATCTCCCACTATAAACGGGGTAAGACAACAGTTCGAGGTAAGCTAAGCTGAGCAAACCCAACCAATCTCCCAGCGGCTCGTCACCGCTGAGTCTCCCTGATTCCTCTCTACTATTGCCTAGTCCTCTCTCTCTGACTTGACCGTCGGAGGGTCCCCGCCGGAGGCCCCCTTCGGTCTATGCGGACTTCCCTTACAGGTGCTCATTCCCGGCGACCGGGCGGCGAGGGGATTGGCCGCAACAGATATCAAGACACACCCTAACTTATGGGTTACATGCAAGGTTTTCAAATAATTGTACAACAATCAACAAGATTAACCAATGTCTTGGCAACCAAGTTTTTCCAAGATGTCGGCAAATATTTTTCAAAATGAGATATTGATATAATGTTGGCAAATATTTTCAAAATGAGGTATTGATATCCCTACCAACATGGTAAATCTAGATTAAAACTATATAAATATTGCTTTCAAAATTAATAAAAAATTATATTCAAGAAATAAAATGATTAAAAATATCAATCTTTTATGTATATATATTGTATTGATCGAGATAATGTGGTCAAGATTTTTATAGATTATATCGGGAGATACCCAATATTGGTAAAAACCGAGATCTAGATCAAGATGAAAATCTTGGTTTCATAGGCCTACAGGTTGAAGCAAGTTTGATATTTTATTGCATACTAAGATCTGCCCAACTTGACCAATTTCATCCCCACACATCCGATCCATCATGATCCACATATTGGATTCTCTTAAGAAATCTTGACATGCTAGCATTTTGGTAGGAGCTTGGGTTAGATTCATTAGATTTGTGTGGTAGCATTGCCTGGGGTCAAATCCTATTTAAGCCAAACAATTAACAGCCTTGATTGAAGTCAAGATTATTATCTCCCTTACCTACGAAAAAGGATTTTTTTTTGAAAAGTTCCTGCATAAAAGGCTATTCATTTTTCAAAATTGCTATAGCAATATATCAATAAATGTGGCAAGTCATACCCTAATACAACAACCAAAATGAAGGTAACTACTAGAATAGAATTCATGATTGCAGCTAACAAGGTTGCTAGTGTAATTGAGCGCAATGGAATATGTTTGTGCCTAAAGAAACCCTAACAAACAAAAAAAGGGTTAGATAAGGCAAAATTTGATCTAGAATTTTGCTAGAAAATGTCTTAGAATGAAATAATTGGTTGTCTAATGATGAAGAACGCTAGACATGTATTATGGACAATAATCTATAGCATCATATTTATTCTTGTGCTATGACTCGACCAAAATAATAATATTGATTATGAAAAAATTATAATTAAGTAGCTCAGTGAGAGATGGATCTCAAATAGCCTGTCAAAAGAACCTCATGTCGTAGGAGAGAACAAGAAACAAGAATCTTCAAGGCTTTAATATAGAAATCTTCAACTCAACCTTCTTTGATGTTGTATTAGGTTTTTTAATAACAAATAAATGGACTAATGCTTTATATTTATCATGCAAGTACAAATAGATGCATTATTTAAATATAATATTATATTTTATTTAAATGTTGTCACCATAATTCTCTTTCAATAATTACATGCATGACACATACTTTTAATCTTTGTTAACCTGTGCAGAAAAATTTGGCATGCTTTTATCACATTTGTGGCTACCTCACAACTTTAAGAGATGTTGAGCAACATCAGAAAGAAATGATGACCGTCCTCTCAAAGTTAGCGAAGATAAATGACCTCGGTGTAATGGATCTTTCCAACTTCTAGATTTTTAAAATCAATGTCGACAATTCTTTTAAAACAACTTGTGATGAACAAAAGTGGATGGTATTGGCGTGATTATATGGGTGCTTCATAAAAGCTTGGTCCATCTTTATTAGTGAGATGATTAGTATAGCCAAAATGAAGGCAACTGCTATACAACATGAGCTTCAAAAGGCCATAGATCATCATTTCATTCTATAAACTAAAAAATGACTGTAAAAGCATTATCGACTTCTTTTAGTCTCAGCATAGTTTCTCAAAGAAGCACCTATTTTTTTCGGCTGGGATAGGAAAAAATTGATACATGCTATTCTCTATTGACTTCTTTCAATCCTAAAATCATATTCATTTCATATATTTAACGGCAAGAGAACTGTGCAACATACCTACTGCTGGCTGCAAATACTGTGACCAACCATCATAATATGGAATAAACAACTGCACCAGAGTTTCTATTAAAAGACTTGTTCTATGATAGGATGGGGGTCAGCAGAGTGTGAAAACTCAATATAAACTTTTCATAAGATCAGAAGAAAAAAGAACTGAAATCTATTTATATAGATGATCTAAATAGATTGTATTTGATTATCCTAATTAGACTTATGCAGGTCTCTATGAAAGCAGATTGCTTATATGGTAGGACCAACTACAAAATAGACGCAACACATAAAAGGCAACAGAGTTTCGATCCAATATTTTTATAATTGCAACCATAAAAAGTAGGATTTACTAGATGGATTGCCAAAGTCTAATTTTTTTCATCTTCCGGCGACATCTAGAAAATAAGAATATTTCTGAAGATGTGACTGTATGTGGTTACTTTACCATTTAGTACACATAAACACAACATGAAATGAGAATTGTTCAAAGATGTTTCATGCTTTTTGTATCTTCATAACCAAAAAAAATAAAAGACATGTTCTTAACCTACTTGTGCATTCTAGTGGATGCAAGCAAGCATTTTATGTAGCCCATATTTTGTAAAGTTCCATAGACATGAACGAGCGGGCATTATTTTTTGATCTAGTTTGAAGTTATACAGAATGCAAAATCTTGGAACATGAAAATAATCTTGTGAAATGGATGCATGATAAAGATGCTTCTCAAGTCTCAATGACTAATTTATCTTATCTTTCCTCCGGCAGTTATTGATCTTTGTCTATCATGCACAGAGTATATCAGTTGCATTTGAAACTAAAATTGTAAAAACAATAATTATCAGAGAAAATACAATAAGAGAAGGCAGAAGGAGTGTATAGTTCATCTCAATCAAAAAGTGAGTATCTTCAAATATAAAATGATAAAAAATTCAATAACTTGTTAATATTATCAACACATATAGATGAATTATGATGCCAAAGACCCGTCATGTGAAGAGAGAATGAACAAATTCTGTGGTGTGCAAAAGCATCTAGTATTCTTGAGGAAATCTAAGAACAAGTGAACTGATAACCCTATAGCACCATAAGCTGTGGCCATGAAATGGAAACTTCTTTTAACAACAGCTTAAAACCATATAATACTACGATTACTTTAACTACATGCTTACATCTATATCATGTGGATTGAAATGATTAAGTATTTGATTTTCTTCTATAGCCACCAGTATTCATAAAAAGCCATGAGTATATGGGATTAAAAAGTGAGACAAATATATAAGCAAACATTGAATATTATTTCTTCAAATATTTGAGTATTATATTCTACACACAGACTTACATGTACAGATCAAGTCAGTATAGTCCTGTATAGAAAATGGTACTTAGTTGGAATCAAAATAGTTGCTGTGCCATGTGATCTTTTATAGGGCCATACTAAGCCCTTGTATCATTCCGGTACTGTCCCAAGTCAATGCAATGTATTGCTCACATTGGTCAGTACATATTGGTATTATGAATACTAATTTTATTGATTATAGTATCAACAACTTGAATAGTATCAAAAACCGGTGAATTGGACACCAAACCGATCTAGTTCCCAAAAGACCAAAGATGTGATTGAACAAGTTTTAGGAGAAAATCGGTGAACTAAGTGGTTCTCTTGACACTAGTTGATTTTCACTTTTAATCAAGGAACATTTGTCCTTGATATTAAATTCAATTTTTTTTTAAGTAAGAGGCAATTACACAAATTAAAATAGAAAAAGCTTGATTCATCCCTTATCTCTCTCGGTCCTCTTTCTCATCTTCGCTGCGCATTGTCTAATGGCTCTTCTCTCTCTCTTTCTCCAATGATCCAGCAACAATGTTAGTGACAAATGTTGGTGACTTGTGGTCTCTCAAGCAGCTCCCTCTCTTTCTCCCTCTATCTTCTTTCTCCCTGTCTCCACCTCTCGCCCTTTCCTTCATCTGTCTCTCCCCATCTCTCCCTCCTTCCTGGCCTCTCTTGCCTAGTGCCAGCCATTGTGGCTTGCTTGGCCTCCCTCCCAACTACTTCTCCCTCCCTCCATCCCTGTGGCTGTGGTCTACCATAGTGGGCGATGGCGAGTAGCATAGGCCACAGCCTCTCCCCTTTCCCTCTTTGCTTTGGTTCTCCTTTCCCTCTTCTCCCTTCGCTCTATTTGATATGTCTATGTGATTAATATCATTGTAACATTTTATATGCAAAAAATATTTTGTAATTTTTTTATTGCTTATAAAAATGTAACAGCACAAATGCTTGTATTTATGATGCAAGTAATATATACATACACACACACATACATATATATATATATATATATTGGATAAACTATCGAGATGTTCTTTTATTAATTCAGAATTCATCAAGCTAGATTCATAGATTTAGCCATTGTGAGGAAGAGTAAAAAGTCCACCTAATAAATATCGAAATTACTCACATTTTCTCTAATTTCTTTTAGAAAAAAGGATAATCTCCACATGCTTTCCTTTCTACTCAACTTGGCGGCAAATCAAAACAATCATTGAGTTTTAGTCTAGAAAAATGCTGGGAATGAACCTTTTTCTAATGGCTATATCACCAACCTTCTTCCTTCACAAGAAAAAATTAGCCATCTTCAAATAATCATGAATTCAACTTCAGTCATCAGTAAATATAAGAAAAGGCACATTGAAAACAAACCTCATTGCATTAATAACACACAAATGATAACTAAGGACAAGAATAGCATCACTGTTTGTTTCAAGAGCATTGAACTGAAGAGAATCATACTTATCTATAACATATGCCACTCCTGTAAACAGCTATGAAGGTGGAGTAGAATTTGAAAAAAATAGTGAATTTAAAGGATCATCATTTGATACTACAAATCTAATGTATCAACCTTGATATTTAACATTCTCTAAATTTACTGCTATAATTTCATATCAAATCAATCATTGACTCTTGGTCTACAAAAATGCTGGGAATAAATCTTTTTCTAATGGCTATATCACCAACCTTCTTCCTTCACAAGGAAAAGATTAGCCATCTTCTGGAAATCATGAATTCAACTTCGATCATCGGTAGATATACAAACGGTATACTGAAACAAACCTCATTACATTAATAATACATAAATGATAACGATTGACAAGTATAACACCACTATTTGCTCAAGAGCATTCAATTGAAGAGAATCACACACTTATCAATAATATACACTACTTTCATAAATAGCTAAGACGGCAAAGTAGAATTTGAGAAAAGCAGTGAATTTAGAGGACTATCATTCGATGCTACAAATCTAATGTATCAACCTTAACATTCTCTAAATTGACGAAGACTTTAAATATCAATCATGACAAAAATAAGTAAAGAATTTTCTATACAAGGTTTTGGATATAAAGTATCACTTGTCATACTCTTAAATAGAAAAAGGTTGAAAAAGTCTCACAAACTATAGAACCTTTATTCATGAGTACCACCTATAATGCTCATGTGGATCAGAGAATTTTAATTAGTTCATGGACTCTAAGCATATATAATGTCTATGGGCAAAATCCAATCTTGATATACTTGGTATTTAAGAATTTTCAATATACAAAACTATTAAAGAGGGATGTATCAGCCATAGTCTTTGTTAAACTAACATAGTTTCAGAACTATGACTTTCAATTTGAAGAATACAATTATGATACTCCTAAAACAAAAATTTACATGTCATAAAGCTCTAAGTTCAGAATATTAATCTTGATACTAGCACTTTAATACTGATAGAATTTCATTTATAAACTCTAAATTAAAGACCATGGCTGTAATTACAACGACTGGGAGATGAAATAAGATGCATGAACATCAAAACCTCCCAGATTGGTTGAAATTACCAGATAACATTTTGTTGAATAAATTAAAAGATAATATAAACTAGAGCCAATGCCTATAGAGAGTGAACCATGGATGCCACAGTGACTTGCAAATGCAAAAGTAACAACATTAATAAAAGAAAATCAAAATCAATTACAATTTATAATAGATCAAAATATGATTAGAACCAACTAATCCACATTCCATAATTCTATTGTATCAAATGTCTGTAACGAACAATCCCATTTCAAATTTGAATTTCTTTGCTACCTGTTATCACCTTCAAATACTGAATCTCTTATAGTTTCTTTGTGCTCGGATGCAATAATAAACACAAGTACTACCTAAAAGAATGCTAAAGCATCATGAACTCCCCGCCAGAACACTGACGTGAAGCCCCCATATATCCATGCCTTGTCCACCATATTTCCATTTCCTCTACCATTGTCATGGGTCCTTGCACCACATTCAGAGATGTCCGACTCCAGCTTGCTGCCCCCATCGGATGGAAAGCAAACCACATCCCATTTTGGAATCCCCTCATCCATGATTTGCTGAATTGCAAGCAGTGAAATCAGACTTTCCAAGTAAGGAGCAACCTTCCTAGGAGTTAAAAATGCATGCTTCTCAAAGCATCTGTATTTAGGATTAAAATACTCAAACCTGCCCTTGCCATTTGCTAATTGCTAGTATAATCTTTCCATGCTGGACAACCAGTGGTTCCCTTTGAGAAGCTAGAAAAAAAGGATTTGAAGTCCCACCAACCTCAAATGAATGGTGCGCTTTATCCACTTATGGTTAATGTAATCTTCTAGGATGTGCAAATCCTTTTGCATATGAAGAAGTATTTTCTTGGAAAGTTCCTGCATAAAAAGGCTACTCATTTTCCAAAATTGCTATAGCAACATATCAATGAATGTTGCAAGTCATACCCTAATACAACAACCATAATGAAGGTAACTATTGGAATAGGATTCATGATTGCAGCTAACAAGGTTGCTAAAGTGTAATTGAGTGCAATGGAGTATGTTTGTGCCTAAAGAAACCCTAACAAACAAAAAAAGGGCTAGACAAGTCAAAATTTGATTAATGATGAAAAATGCTAGACATATATTATGGACAATAATCTATAGCATCAAATTTGTTCTTTTGCCATGACTTGACCCAACTGACAATGCTGATTATAGATAAAATAAATTATAATTAAATGGCTTAGTGAGAGATGGATCTCAGAATAGTTTGTCAAAGGAACCCCCTGCAGCAGGAGAGAACAAGAATAAGAATCTTCAAGGCTTTAATATAGAAGTCTTCAACTCAACCTTCTTTGATGTTGTATTAGTTTTTTCTTTATTTATAAAAAATAAATGGACTAGTGCTTTATATTTATCACGCAAGTAAACATATAGTTCATTATTTAAATAAAATATTTTATTTATTTAAATATTGTCACCATAATTTTCTTTCAATAGTTACATGCATGACTCATATTTTTAATCTTTGTTTAGCTGTATAGTAAAATTTGGCATGCTTTTGTCACATTTATGGCTGCCTCACAACTTCAAGAGACATTGTACAATATCAAAAAGAAATGATGACCACCCCTTAAAAGTTAGCAAAGATGAAAGACTACCGAAGCAATGGATCCCTCCGATTCCTAAATTTTAAAAATCAATGTCGATGATTTCTTTAAAGCAATTTGTGATGCAACAAAAGTGGATGGTATTGGCCTAATTATACAAGATCGCAAGAGGCGCTTCAGAAAAGCTGGATCCATCTTTATTGATGAGATGACTAGTACAGCCAAAATGGAGGCAACTGCCATATAACATGGGCTTCAAAAGGCCATAGATCATCATTTTCATTCTATAAAACTAGAACATGACTATAGAAGCATCACCGACTTCTTTCAACCTCAGCATATTTTTTTTAAAGAAGCACTAATTTGCCATAGTTGGGATAATAAGAAAATTGATACATGCTATTCTATATTGACTTCTTTTAATCCTAAAACCATATCCATTTCACATATTTAACAAAAAGAACTATGTAGCACACGCACTGACTGCAGATGCTATAACCAACCATCATAACATGGAATGAATAACTGCACCAGTGTTCCAATTAAAAGACTTATTCTAGGATAAGATGGGGGTCGGCTGGGTATGATAACTTAACATAAACTCTTCATAAGATAAGAAGAAAAAAATAGAAGTTATTATATAGATGATCTAAATGGATTGCATTTGATTAATCCTAAGACTTGTGCAGGTCTTTATGCCAGTCGATAGCTTATATGTTGGGATCGACTGCAAAATGAATGCAACACATAAAAGACAGCAGAGTTCCAGTCTAATGCCAACATTAAATTTTAAAGGTACTTATATATGATGGAATGAAAACTTTAAAGACACTTACATATGCCACTAAAATAAAAATTTTTATCTATATTTTATAAAAAATATTGATAATTAATTATCGACACCATCTTAAGACAGTACATAAGAAAATATCACAAAAATACCGATAAAGATATTCACGACATTCTTCCTGACCTATAGCGGCACTTAAAAGTGTCACTAATGGTTATTTTTATTGTAGTGAGTCTATTTTTTTTTTTTATCTCCTGGTGATATCTAGAAAATAAGAATGTTCTAAAATCGTGATTGTATGTGATTATTTTATCATTTAATGCACACAAACACAACATGAGATGAGAATTATTCAAAGAGATTTTATACTTTTTGCATCTTCATAACTAAAAGAATAAAAGGCATCTTCTTAACCTCCTTGTGCACTCTAGTGGATGCAAGCGAGCATTTTATATAGTCCATATTTAAATAACAGTTCCATAGATATGAATGAGTGGGCATTGTCTTTTGATCTGGTTTGAAGTCACTTGTACAGAGTGCTAAACCTGAGAACATAAAAATAACCTTGTGAAATGAATGCATGATAAAAGATGCTTCTCAAGTTTCAATGACTAATTTATCTTACATTCCTCTAGCAGTTATTGATCCTTGTCTATTATGCACACAATATATTAGCTACATTCGAAACTAAAATTGTAAAAGCAACAATTATTAGAGAAAATACAATAAGAGAAGGCTGAAGAGATAAGGAGAGAATAGTTCATCTCAATCAAAAAGTAAGTATATTCAAATATGAAAAGATAAAAAATTTAATAACTTATTAATATTATCAACATGCAGAAGAATTATGATGCTAAAGATCTATCATGTGAAGATAGAATGAACAAGTTTTATGGTGTGCAAAAGCGTTTAGTATTCTCGAAGAAATCTAAGAACAAGTGAACTAATAATGCTCCAGCACCATAAGCTATGGTCATGAAATGAAAACTTCTCTTAACAATAGTTGAAAAACATATAATATTACAATTGCTTAAACTACATGCTTACTTCTATATCATGTCGATAGAAATGGTTAGGTATTTGATTTTTTCTGTAACCACCAATATCCATAAAAAGCTGTGAGTATATGCGATTAAAAAATGGACCAAATATAAGCAAATATAGAATATTATTTTCTTCAAACATTTGAGTATCATACCCTACACACGGCTTACATATACAGATCGAGTTAGTATAGTCTTGTATAGAATATGGTACTTGGTTCGAATTAAAATAGTTGCTGCACATCCATTAGAGGGCCATACTAAGCCCTTGGATCATATCGGTCCTGTCCCAAGTCAATGCAATGTATTGCTCATACTGGCCGGTGCATATTGGTATTATGAATACCGATTTTCTTGATTAGACTATCAACAATCTGAACACATCATATTTATAAATGGACTGGACCGATTGGTCCAACTAGAAAATCGATGAATTGGACACCAAACCGATTTGGTTCCTAAAAACACCAAAGATGCGATTGAACCATATAAAATTACTAACATGTGATCGAAAAAGTTTTACGAGAAAATTGGTGAACTGTGCGGCGCTCTTGACACTAGTTAGTTTTCACTTTTGATCAAAGAACATTTAGTCCCCAATATTTAAATTCAATTTTCTTTAAAGCAGGGTAGCTACACAAATTAAAATAGAAAAAGCTTAATTCAACCCTCATCTCCCCCGATCATCTTTCTTATCTTTAAAGTAGGGTAGTTACATAAAATTTAATCATGAATATCATGAATTTTAATGATGATATAGTTTTGTCATGAATTAATTATTAATTTTAATGATAATATTAGAATCATTCCTAATATATGCTTGTGGATATATGAAATTCAGAAAATAGTAGCAATTTTTTCCAATAAATTTATTTCATTACTAATATTTTATATTTGGCAACAAAATCATACTTCATGACAGATATATCTTTATTTTTTGGTGACAATAAAATTTCATCATTAAATATTTATTTATTGGTAATATATATAATTTTATCACATAATGCAGGTTATTTAGTAAGAAATAATATTTGATCATACATTTTTAATATATAAATTTATAATATAAATTATTGTTATTTCTAATTATCTAAAAACTTTTAGTAATGACAATATTTTATACTTAAACATATTTTTATAGGCAACATATATAGTTTTGTTGTAAAATACTAACTATCTAATAATGAAATACATTTCGTCACTTATACGTCATTATATGGCTTTTACGATGAAAGAGTTTTTGTTGCAAATTATTTATATGATTTAGCGACGATAATATTTTAGTATTAAATATATATTTATTGGCAATATATATATAGTTTAATTATAGAATATTAACTATTTAATGATAAAATGGATGTTGTCATCCATATATTATTTTATAACTAATAATTTTTGATATTAATTATTTATGATTTCTTTTTATCACTATAGATTGGGAACAAAATCAACTATCAAAACTAGAAGCAACATACCATAACCAAAAAATAGTTTAAGACATAATTATGAAACTCGTATGGAGATAAATTTAACCAAGAATTTATATTGTGATCCAACCTAATTTATATTAAAAATATATTAAACACTATTAATTAAAATATTATAAAGAATAAAATAAAGTTATTTATATTTTTTATGAAAAGAAAGGATTGAATGTTTATAAAATAATTAGTTTTAAATATAAATTATAATATATTAAAATGAGTATATTTTATAATGTAAACAAGTTTTATATAAGTATAGTAAATTATAACTCAAATCATAAGCTAATATTATCATAGCGGTTGAGTAGTAGGTAATAAACCAAAAGATCTTAGGTTCGAAATGATTAAAAAATAATTTCCATTCGAATTTGATAAGATCCTAGATACTGAATAAATTGTTTATAAATATTTTTTCATTTTAATCCAAATTTGTAATGAAATATTTATCTATAATACTTGATTTTGAATGATGAGATAACACTGTTACTAATGGTTATCATTTTGTAATAAAGAAAATTTTAGCACCAAAATATTTTATGACGTGCTTTCATCAAAAGAATTATTTTTGTACCAAAAAAATAATGCACATGATCCTTAGACCTGAGTTTTCATGATAAAATAGATGTTTAGGCAACATTTTTCACTCACTTTTAGTAATGAATTATTCTGTCACGAATTATGTATGTATTTAGGATGAAATTTATTTCATCACAAGATGTTAAATATTTTATGATAAAATACTATTTTTGTCATGGATGTCTTTTAGTGACAAGGTATTGATTATGGATATAGTGACAAAATTTTTTTCATCACCAAATACTTTAGATAATGAATTTCTTTTCCAGCAACAAATTTTTTTGTGACTAAATGTATATAAATTTTTATAGTGAGCTCATTTTATTATCTGGATACCAAGATTTAGACATGGGACCATAAAGGTAGTAGTACTCAGATTTTCACAAATAATGCATGTCAACTACAAGAAAAATATAAGTCAGTCCAGAAATACATATAGGATGATTTCATAATGATTTAGATAAACTATAACTCAAAAACAAGAAATCATGTACTTGATGTAGTCATACATATACAAATATATATTGTATAGAGAGTATAGCATCTAAAAACTCTCAAATCCGAACCAAACTTGTTATTGAACCGATTTTGATCCGAATTTTCAAAATTCAATATCTCTCTCATTTCAACTCCAAAAAATTGTGAATTTTATATCCACTGAAAACTTATGAACAGTTGTTTAAACCATATAAATTTCATAGTCTAAAAGAAATAGAGAGAGATAATTAAAATAAGATTTCGGTTCAATTAGTTTGGGTTACTAATATCTCTCAACATACAAAATCTCATGCCATGAAATTTTTTAGATTATATCACACATATATAATCTAGTGACATGCGAAATTTCACAGCATAATAATAATCCTACTTATGTCAATCAGAAAAATACTACAAAAAGGTTCTAAGTAACACATCAATACAGCAATTATAATCACATCTACAGCACATATATGATTAAAAAACACCTATCTATGCTCTGATAGCAATGAAGGAATATTTGGATGACTAAAATAATAAAAATAATTTATTATTAATTTAATTATGATGCTCAAAAATTCATGAGTTTCAAATATTTAAGTTTAAAATACGTTATCCCAAAAAATTATGCGGAGTGAATCAGCAACCAACCAATATGCTCGTAGTTCGATGTAAATCATGAATGGATAAATGTCTTTTTGTCCCGCACCCAAATCCACTTACTTTTGGATATATCACAAAGATAGTTTGAGGGCCAAAAAAATTTTGTGCTTTGTTCACCATACCTTTTTGTATCGGATGTCTTTGAAGGATAACCGTCTTTTGCAGTTATGGTGAGATAAGAAATAACTTCCACTCTTAATCAAATATTGAAAATTATTTATGATGGAATAAGGAACAATTTCCATTTTACTCAAATATCGGATAGTTGTCCAAATAGAGGGGACTTTTTGATAAGCCCATCATGGATGGTTATATAGAAATTCACGTCTCCAATACCTATGTAATTTATAAAATTACAACTCGATCAAGTTGTAGTTAAGAAAGAAAACATAATGCCTTACCAGTTGGCTTGGCATTGAACTAAAAGTAGCATGATAATCTTCTTTGGGGCTGATGTCGATTTGTTTACTCTAAATTTGAATTTTATATATTTAATTTTTTTGCTACAGATGTTCGGGAACCTCCTTTCCTCCCTAACTCTAATAAGTATTTAGCTTTTACTTGATCTAAGCATTATACCATCTGCAGCAGTCTGAATCACCTTTTTTAAGCCAGATAAAAGAGGTAGAGAATCGATATTCAATTGACAATTTTTCTAGAAAACATATATTGAAGTACCAAATATATGGCCTGTATCAGTCAGTAAGCATAATACATATCAAACCAGCAAAGAATTGACACCTACCTTCTCCTAGGAAGAAGATGCAGGAAAAGTGGCTGGAACTATCTAAAACTGGCCTCTTATCGATCCATACGACACCATAATAAGTTTAAAGTAACCTTTATGATTTTTGATATTTTAAGTCGTGACTGGTATCCTGTGACCATCCAGTAGATAATATGTTGTATACTATGCATATTACTTTTTATCTTTTATTTCTAGTTATATGTTATTATTTTGTTATCTAATTTACTTTTGAATCGAAAAAGTAGCTAGATGAAGGACAAAATAATTGAGTGTTATGAATTCAAAAGATAGAAATCACGAAATTTTAGCAAGTATATTTGGATGTTGTGCGCTGTATAAGCAATTTTAAACTTGAAATTTTAGCAACTGTTGTATAAGTTTTAATCATCATTGTAGGATGTATGGATATTTTTTATAACTATTGTATAAATATATTTGAGTTATTTATTTTATGATATTGAAACATTGTTGGAGTGAGAATAAAATTTTTTTCGTCTTTGCTTAAGACAAATTTGAAGGCTTTGAATATAGACGTAAATTACTATTATTTTAGGTATATTATTATATAATTCTATAGCTCCTACCACTTAAGAATACTTTTAGTGGTGGCCACTTTATCATAGCATATATAACTTTTAACAATCATACTGGACTATCACTAAAGATATATTAGTGATGACTATTACTACTTGTCACAATAAATAGCTTTCTTAGTGATAACAGGAGGCCACCACTAAAGATTCTTTAGTCGCAGCTACTAACGGCTATTAGAAAAAATTTAATCTTTTAGTGATTGAAATATGATTGTCATTAAAATATCACTCTTTAGTAATCATTGACCATCACTAAAATATAATTTTAGTGGTGATCACTTACAGAAGCCACAAAAAGTTTTTTTTTATAATCATATCATGACTGCCACTGTAAAGTTCTTTTATGGCAGCTACTTTAGTCTGTCATTAAAGTTCGACTTTTAGTGATCAAGATCTAGCTGCCACTAAAGAGATCTTTTACTAGCAATCATATTTTGGATCACTAATTATTTTAGTGATGGAATTTTTAGTGATCAAAATAGTATCCACTACTGGCCACCACTAAATATGTGTAGTGGTGGCTTTTAAAATTTTTAGTGGCAATCTGGGCCATTACTAAAAATTAATTTTTCTATAGTAAATTTTTGATAAAACTAATATATCACTAAATATTATTATAATTATTATTCAAAATATATAAAAATTAATTATCTATGATTACTATTGATGACAATAAAATTACATCACCAATAATTGCCATTTTGTTTATGAAACTAAGATTTGTCAATAATTAATGTTACTAATTGTTTAGTTACAAAAATTAGATTGATGAAAAATTTATCACCATAAATATGGTACCAAAAATTATAGTAGCTAGATAATAATCTAAGATTTAGATATTAAACTTGTTTTTGGTCTAATTCAACTAAGGTTCAGATCGTTGATCTAACCTGATTTGAATTAAAAGAATATTAAAATTAAACTATTTAAAATACTAAAGGTTTTCATGAATTATTTATTTTAAAGAGATTTAAAATTATATACAAATATTGGAATATGTGAATTATTGATATTTTTCAAAATATTTTTTAAAAAATTCAAATATTATAAAGAGTAAAATAAAGTTAGTCATTTTTTTGGTCAAAAGGAAGAGTATTGAACTTATATATTAAATAGCTAAGTATTAAAATATGAATTACTGTAATATATTCTAAATGAGCATATTCTTATAATATGAATAAGTATAATAAATCATAATTATATTTTAAAGTTAATATTACTATAGTAGCTGAGTTGTTGATCCAGATGATCCTTAGACTCGATGTGAACTACTTTAAGCACTATGGATAGAAAGGATCCAGGAGATCCACTACATCATGAAGCTAAATTATATGTCAAATTTTTGAAGGTCATAACTTAATCATACGATGCTTGATTGAAATAATTTTTTTTAAGAATTGTATATTATTTAGAGATCTACAATTTTGTGCCAGTCCCAAAGAGGCTAAATTATACCAAAATTCTATTATTTGGACCTTAAAATAGACTAATCAAATCGAAACTTTTCTTTTTAAGAAATACTTTGATCGGATGTTATCTTCCAATTCATGAAGAATTAGGTGATTTTTAATGATAGAATGAAAAGTTAAGGCATAAGTTGAGAAATATAAAAGTCGAGATCGAACTCCTATAAAATTTTAGTTTTCTTCATAATTTTTATATTAATCATATTTTTTAGAAACTTACTCCTATTCGAACTACAAAGAAGAATCCGAACTGAATTATTCAAGGACAGACAGATGCCCTTCTAAAAACTATGAATTTCTGAAAACTACAAGGAAGAATCCTACTCAAATTGTATAGGAGAAGATCTCACTATTATAAATAGAGGTTATGTACCATAATTTTTGATGGTAAAGAATTAAGCAATAAAAGAAAAGGAGACTTAAGTCTTACTTTCACAATTCTTCCATCTTCTTCTAGTTTTTTTGAGAGATTTGAGTTGAATGGGTTGAAAAAAATCTTTCTTCTTTCCGATCAAATCAAGTTGGTATCATAGCCAAGTTTCTTTACATCTATAGAAATAAGTTGGCATTAGAGTATTGGTCTTCTATATCTATAAAGATCTTAGTTCATGGTCTAGACATATGAGTAATACAAAAAATCAAGAGAAGGATTATTCATGGTTCAAGTACATTGAAAGAAAAAAGTGAGTATGATGGCTAGTCCTTCCTTGATCAATGATAAGATGATGGGACGTGTTGCATAATTAGAGGAGAAAATTATCCAACTCCGAAGATCATCTTCAAATTGGTGATACTTTTAACGCAAGCACAAGCCCCAACAACTTTTGTTGTGGAGCTTTCTCCTATGGTTAGGGATGAAGATTCTCTATCTTGTAGAGATAAGCAATCTAGAGGTACATAAATCTCTCTTCAGCTATTTAAAGTTGAAGCTCGAGTCAAAATCCTTGTATACGGTAAGACCATCGGAGTAGAAATGTTAAATAATTAGTTGGATCAGTTAAAACATACTTTACTATCTATAGATACTTTAGTATTCACAAGATAGCTTTTGCTCGTCTGAAGTTTTCTAAACATGCTCTTAGATGGTGAAATTCATATATGAAAAATAATAATGTTTCTAATCTTACGCAAAAAAAATTCAAGAGCCTAATCATGAAGCAGCTTTGCTCAATCGGCTATGAGGAGTGGGGCCCCTATTTCAAATTTCTTAAGATCAACTTCGATGGTAGTGTATCCAACAATAATGGTGGTGGTGCAGGATTTATTATTCATCATCCGAATTTGGGCCTCGTGGTAGTAGGTGGGAGTTATTTCTTTGATATCTTGATCTCCGAGAGCAGAGTTATTTGGGCTAGTATCACCTAGGAAGGCAGATTCTGGGGGCTGATCATCTCATTGTCAAGGATGATTCCACTACAAAGGCATAGTAGATCCAGGGGTAGCCAGAGTCTGTGCACTCTCATCCTCTACTATGGGACATTCAGAGGATGATGTAGGGGTGTGTCTCCTTGTAGGCCAGACATGTTTTGTGGGTATAGCTCACCATTCTAGCGATGTTTTTTGGATAGAGGCGATGGCCCTTCCTGCTATCTTTTGTGATTTTTTTTTGTTGGATGCATTCACATTAGGGCAACCCCAAATCCCACATGACAGACACAAAGGAATAAAGGATCCCTAGACCCTGGTTCCATATTCTTTGAAAATGTAAATGCTAGCCCAGACCCATCTTTTGGGCTCACCACCGTGCACCCTAACAACTCTTCCCCGGGTTCATCCCAGCACGCGAAAAGCACGCGGGACACTATAAACACCGGGTAGGATTAGGGTTTTTCTCCGTTCCCTTCTTCGGCTCCTGTGCATGCTTTCGCTTTTTCCTGCGGAGGCTTTCGCCCAGAACCATGGTAAGAATTCTGGGGATTTCCATATCCATCCAGGCTAAATCTCTTTCTCTAATTCCCTTCTTCTCGTTCCTTTTGTTTCAGATCATCCCCAAGAAGAACCGTCATGAGATCTGCAAGTACCTCTTCCAAGGTATGCCGCTCACTCCCTTTCTCCCTGTCGATTTCGTTCCAATTCGATCACTGTTGTTACTGCGCTCGGGGAGGTCCCGGGACTAAGGTTATGGTTTTGATTCTGACAGGTTGATTCTTTATTTGGTTTCGATCAGATACCTGTTGGTATTGTGGTATAGATTTCCCTTTCGTTTTTGTTCGATTGTAGTTGTTATTCTGTCCGTTGTGCTCCTGGACTGAGATTAAGGTTTTGGATTCTGAAAGATTGCGTCTTTTTTCTAATTTGATCTTGATTTGATTGGTGTTGGTTAAGTGGGCACTGGGTAGGGCAGGGGTGTTTACAGGAAGAGGAAAGAAGGTAATTTTATCTTCTTGGTTGTTTTGATTGCTGCTATCGATGTCGTTGCCGGCTTCTGGCATTAGTATTAAGGCTTCGGAATTTGAAATATTCTGATGTGTTCTTCTATATGTGAAGACAATTAGATCTTTGTCCTCCTGTTTTGTTTGGTTGCTGTTGGTGCTGTAGTTTTGGAGCTCCGGTTGCTGCCTAGGGTTTTAGATTAAGAAACATCTTCTCTTTACTTGGTTTTGATTTAATTCCTGGGTTCTGTACTTGAAGAAGATCAGAATGTCTTTTCTTCCATTTTTGTATCAATTGCTATTGGTACCGTGATGACCAACTTCTTGTTGTTAGGTTCAGGGTATTGGATAGTGAATATGGCGTGTTGAAATGATTTCGTTGTTATGTGACTAATGGGTGCAGAGGGGGTACTGTATGCGAAGAAGGACTACAACCTTGCAAAGCACCCCAATATTGATGTGCCAAACCTTCAGGTGATCAAGCTGATGCAGAGCTTCAAGTCCCGGGAATACGTGAGGGAGACCTTTGCATGGATGCATTATTATTGGTACCTCACCAATGATGGCATTGAATACCTCCGGACATACCTGAACCTTCCATCAGAGATTGTGCCTGCCACCCTCAGGAAGTCTGCCAGGCCCCAACCGCCCATTTGGTGCTGGTCCTCCTGGAGACCGTCCCAGGTACTTCTTTCGCTTCCTTCTGTTTTCTGTTTTAAGTCATTTGTGTTCGTTATTAGTTAACATAAATGTTGGTCAAACTTTAGCAAATTATTTACGCATTTTGGACAGGGGACCTCCACGATTTGAGGGAGATAGGCCGAGGTTTGGAGATAGGGATGGTTATCGGGGAGGTCCTCGTGCTGGGCCTCCAGGCGATTTCGGGGACAAGGGTGGTGCACCTCCTGAATTCCAGCCATCTTTCAGGGTAAGCTCCAACATTTAGTTTCAGTATCCTCATACATTTTTTCTCTCTCTTGAAAGGGTATTATACTGATGGTTCATATATTGTTCCCAACCAAGAGATTGGAAGCTGATTTTTATGATGTGAATTGGCTGTAACTGTTTTCACCTCTGCTGCTTTTATTAATAAAATTATTATTGATAATTTAATATTTTGTCTATATTGTTTCTTTTAGCTTTAACAAAAACCATTTTGCCAGATTACTGTGATAATATAATATTTACCACAATTAGGGAGTTAAATGCTTTCTGGTTTCCTGTTGTCGAAAAAGTACTGTTTCTAGAATATTAATATCAAGAACGGACATGCATCTGGATTAAGATAATGAGGTCTGTTTACATTAAAGGGTGGAAAAACCCTTTTCCCAGAAAGGAAAGCCTTGAAAGTGTCCGATGGTCTACAAGATAAAAATGCAACCCTTTCACCTGGAAAATTTTGAAAGAAGAATAAAATAATAGAAACACAAAAAATTGATGGATACCCCATTTCTTTATATCTACTTCACAAATTCTTCAAGCAAAGTTATAAACCATCATTCCATAAAGCTTCATGTACACAGTGATAGGGAATACTTGACCATTGGCCCATTGGCTGATGTTTTGTTGCATATATGAATTATCTTTTGGAAATCAAATTATCTATATGAGCTTAATAAATTTAAAAAAGACATAACTGCTGTTTTCTAGTATTCATCATATTGCTGTCTGCAAGCTTTATTATCTTCTCATTTGTTTCATATTTTATATTATGGCTTGTTTACTTCTTGTCATTTTTGTTTCATTTTTCTTTCATGGTGAATGTATATGATGTTTCTCGTTATCTTTCTTTTTTTTTTTGAGGGAAGGTTCTATTTAAATTTTAAGGTCTTTGAATGTTTGTAGTAACTTTAGAGTTCTTGAATGGTTTTGTCTTTATTTATTTTTACCTTAGTTCCTTTATTTGAATTGATGTATTTTGCATTATTGTTCCTGAAAGGAGCGAGGTGATGAGAATTATTTTCTTCTGTCTCATGATGGTCAGCTGAGATATGTCTAGGTTGATGTCAAATTCAATCCTTGATGGTTTCCTTTTTATCTCTCCATACATTTGTACAATATGTGTGGTGTTCTCTCCATTTTGAAGAAATCATTGAGCACGGCCATGTTTATCATTTATGTGAAGATGAATTTTATCACAATGATAGGTGCAGCTTAGTTCTTTTTGAACACTTTTTCTATTGGCTTCAGTTCTTTAAAGGAAATGGTACAATTTTCTGTATGCTTTTACATTCATGCACTTTGCTTTGACAACTTCCTATCCCTCACCCACCCTCAAACACGCATGGTTGTGAAGTGATGTTTCTTCTAAAACTTTGATTTCTAGTTTTTTTGTCCTCCTTGATGACAGATTGTAGTAAGGTACTCTATACACCGATTTCTGCAACTGGCTATCTTAAATAATTGTTATATTTGTTATGTTAAACAAAGTGTCACTTGAAAGAATGATAGAGAGATAGAGTTATGTCTGCCTGTTTTTTATATGATTAAAATTTGTGCTGTCATCTCTGCCATAAGATGAAACTAGCCTCAAGTTAAATGGGCCACTATTTGGTTGGCGCAGGAAGTCTTGGTATGGGAGGTGATATAACACATTAACTGGTTGTTTGATGTTAAATGTTGGACTGGAAACTGTTTAAAGTATAGGATGAGATCCCCCACCCCTTCTCCCCTTGTTCTTGTACTAAATTGGGCACTTCTGATCTTCACATATAGATGTAAATTGAGTTGATAATGTATGTGTGTATAATCATATGGTTACTTGCACTTTTGACAAATACGAACACAATGCTTACTAGTTGAATATGGTTCTTAATATCCATATTAGCTATAATTATAAGTAAATGACGATTCAAGTACTTAAGGCTAAACATAGGTTAAATATAAATCATGAAGTACTGAATGAGCATTTGTAATGAGTATTTTTTAGTATTAGTTTGTGTCAATTTACTGATCTTTATTTATATGTGGATTTGGTCTCAACTTTTAAATTTGTATTTTAGCCATATATATTGATATCCCTACATTTGAAATATGTAAGATGTGCTCGATCCTGTTTGCGTCCCTATCTTAAGTTCATGCTTGACCCAGACTGATAGCAGTTGTATCACCTATTCCATGGCTAATCTGGATTCCACTCATTATCATAAATTTAGTGAGGGATACAACAAGGCTTGGGAACTGTATAGGTGAGTCCACATGGATGCCTTTTTTTTGTGGGGGAGAAATTGATGTGGTAATTTTACTTATGATTTTAATATGAGTTGGTCAGCTAGACTCAGGATTGCTAATCTTTTGCAGATACCATTATAGAGTAGCATAGAATGATCCAGTGGGTTCAGTATGTTGTTGCATATGAGGGAATAAAAAGTTGGTTTCTGCAAATGATTAGTTCTACCAACACTCCTGGAAGTATGAATGAAGCATGTAATAAGTATTCTAGGATGTAAGAATTAGTAACCCATCATCTAATTAATTAGAAGTATCTATTCAAATTTTTTTTCTTAATTTTTGCCACCAACTTGCTGCTTTCATGTGAATGCACTTTTTAAGTCCTTAATCTAGAGTCTAGACCTTTGTCTGCAAGTCACTATCCATTTATTTTGGTTGGCTATATGAATGATGATCCATCAAAGCTAGAAAGCTTTCTACTCTGCCTCCTGTCCCAGGACAACTCTGTGTTTGTGCCAAATTTCAGGTCATGGAAGCACTTGTTATAGATTCCAAGAAGTCTCACAGATTGATCGAAAAAAGTGTAGAAGATGCATTAATCAATCTGGGTGACACAACCTCTTCTAATTCTGACACATTTTGTCTATAGAATATTTTAATCTTGATTGTGTGACAGAGTATTAACCTATGCTGCTAGCTAGACCTTGAGACTTGATTCTACTTGTGTACCATAACTGTAATCGATGTTTAGCGGCTCAAGTGAAAATTGAACGAGCTTGCAAACACTTGTTACCTATCTTAAGCAATACCTGATCGCAAATTTGAGTTGCACACTTTAAGGATACCCGTTGTATTGCTTGTGTTGGATATAACTTTTTCTTTCTTTCGAGTCTTGCAAGGTGTCACCCTTGCTATGTCAACATTTTCCATGCGTGCATTATTGTTTATATATAATTTTTATTTTTATTTTTTTGGAGGAAGTCACTGTTCATACTTTTGATTTCATGCGGAGACAGGTATCTGACTTCTATTGATGAAATCATGCAGGGTGCTGGTGGTAGGCCAGGGTTTGGCCGTGGGGTGGTGGTGGTGGTGGATATGGGGCTGGTCCTGCATCGTCTTCTCTTGAGTAGGGATTTATGACACCTGCCTTCACCTCCTCCCTGTCAAGCAATTTAACGACTTGAAATTTTGAGTTACATCAAATTTGAGACTTCTCGTTTATTATATATTGCCTTTGAAGTTAGAAGATTGATGAATTTATTTATGTGTGGAAGACTCTGCAGTTCTTACGGACATGATTTAGTACCCATAGCATATAACTACGTCCAGATTGGAGTTGTATGTACACTGCTCCAGATCTTTATCAGGTCCTACTGCCATGAGAATTACCTTTTGTGAGAATAAAATCTAATGATCACCTGGGTGTGTTGTGCCTTCCATGTCTAAAGCTACAAAGGTGCCTCCAAGGAACCCTGCAATGGCAGTGCTGAATTTGAGCCAGACTGGGTGCTTGGCTATCTTTAAGCCCAAAGTACCAAAAGTACCAGAATATTGCTTGATGTTCTGATGTTTGTACCGTCCCTCGTAGCTTTAAGCCTCGTTTGGTTTCGGTAACATTGGAATGGAAAGATGATTTACGTAGTCTCCGCTCAACAAGAAATTTTTATGCGTCTACTTTTGGGCCCATACTTCACTTGGAAACCTATGCGTCCAGTTATGGTCTAGGGATATATGTGGGTCTACAAGGGATGGAGTCATAGGTGGTCTCCAAACATCCGTATTATTATTTCTTTAAAAATACTTTATAATTAGAGGGTTGCGAGTGTACTAGATCGATCAGGTTGATCATATAGATATGGTCGATTGAACAGAATCTATTTATTGTATTAGTAAAAAGATTTAAAAACTTTCTAATCGGATGCATTGACAAGCATTCTCTTGAGTGATGATTGTTATTACGCTCGACAACATGATAAAATGATGAGAGCTTAAGGTGCAAAATCCCGTTGATGCATGGTCAATCTTCTCAAGATGGAATATAACATCATATTGACATATTTTAGATGAGGCCATGGATTAGAGTTATCTCAATGCTCATCATGGTACATGAGAGAAGCATACAAATCTTATCTAATATTGGGATAGTCAAGTAAGCCTTATCTAGCATCGGGATAGTCAAGGTATCCACATGTGTAGAGTGAAAGAGAGTCAATGAAATATTCTTTCACTTTTTATGATACAAATTAGAAATTATTTCTAACAATAACCTTATCCTTTTTTGGCAATTCCTTATCCTAGTCACTTGAATAACTCTCTTACATCTTGATAACCTCCTTTATAAAATTAGTCTACCAATTAACTATCTAAATATGACCTCTTATAAAAGTAGATAGATGTAGTTCCTTCAAGTATCATAGACAAATGATTTATCAAAACTTCGTCAACTTTAGTTTTCTATCATTAAGTACAGTTGGTCGGTGATCGATTAAATTTAGTGTAAGCATTGTGTCCTGTAACTCTACAAAAAAAAGATGCTTTTGTTAAGCTGGATAAGCATAAGTTTAATTAAAAAAAAAAATACTATGTCAATCGAAATAACAAGCAGCTAATCAATTAATCATTTTTGACTATAGCACATCATCATAACATCTAGCCTAGTGGCCATGTATATTAACTATAGTATAGAGCATAATTTTAAAATCAACCAAATATGCTATTGACCATTGGGTCAGAAGTTCTGAATAGGTTAATTATACCACTCAATCATGATAATGGGCATAATTTTGATTAGGCTAACCTTACTATTGGCCATGTGTGGCTCTATTGTTGACGAGGCCAATCGCTGAGTGGTCATACTGCGGAATAAGTTGATTATATTTATTGTTCATCGTAATATCCTCGGTTTTGAATAGGTCAGTCATCATCATTGATCATAATATTAATAGTAGTTTTGAATTGATCGATCATTTTCTTGACCATGATAAGTGATTATTGTTGAATACGTTGATTATACTTATCAATCATAACAATTATTTGGTTTTAAATGGGTCAATACTTATTGACCATGATAATAATCATAATTTTGAGCAAATTAGTGATGTTTATCACTCATGATCATTTTCTCAACCAAATGTATTAATCATGTTATTGGTCAATTTAAAATATTTTATACTCTTTAATCCATAATAATTAAATTTTATTAGCTTTTCTAACCAATCAAATGGTGCCCTATGAGTATTTTAACTTCCAAGTGGTTGGCCTTTCAAGGCCAATTGTGATAGTGCCTCCATGTTTTAAATCACATGGGCACATGAAACAATTACTATTCACTTGCATATATGGTCGATTTTTAGATGAATTGATTATAATGTCAAATTATCAATTAATTAGCTTTTCTAAGCCAGTTATAACGATGACCTTTAAGTTTAAGATCGAAAGGGGACATAAAATAAGAACTCAACATTGTAAATTGATCTATATGTGTGTGCGTGTGCGTGCATATTTTTATACAACTTTATATGGTAAAGTTTATATGGTCATACTATTTATATGATAATAAATTTGTTTCTCAAAAAAAAAAAAATTTATATGATCAAACTACAATACACCATAGTTTTTAGTGTGGTGGAAAGAACAATGCATACATGCATGAGATACCAAATCCTTTAGTGAAGTATAGGCATAGCTGGCCAATTTGATCAAATTAAATCTCATTGCAGTCTTACTAAAAGATTCCAGCCACTTTTTGGCAATTGGTTGAGGCTTTTTTATGAGCATAAGAAGCCTCTTTCCTATTATTTTTTTGCCCAACATAAATTTATCTTGCAAGGGATAATTTTCATGGTCGTTGATTGGATGTCCATATTTTCCATCCAGTCATTTCCTTGAAAAGTTTTGTCTTGATTTACTATCTTGGAACTTTTCTTTGGCATTCAATCCTATTAAATCCACTAGGTATAACAAAAACTATTTCTGAAAAACACAAATTTATAGATTAAGGGCTGCAGGAATTCCATATTGATCAAGACAATCAGATAGGTATGGTTGATCAAGGATAGCACATTCCATATTTTAGAAAATTGGCTTACACTTTTTAAAAGGATGAAAATATTGGAAAGAAAGAAAGCAGTAAAGTGAAGTAATAACTCATAGGTAGAGAAACAATAGCAAAGAGATTGATATATGGAAAAAATATAATTAATTGAATATAATGATAAATATTCTCCAAATGGAATGATTGCCATGCCAGAGAATGGGATAAATAGATAAGAATCTAGGATACAGACTTGATTGATCTTCTCGAAGATGATGAGAAGCCATGTTGGAAAATTTTAGACTATGTTATGGATGTTGAATACTTTTGATACTATCATGATCTATAAGCGAATCATATAAACCTTATCCAATATTAAGATAGTCAATTGTCTATATTTGCAGTGTGAAAAGATCGAATAAAGCTTTTTTTTTTCCTTTTATGATGTGGATTGGTAATTGTTGCTGCAAAAATCCACCAGCGTCGGAGATGCTGGAGTCGAGGGTGCCGCGGTCGCCGCCGGGACCTACAAAAGAAGTCTAAACCGGAGGTGGGGTTGCTCCGGCAAGACCCTCCGACGCTCAAGTCAGTTCTCTGCCTCAACAAGAATGGAGTGCTCGAACGGAGATTTTAGCAGAGTTTTCAGATAGAGACTAGAGCCTAGAGAATAACGTATCTGGGGGCCTATTTATAGGCAGAGGGCGTAACAGACTTGATGGCGACGCCTGTAACCGCCTGATAGTGGGCCGTTCAGGAGTTTGTTACGGAGGGTAGTGGAGTAGAGACGTGGACATCGTTACGGCTTGCCGCATGGGCCTGTTGTGGAGAGTGGAATGATGTCCGTTGTCGTGACTTGCCAGAGCATGATGGAGCCGCGTGGGGTTCATTACAGGAAGTGGAGCGGCGTTGTGGCCGTTATGGTGGCCTGTCAGTGAGCTTAAGCTCGTCAGGAGAAGCTCGATAAGGGATATCCGGAGGAGGGACGTGATCTCCAGTCTGAGGGAAGTCCGGATGTTTCGAAGTTGCTGACGAACCCACTGATGACGGGTGTCTCAGACGTTGGCACTGCG
>KE504729.1:286578-300439 GCA_000441515.1 Elaeis oleifera
GGGTTGAAAAAAAAAGAAAAAAAAAAACGGAGCGAATACAGCTGCTAAATTTGGAGGTGGCTTTGGAACAAATTATCAGTTAGCTGGGAGTGGTGTGTAATGGAGAAGCTGCGTCCTCCATACAATCCTATGTGATGCAACAAATTTGATGTAATTGCATGGTGCCTGGTATCCAAAATTGGTGGCTCATGTGCATCAAGGGAAGGCTCTTACACGAGCTCTACGGCTTGGATCTGTAAATTTTTGATGAATATAATAATTATTTTTTGAATAAAATTAGAGATGACAATTAGATCGGATCAGATATAAGTTAGATTTAATACATGATAAATTAAAAATTTATCAATTTGAATTCGATTTGATTATTAAATAGATCGAAAATTTAGATGAAAACTTAACTATTTTGTCAAATAGATAATTTGTCTCAATCTACAATAGGTTAATACAGATTAAATAGGTCAGATCGTTAAGCATTGTCGGCCTATTTTTATCCCATTTGTCTGCTCAATTATGTACAAATTCAAAAAAAAAAATGATTGTTCAACAATACAACCATGTCTAAACTTGAGAGTATATTTATACTATCTATCTCCCAGACATTAATTTCAAGCCCATGCAGGTGCGTGTTTAAAGTCTATTTGTGGAATGAAATTATACACTGACGTAGGAATGGATAAAGTTTCTTCTATTAAAATTTAAAAGAAGCAAATTTGATACAGAAGGAAACTTAATAAGCTTTGTTCCTCCATGTGAACATTACTAATTTGTCTTGAGATATACTATTTTAACATGGTTCATCCTACCGCATACCAACTATATGAAAGGTTGAATATAAATATACTGAGTTTTGATTTAGTCAATCCTCAAATTGTAAATGAATGCTTATTCAAAATCAAAATCTTCTTGGACAGACTCGCCAATAGTTTAGATTTCATGATTGGACTACATTAAACCAAAGTTAGAATGCTTTAAATAGGAAAAAAACTTGAGGAAAAATTGAAACCTTAAATATTTAACCATGTGTTTAATATGAAAGGAGGAGAAGGATAACCATCGTGTATGTCATGTATATGGTAAATATGCTTTTTTCATTTTCTTATCCTACTTCTCTTCCTTCTCTCATGTCCTGTAATATGTTGAACTGTTTTTTCCCCCTCTTTCATTATGCAAATTTAGGTAGGCAAATTAGCAGCAATATATTTTGAAATAGAATTGGAAGAATTTTTGATGCGATTTAAAAAATTAAACAAAACTAACAAAATTCTGTCGTAAAAAAATTATAAATGATTCATAAAATATTTAAAATAAAATTGATCAAATTTGAAAGCATACAAGATACTACTCTAAGACGTATTCCTATTCTTCATACAAAAAAATTCATGAAAACTACCCAATATACGACTGGGATCCTTTGCCTGTGAGCACAACTGTGAAGACAGTTGATAGAGATCCTTTCAGTACCCAAAAAATAATCATAAAGAAAAGATATGAACCGAAGAATTCAAAAAGGAGATGAAGGAGAGACTTAGATGGGATGTTAAAAATTAGATCTCAAAATGATCTTTTTATAGCCATCTAATATGATTGTTTGGATTTTTATTGATCCATTAAACTCCTTAATAAAAGCCCAACGATCATAAATAAAAATAAAATTAAATATACATGACTATTTAGGCTTTTAGTGATCTATTAATACATGTAATTAGGAGTCAAACGATCAGAAATTAAAAATATAGTAATGAAGAGATTAATAACACCATAAACATTGAAATAGTAAATTAAACGATAAAATTAAATACTTAGATTTTAAAAATTTTTGAGTTTTCTTTTTTTGAATTCCCTCCACAATAGACCCCCTTTTTTTTTCCTTTTTGGACCACCTTATTTTAGACTAAATCAATAACATGACATCTAAGAACCATAAAAGTTACATAACCAATGGCTAGGTGTAGTAGCTATAGTATTTCTTCCTTTAGATTTCAATACACGGGTTCATATAAATCTACAATCTTTCTTGATAGATGCATCTCGTTTTGCCATGGCTTTGTTAAAATAGGATGAGTGTATATTGGAGTAGTCTTGCTAATCTGTTATTTTTTTTTTTTTTGTAGGAGTGGGAGAGGTCAAAAAATATCAGTCATCCATTTTGATTAAGAAAGAAAATATTTATAAGAGAGCCGACTGTATTGAAGATTACAGACTACTAAAAAAATACTCTTTAAAATTAAAATAGAAATAAGGATATCATCCTAAAGCATCGAAAGTAGCAATCATTTCTTTATATACCGCAAATGATCTGTATCTGAGTTATGGTCTTTCTGATGTGTATCTTTCATCACCTATCCTTTGTTACGCTTTCTTTGCTCTTTTAGGATAAGCATTGACTTGCAAAATGAACCAATTATTACCGTAGCTCGAGAAACACCTTTCTATATCAATAAATATTCTCCTTTCACAAGTCTAATGCACGATGATAGCTAGGACATTAATAAGGTGGTGCTAGCTTTGATCCAAGAACTTATTCCTTTAATATTCAAGTAAGATGTTTTGCATGACCCAAGTGTAGCACATATCATGCAGATCAACCAAAAACTCATTCTTGAAAGCACCGTCTGTCCAAGATGGAAAAGTAACGAGCTGTTATAGCACATGGAGTGGATTCATATCCTTTTTCACCGGAGTTTGAGAGGATAGGGGTAGTGATGGAGAGAATGCTATCTCTCATTGCATACAAACTTCTTTAGTTGACTATACCCTAAAATATTATAGTTGACTATACACTAAATATTATCATATCAATATCTTTGGCATAGACAACAAGTCATCCATGGCAAATTATATCCTACAATACATGCACCAGTATGGCTATACACCATGCCAATTAGACCATTGCATTTTTATTGGTCAATCATCAAAATGAATGTATGATAAAGAGGCATACAAGAATAAACATTATAATTGACATGGTGCATAACTATATGATATATGTGGTGCCGAATATAATAACTCGTCACATATCAAGAAAGAAGGATGGTGGATTAGTCATCCAAAGGAAGGAGACCTGTTACGTCACGAGATTGCAAACATGATCATGTTGATGAATTAAATGACATTTGAGATTTTGGTGGTTCGGTGTAAATAAAGAAAGCAAGTAGTTGATGACAACTTACTTTCCTTGCTCCCAGAATTTCTTTACAACCTGCTCTCTGTTTTTTTCAATCTCTTTCATTCCTCTCAGTAGGTAACTTCTTCTTCTCTCTCTCCACACGTCTTATTTCCTCGCCGATCACATACGAAGCCCCTGTACACCACTGCCTGTGAGTCACATGAACGGGCTCTCGTGGGAACTTTCCACTTTTAAAGGCAGCATGACTGCAGACGCCTTTTATCCCAACTCGGCCCACGCTTTCTGCCTCGCCCGTGCCCACTCCCTTTCGAATAAAAAGAATTATTATTTTGATTCTATTTTCTTCTCCCCATCACGATATCTTGGGCCCGACGCCCGTCCTCTGCCCCGCCACTCCCCCGTCCATCCATCAGCTACCTTATCCCAAACAGCAATCATCTTCCTTCACCGACGTGGCACCACTCTCTTCTCAAATCCCACCAATGCTAAACTGCCACGTTGTGATGTCCTGTTGTTCGCTGTTCGACAAGGGACAGCCAAGCCACCGTTCTGAAGCCCTCGGTCCGGCCTTTAACGCGAGGTTTGCGGGACGTGTTCCGCTCACCCGAGAGTGAACTTAACAAGCTGCTAACGTGGCTCAATTAGTCAAATGGAGAGTCCAACCTCGGGGTCGACTGCCAGTATCTCAACACACCCGCGGTTGAGCGGAACAGAACAGTGAGGATGCTAGAACTTCCAATTCCAATCTATCTACACGCTGCCCTCACTCTACTGTCACCGCTCGCTTCTCTCTCTTTCTCGGCTCTTTGGCTCCCCTCCATGCAGCGCCCGCCCCTGGTTCTGGGCTTGTTCTTGGCGTGGGTTTTTCTTGAATCCCAACAGCATCTCGTGATCGCTGGAGGTCAGTTCTCATTGCTCCTTCCCATTCCCTTTCTCTTTACCTTTTCTATCCTCTTTCTTATCTAGAATGACTTTTATGCTGGTTTGAGCTTATTTCTGGTGGGAGTATGTGAATCTGGAAGTGGATTCTTGTTTGAACTATTGGGTGGTGTTCTTTTGTTGTTTTTGTTCCCATTAACTTACAATGTGGGGTTGCTTTTGGTTTTTTTTTGCAGCTTTTTCTATGGAATAATTTGTGTTGCCTTCTTTTATTTTGTGATATATATATGTTTTGGTTTGTTGTGAGTGGTGTATCAAGGAATGGGTTTTCTTGGTTTATATGCTAAAAAGGCTATTTTCACAAATATGTTATTCTAATTTTTAAATTGCTTTTTTTTTTTTGTTTTTTTGTTTTTGTAAATTGACGGCCATTGTTATGTTTGTATGTTATGTCAATAGGGGAACCAAGGGATACTGTGAGCCACATGGTGTTAGATAATAGGTCTAAAGCAACAAATTATAAATGGGATCATGTCAATATACAAATTATAAATGGGATCATGTCAATATGCGCATGTGGGGACAATCGATATTGTTATATGCTTTGAGATTTTGATGTTGCAGACATAGCATCTTGATAAAGTTAACTGATAGTTTCATTTTTTAAATGATTTGGCAAGTTTAGAACATTAAAGCACTGTAAAAAGTTATAAGGCTCGGAGGTCTGTAGATGAGATGAATAGTTTCTATTCCAACCTTTGGGGCAACTCTTTTTTAGGTTGTGCTTTATTAAAACCTTGGACAGGTAATAACCTTTTCTAAAAGTACAAGGATATTGAGATTTGATCTTGGAATATAGCGAAAAAGTGAAAGCTACTCCTGAAAGATTTACTTTTTTCAGAAATTTTGGAAAGCGTATTTAGAAATCAAAAAGAAAACTTGGTAACTGAACACCCATGTGCCAAATATTCCTTTACAGGGGATTTCCCCTCCTATGAACCATCAAACGGTTGCTCATGGAATTGGATTTGAAAGGCCATCTATAAAGCTACTGGTTTGATTGCTTATAATTTATTTTTGGGCTTGGTTAATGGTCAAACCATTCATGTGCTTGAATATTCCTGGATTAACTTTCTATCTAGCTTTAGACTGCCCACCATGATCAATATGGATCTTTTAGTTGAGAATTTGATTGCCAACTAATTGCTTCTTCCTTCATGTAACTGGAACTGTACCCTCAAAACTACTACTCTGCCACCCAACATGTTACATAATATTAAGCTTGGAGCTTGTCTTTGTTCAAGCTTGGTTTGAAATTAATTTCTTGCCCAAATTTCGAAAGCAAATTTGATTTTCTTATTATCTGATTTGAGTCCAATTCGAGCTTAATTTCAAATTAAGATGAAGATTTGCCTAATCGATCAGCTTGATAGCATTAAATTGAGCTGAGGTCAAATAGCCAAAATCAATTTGCGCTTGTATGAGGCTTAATCTAATCTCAACTCAAGCTTGTATAGAATCTGTGTTCAATCTTGAATTAACATTTAATTGATTCGAACAATTAAATTTATGTATAAAACATAAATCTAGAAACCTTATTATTAAATATATTATGAAATATATGATCAAACTATAAAACAATTTAACAAGCATCAATCAAAGCTTTTATACGATAGTATATATTACATATATGGTAATATGTTCTATTATATGATATTTTCAAACCTTACAGTGCCAAGCCTGATCGAGCTGGGCTACTTTTAGGCTTGGTTTGAAATAAATTCTCAGGCTTGTAAACCAGATTCAAGCTTAGTTTGAATAATTCTGAACAAGCTTGATTTGAGATTAATTGACACCAAGCTCGAGCTGGGCTTGAATTCTTTAGATGAATCAATATGCTTATACAATATACTCACTATACCTTCTGGCTATGCTTCTTGACCATAAGTATAATGTTGGGGCTCTAATCAACAAAGATGTGTTGCTATCCATGAGGTCAGCAAGTTTGCCAGTTCTAACTCCTTTTAACAGTGTGGTGGTCAGTGTGGCTATGGAGGATCAGATCCCATTAGACAGGTGACTCTATTCCTATGGAAACTCTACCAGGACAGGCTCCCTGGTTTAGAATTCCTTCATTGGGTAGGTTTGTCTAGACTCGACAGGGTAGGTGCAGAAGCATTGTGTTTTGAAATTTGGTCTGTTCTGCAACTCCTTCCACTGATCTTATAGTCTTTCTGGTTGGCCTCTTGCTGGGAACTTCCTCTCCAGCTAACTACTAGTACAGCTTCAGCATAGTCCATCCTTTCATATGTACCATGGCAGATCTGGAATGACCGCAACGAGGATGTCTTTGATCACAGTCCAGTGGTTCCCAACTTTGTCATCCATTCTGCTCTCTTAAAGGCGAAAGAATATCAGCAATCGATTTTGAAATTAGTCAATTTAGTTAACTGGGCTACTTTATCTTCCAACCTCTTTCATAGCCTCCATATATCATCCTTCAGTTCTTGGGTACCCCTACCACCTTGCTGGCTGAAGCTTAACTTTGATGGCTCCAAAACCTAATGGTGTTGGTGGTGTTGGTATTGTTCTATGTGAATCAATGAGACGGCTCTTGGTAGCTGTCATCATTCATTTGTCAGACCACTTTGTAATCATGGTGGAACTGTATGGTGTTTGGAAATGTTTAACAGTACTCACTTTGCTAAAAAACTATTAAGGTAATTTGGATTGAAGGGATGCCTGAAACCGCTGGTCTCCACTAGATACAACTCAAGGTCCTACCATTCGCGCTTGCTGGATTGTGGGATGTCCTTTTCTCCCACCCTTTAGTAAATATCTCTCACGTAATCATGTTGCTAGTTGGTTGGTTTCAGAGTTTTCCCACTGAAATGTTGATGCTTTGGATGCTAGAGGAATTGGGTTTGAGTCAGTTTAGTTTTTTCCTTCTTGTTGGAGACCGAGCCTCCTTTTGCTTACCTGTTGTTGGAGATCCAGCCTCGTTTTTCCGAACGAAAAGAAAACAAAAGAAAACTAGGCATTGAAATTAGTTTCCAGTGAGTGAAAAACCTTTTGGAGCATGTAGTCACATCATGAAGAAAAAAAGCCAATATTCCCTTTGACACATGTTCTTCATCAATTATCACCTTGAGAGTTTCTCTTAAGAGAATTTCAAGGGATAAAGATCTATTGCCTATTATATTCCAACCAAATTGCTGCTATCCTATTCATGATCATTTTACTGGTGCTCCATACTACAGAATTTTATCAAACCATGCACCTTTGCATTGTTGCAGACCAGTCCCACATTGGTTGGGTCTAGCTTTTGGTTTGGACATTAGCAAAGTGTGAGAGTCAGCTGTCACATTTAACATGTGTGCGAGTCCGCTGTCCCATTTAACAGGCCAGTCCCTCCACTCTATCTATCCTTCACCACTAGTCAAGGTTTGCTGTCTTTATAGCAGATCTCATTCTGGTACCATATTGGTCAAGTGTCAGCATCCTTGGTATGGAGATTAGTTTGGCGTACTGAGACTTGGTACACCTTCCCTACTGAGTCTCAATTTGGTACCAAGACGGTAATGTATGCTCAATACGGGCAAGTATGCATCAGTACGATAAACCTTGCCACAAGTTGCCCCTCTATAGGCTCTACATCTGCTATGTCTGGGACCTGGGTTTGTCTCATGTACTCATGCGCCCTTTTCACTTATCGGCTTAAGCTTTTTGATTGGATGTAACATGCTTACCTTACATTTCAAAGTGCTAGCAAGCTTGCTCTTTTTTGCAGTCTTTTTCTAAACCTTAAGGCTGTCATAGTCACTCAAAATATGAATCTAAAATTGTCTTGCTAGATGTAGCATCTCCAAATACAGTTTGTTACTTCCGGTATAGAAATTTTAGTTTCGAAATTTTGATTATTTGATATATTTATATACGCTAGTTGTTTTGACTGTGATGAAAATTTCACAGCTTGGTATCCTTGATGTTCTTTACTTTGAGTGCTGCATATTTGCTTGATTGTTTCTGTTATGCTTTCTCACGGGTCATTGTTCTATTTTTGTGTTTCTTTTATGAAATGTGTATTCGTAACTAAATGAGCTTTTGCTTAAGAATATCATACTTCGCATCAGTGGCTTCACCAGTCTTATTTCAGGTCATTATAGATATTTGATTCTGCCTGGAGGAACCAAGTTCTATTGTTTGAACGACCTTTTTCAGCTTTATATACAAAAGCTCTATCTAGCTAGCTAGCCTTTGTACTAGCTCACACTAGTTTTCCACATTTTTCATACTGTATGGGACTCTAACACCCCAGTCATGTATTTCTCCATAAAGGCTTGATGGTTTTGTTGTTAGTACTATTCTATGATTAAATCCTTCTGCTAAGTGCCATCATGATTCATTTAGTTCTGTAGCTATATTTAACAGAAAGGTGTTAATTTATGAAGTTTGTTTATCCATTCATGCAGATTGTCCCTTGGATTTTAGTTGGGCAAACTTTACATTGGCATCTTCTGCTTGTTCAAATCAAGATGAGCGAGGGAAATGCTGCCGATATATTAATGCATTTGTTGCAATTTCCATTGCTCGTTTTGCAAATTCAACAGGCAAACTGGGAGTTCCATCGGCATTTTCTGATATCTGCCTTACTTCTGTGTCTGAAACATTCATGTTATATGGAATTCCAACTAGTGCAACTGCAGTTTGTGGACTGGGACCGAAATCCGAGTTTCTTATCAGTGTGAGGGGAGAGGAACTGTCTTGGAAATGATGCAGTCTCCTAAATTTACTGATGTTATTGGAAACTGCAAGGTGCCACTTTCATTGGACAGCAGTTGCAAGAGGTGCTTGAATTATGGCATCATGTACCTTCACAATCTTATAGGAGCAGATGACAATGTCACATTAAGTGTCTGTCGCAATGCAGTGTTTGTTACACTTGCAACCCAAGGTGACAACTTGGTAGCTGTTGACATGGCCAGTTGCTTCTTTGGGGTTCAAGGGCTTAGCATTCAACCAGGTTTGATTATTTTTAGAATTGATTGCTTTTCTTTGACTAACATAAACCCCTTAATACAATTATTTGTCCATGTCCGATGATTTTTTAAGTGCATAGCTTATGCTAGAGATGATGAGATGCCAAACTTGATCTTCCTTTAATCTAATAACAGGATGTAAAATAGTTAGGGCCAGATCGTTGCAGAATAATCTATTAGGAAAATATGTAAGCAATTCTGGAAAATGGAATTGATACTTATAGTAACCTTCTAATTCCATTTTTATAATATCACTGCTCTGACTTAATTGGTGCAAGAAGCTATAATATGGGTGCTCCTGTTTTGCTCCTAGAGTATCAGATCATATAATATTTTATTGACTAAAAAAATATCTGAGTTCTTTAGAAATGGAGAGAACAGTGATATCTTTTTATGCTCTTTATTACATAATGCTTGTCTGTATGTTAAAAAATTCAATCATAAATCCATTTTTATCAAAGAAATGTGAACTTGTTTGTGAAAAATCCCTCCCATATGAGGGAACAAAAAGGTTTAGAGTTCCATGATACACTTGTTTATTTACTGGTTTACAGTTATTTCTAATGTTTTAAGTATCTCATAGTCAATTCTTATGATGAAATGCAATTTGTTGAAAATAGAAGTTAATGTAATGGCTTGGTTAATTTTGATGGCTATGAGATATTATGCTGTTATCATTCAACTTATCTTAGATCTACCTTGCAGTACACTGCGGACATAGTGTAAAGAAAGTTATAGGGTGCTTTAGAGCGATGACCATGAGATATAATAGTGTCTTAATTCTTATTTTGGACCTATTACATTGAAGGAAAGGAGAGAGTATGAAGACATGCAATAGAACTAAACTGGGTTGATGAGGAGGGAGGTGTCTTTACTTATTACCTGATCTATTTGTGCTTGTGAGACCGAATTAAAAAAAATGTTGAATAAACAACATTATGGTCTGCAGTGTTTATAAGCATGATATCTTTGACAATAGAAGGGTATATGTGGTAAAACTATGATTATAAGGTCAGAACACTACACTGTAGGGTTGGGGAGGTTGGGGGGGGGGTGGTGGGAGGGGAGCTGAAACAATTGAGGGCAGTGAGGTGAGAGTTGACTGAGATGGTAACGATACATGCATAGAAGTTTTGTGAAGGTCCCAGTTAGGAAAGAGCCTTAGATATGTGTCAAAGGGATAGCAAAAGGGAAAGAAGGCCCATGACAGTGCAGATGGAAGTTGTTAACATGGATTTTAAGAGACAGCAACAATTGTTGTAGCTTGGGTAGTGGTGGTAAGGATGGATCATATTTCAACCCAACATAGTTGGAATAAGGCTTGGTGGTCATGACTATGATTATCGGTAACCCAATTCCCTTTCATAATGGTTAAAGATAAACAATTCCAAACCTATAGAATAAGGGTTATGTATATAGTACATCAAAACATTTGAAAAGTATTTTAAGTCAATCTGAATCCATACTTCTGTGGAGACTTTCAGAAAAAGATAATCACCTACCATGCTTCCAAAAACTTTGACATGTTATTCTACCAGTCCATTATTCCTCGGGTCATGTCAATGTTTTAGAATTAGATCATTATAAACTTTCAATTTCTATTCATGGTTCAACACAAGGCCTAAAAACTATTGAATAAATTGGTTGTGCACTAATTGGGTGCTTTCTGCATTTTTGCAAATCCTACTATTTTCTTTGTATGACTTTGTCCTCTTCTTAAAATTGTGATCGATGAATGTTGCAGAGTCATCTTCCCAATTACTCACCCCCCATCTTTGCCAAGTTCTGATTCTTCTCAAGCTCCCAATCAGCTTCTCAGTGGCATACCTGTCAAGAAACATCAGCAAGCCTATCGGCTCCCATTGATTACAGGAATTGGAATTGGGGTTATAGCAGTGTCGATTCTACTGCTGCTAATTTTGATACTGCTTATTCACAAAAAAGTAAGGAACTAATGAGTGCGGATGATCCCAATGAGACATCACAGAATGGCTTCCCTCCTACACAAGTCCGGAGAAGTCAGGAAGGTATAATATTTTTTACCGCTTTTCCTTGTGTACTAGCAAATCATCTATGATCAAAATTGTGCTTCATCTATGTGTCAAAGACATTGATAGTTGTACTCTGTTAGGTGAAGATGGAACAAAATATCATGCAGATGAATATAGAATAGCAGAATAATAAGAATAAAATGATTAGGTTCCTGAAAAGAAATAAATGGTAAAATTTGCCTGATTTTATAATGTTGACAACCTTTAGAAAATCATGTTTCATCTTTGTTGTTTGGCTATGATCAAGGTTTTGAGTTTCAGCTAAAATTTTTCTTCTTGGCTGAAGCCAATCCAAAAACTGACTTAAATTTATGGCTTTGGTCAATTTCAAGGGATTTTGACTGGTTTCAGCAGTTCGGGGGGATTAGACTGGTTTTGGCGGTTTTGGCTGGAACCAACTGAAACTACTACTTTTTTAAAATGGCTGGAACCAACTGAAACTACTACTTAAAAAAAAAAAGAATTAAGGTTGCTCAGTAAATATGTCTACGTTTGTAAAATTTATAAATATAATTCAATCAGATGTATCTAAGCTGCGCTATTTTGGTCACAACTTATTTATTTATTTAATATGGTGGGTTAGTTGAAATTTAGTCCATAAAGGAATCAACACATTTATGTGTTGTGTGTCTTTAAGTATATGCATCACTTCAACTTGAAAAGATGCATGTACATGGCTGTTTTGAAAGCCAGCTTTTTTGGGAGATAAGGATCTTATGTAAGTTCTTCAAATCTTGGGGTGTATCAGGGACTAGTGGCATCAGCTTAATGCCTGCCACTTTTTTTTTCTTTTGATTGCGGCAAAGAGTAGTAGATATCTATAATTAGTTTCATACTCTTTTCTAATTGAGTTAATTTATGCTTGATTATAGAATATTAGGTATTGATACTTTAATAAGTAATGCATCAAGCTTCAACAAGTTCAGTTTCAGTATAAATTACCTAACCTATAAAACCATTGTTTAAGATATCTCAAGAAGATAAAATGATATAGAATAACTTTATTTTTCTTGATTTTATATTACGAGAACTTATATTGACCTCTTTTGGCTGAAACCTCAAAACTTGGAGTGAAGGTGCTGGAAGAACTGAAAGAGATGGTTCACCGAACTGTCTCAAATCGGATGATTTGGGGCATGCCGAACTGTATCGGTGGCTGACGATGCAGTTCGGGCGTTCAATTCAGAATGCCGATAAAAAGAAAGCGAGGGAGAAGGAAAGAGAGGGAGAGAGAGAGGAGAGGAGGGGTGAAAAGGCCAGCGGTGGTCGGCAATGGCTTGCCGAGGCCTTTAAGGCTCCGCAGTCCTTCTCGGTAGGGGTGAGCATGGTTCGGTTTGGATCGGTTTCATGCTCAAACCTAAGCCGAACCAGTCCTAAATGGTTTGGCATTTCTAGAAACCAAACCGGACTAATAGAAGATTGAGACCAAACCAAACCAACATGATTCAAACGGTCTGATTTGGTTGGTTTACCTGTTTATATTATCATTATTATTATTATTTTTTGTGATTGATGAAGACTTATTCTTTTTCACATAGGAGTACCATCAAGAGAATTTATCAAGTAAAATGATTTAAATTGACATAAGATATTGTCACTCAACAAAATGAAATTTTTAAACAAACATCATCATTAAGGATTAAGATAAAGATCTCCAACACTACAAATAAAAAAACAATCCAGTAAGTAAGTCACTTAGAGTTTAAGGCTAATGAACACAAAATCAAATTGATAAATAACACCATAAATCCAGAATTATTTTCTAATATATTAATACTTCAACACAAACAACAACCTAATCAAAATATCATCGTTTTATTAAAGACGGTCCGGTTCGGTTTGAGAACGATTTTATTTACTGACGAATCTGAACCAATCTAAATCTATTTTTTATATGTTAAAACCAACCAAACCAAACCGAATAAAATTTTAAACCAAACCAAACCTGTGGTTTGGTTCGGTTTCATCGGTTTGATTGGTTCAGATTCATTTTTTGCTCGCCCCTACTTCCCGGTCCTCCACAAGATGCGAGAAGAGAGAGATTTATAGAGAGGGGAAGGGAGAGGATAGGAGTGAGTGGAAGGTAGTGGGGAGGCCGTTGGATGGCCCAAATCCGTGCCATGGTCATTGCGAGTTCTAAACAGGGGTGTTCTCCTGTTTCATTGTTTTTTTCCTTAAAAACATAATAAATAGTGAAGTCGATAATGGGTTTGTAGGTTTTACTAAATCCATTGCTGGCTTTACTATTTATCACATTCTATGAAAAACATGATGAAACAGGGGAATACCCCTGTTCCTATGGGTGGCAATTTTGTCTGATCCGCCAGGTACCCGATCTGATCCAAAAGAGACGGATTTTATTTGATCCAATTAAAATCCGGGGTGGGCATAGGTTTTAGTAAAAAAACTCGAAGCCGGTTTGGGTTGGATACGGGTAATTGGATGCCCCGCCCAAACCTGACCTACTATATATAAATATTATTTAAACTCACACACACACACATACACACACACACACACACATATATATATATATATGTACCCAATACAAATCTTACCATTTAAACTCTCAAATATAAAGACCCAACACAAAACCCCAGCCTATATATCTAAGCTTTTTTATTGGGCTGCTCCAAGCCTCCCACCCGATAAGGCTTTGGGAAGAAAAAAAACTTTGTGCCTCCCTCTCGATCGAGACTCCTATGGATGGAAAAGGCAAAGAAAAACCAGGGGAAACCATAGAAAAAAATAAAAAGAGCAAATAA
>KE504729.1:308888-326409 GCA_000441515.1 Elaeis oleifera
ATATATATATGCTATTGAAGATGCATTTAGAAATGAGGGGCAAAAGCATCTGCAAGTATTACTTGTTTGCTGTAGTTGTTCTAGAGCTTAAAAAACAAAGATAATAAGTTTAAAAAGTGTTCTTTAACTACTATCTTACTATTATTGTGAGGGCACTCTGTTTTATAAATTATAATATTGACTAAAGAAATTAAGAAATAAGCTTAAGATGAGCTTGAGAACGGGAGAGTGGATTTTGAAGTGCATGCATTGTAAAATTAAGAATTGAATGAAAAAATCGGTACATTTAGAGTTCCTATTAGTGCTGGTGGAACATATCGAGAGAAGAGTTTGATATAATCGAGCTGTTTGGAGGCTAGGAGTGATGCCTGTGCAGGAATGGTCTTTGGTACAAGTTAAAGGTTGAGAAAGGGGTGAGTGGCTCCAAAAAAAGAATTGGATAGTTCTAGCAAGAAAGAGATCTGAAGACACTACCAATTTTAGAGGATATGGCATAAGAAGATCTGTTTCTTGGACATGGCCAATTTAAGCCATAACAACCATAATTTTGTATGTAGTGTATCCAATGATTTTTTTTTTTTTTTCGTAGAAATATGGTGGGAATGCCACCGCCAATGTTTGAACCCTGGACCTCTCCTAAGTGGAGAGGGATGCCATCCAACTAATTGAAGGCATGTTGGTTTTACCAAATGATTAGGTACATCTTTCCTGTGATTGTTTTCTATTAAATTGAAAAATTGTAAACTTGAAACTTATTTTAACATCAATACTTACAGGGTATATGGATCCTGAATATGTGGTGTCTCAAGAGCTGACAGAGAAGAGTGACATATACAGCTATGGTGTTCTATTATTAGAGCTTGTGACTGGGAGGAGAGCAATACAAGATAGCAAGAATCTAGTTGGATGGTCTCAGAAATTTATGACAAATGATTCCAAGCTTCCCGAATTGGTGGATCCTGTGATAGGGAACTTGTTTGACTTTGAACAGCTCCAATTGATTGTAGGGATCGTACAGTGGTGCACCCAGAAGGAAGGACGAGCAAGGCCATCAATCAAACAAGTGCTCAGAATACTCACTGAGAGATGCAGTCTGGTGCACAATAGCTTGGAACAACTTGTGGAAGATGAAGATGACAATTACATTCCGGAAAGGAATAGTAGAGTGAGAATGCACCCAAATGAAGTGATTCCTTACAGTGGTGATGCAAGGTGTCTTCAATCTTCTTCGAGTACTTCCAGATCCTGCTGTAGCCGGAGTGTCTTGCTTGAGAGTGGTTCACCACAATCTCCTGGCCTTAACTCTGTTAGTTTTTTTCTCTCAACCTTGAGTTCTTTTAGTGTTTGATGTTATTTTGCAACCAGACCACTCAAGAAATCAGAAGCTCAGTAGGGATGTGATGAAGCAAAGGTGATCAGCTTGTTTTCTGCTGCAAGCAAGGAATTGCCATGAAGAGTTCTATTTTTTAAGAACTCCAAGATCTCTGTTTTAAGCTCTTGTAGAAATTTAGAAATTTCTGCTGCTGTTGACCAGATATCAATTAGTTCACTTAGAAAAGAAGTGAGAGAATGTACTTATAACACAAATCATTTCATATATAAGTAATTATTGGTGCATCCAACAAGAACTAGAGTTGCTGATGCAAGAGGATGGCACTGTAATTTTTTGATGAAGATTTATTTATTTATTTATTAATGAGCTCGATACAATCGTTTGTTCTTTTATTTACAAGCAAGTTTTGGTGTATTTGTCCATGTTTAAAGAAGGGTGGTGTCTTAGTGCATGGGCTCCCCCATTTGTGGAGTACAGGAAGGGTTAGATGTGCTGGTGTCTTAGTGCATGGGCTCCCCCATTTGTGGAGTACGGGAAGGCTTAGATGTATGCAGCTGTTTTATTGTTTCAAACTCATGGAGCAACCTATTGCTTACTGTTGCCCAAGGGTCCACCCTATATTTATCTTACCTCATTGTTTGAACTCTTTGCAAATCTTAGGACAATGGTGGAGGATAGCTTGTTATTCACAGAAGGTTAAACTTTTAAATGTGCTCTATCCTAAAAGGTATAATGCTAGGAAGGCATCCGGTTAGAAAGTCCTTAATTTTTCTTAGAGCCTTCCTGATTTAAAGTTCTGCTCGATGGTCAAAAGATTTAAATGAAGATGATAATGATGATGAAATTATTCCTTTATTTATTATTTTAAACTTTGGTCCATAAAAGATGATTGTCATCATTTAGCAGTTTACTGCCAAGGAATTGTGAGTTAAGATCATTGTCTTATCTTGGACAATGATCATCACTGTCTTTAGGTAGCCCCAATTTAGCTCAAGGTTTTGGTGATTCTTTTATGTTTCCATGGTTTAAATCCTGTTAAAGTATTCCAGGATTTTTCAAAATTGCTTATGTGTGGTGCTTTTTGACTCTAGAGGTCTTGCTAGCAGAGTCTACACGGTTAGTGCAACGTTAAAGACTTCACATCCAACCTTTAAGAGCTCCACCGTCGTGAAGAAGAATATTAGGGGGCATATCTGATTGAAAGATTATTGTTCTAGGCCTAATAGTCCAAGTCTGGTCTATGAATATCTTCTAGATCTCCCTTAGGATCCTTCTTTTGTCTCAAATCATTTTCCACACAAGAAACCTGTGGCCTGGCTTGTTTGATTTTATTTGTTTAGTTCTGACCGTTTACATTCTTGTAGGATTGGACCCCAATGGGCCATATTATGCTCTAGATAAATAAGGTTTTCGTACTTTCTTTGATGCCTATGTTTTGAAAAGGAGGGTTTTTGTAGACTTTTGACTGAGGTTGGGGTCAAGCAAGAAGTGTATTTAGCTTTCTTTTATAGTTAAATATGTAATAATCAATGATCAAATATCTAATTACTAAATTTCAAAGAACACTAATGGAGTGCTAGTCCAAACAAGAATTTCTGTTAAAAAACTACATTAATCTAAGAAATAATAATTTAGTAATAAATCAATATATACGTATAAGCCATCTAAGAAATTAAGATATCTCATCATCTTTTGTCCTTCATTATTGTCGTTACCTTTCTTTTTCTTGTGGATACTCTTTATGTCTTGAACAATGCTTTTTATTTTTTTATAAGAACTAGGGGAAATATCAACTTTCATTTCACAGAGACAATGACGCAAAGGTTGTAAGAAGTCTAAAACGCTACACTTTAAAAAGCTAGGACGCTCTTTGAACACTTTCTTAAAGACGGTATTGATCCAAGTAACCAATAGGATCCAGCTTATGTGATTAAAATAGGATAAATTGTCTGATTAGAGGGGATGGAAAGGTCACATACAAGGCCGGCAATGAACATTAACGTATTCGATAGCAACAAACATGTCTAAGGTTTGAAATCAAGCTTATAAATAGAACTGCATGCAGAGAGGCTGATTGGGCATCTCCCCGCCCCCCCCCCAAAATAAACAGCCGTGTTACAATAGAAAAGAGGTCAACAAAGACAATCAGTGCTAAAAAAAGTCCACAATGGTTTCTTCTTTTGCACCACTTTGATGCTCTTTGGTGTTGAATTATTGGTTACTAGATAAGAATCTTTATCTACAATTGTCTCCTTCTCAAAGTAGGATGGTTGGGTCAAGTCTTAAGTGAATGCCAAGCTGTTAAATGATTTATTGGTTCTATTGTTTGAGGCTCGGGATTATAATTTCTAGTTCACTTTTAGTTAACTAGATGTAGTCCATCAGTTGATACCAAGATTCATTGTACCGATTAGTAACATACTATACCAGATATATTATACTGTACTAGTATGCAATTTTATATCGTATCGATATTTGGTACATCTTGCCATCTTATATAGTACTACATACCGAAACTATAATAAGATGGTACCAATATGAGATTTGATGTCAAGATGGTAAATCTTAGTTGACATCTTCTTTACATTAAAGGGGGTTCAATAATTTTACATAATGTTTCTCTCAATAAATGAATATCAAAGAAATGAATGAAATAGGTCTTATTAGGGAGGGAAAGAAAAAGAAAATTCTCTAGAGGATACAAAAAGAGCAAAATTTTAAGAGTTATTTATGAAGAAAAGCATACGAATGCCATAAACAACATATAAATGGAATAAAACTGTTTTAGAAATTTATTAGGATTATGAAATTACAGACCTAACTTATAAAATTGATTTGGTTTAGTTGAAAGCTTATTTATAAATAAAATAAAAAAAATGAAAATAGCTTGCATCAGGGTTCTAGTTGGTGGCAATTACTAGAAGTCACATCATTGATGGTAGAGGTGGGCCTAACTAGTGCGAATCTTGTGACAAGATGACTCTATGGAGTGGTCCCTCTAGTAGAAGATTGCTTGAATCAGGGCTCTAGTTGGCGTCTAGCTCTCAATCATAACTAAAGAGTCTATTTTATTGCACATGTCATTGCTTCATGGAGGTAGAGTAGAAGATGTGGTTTCAGATCATATGGGCAACAAACCAGTATAACCTATCGACTGATAATGCCACTGCTTTGTGACAGGGAGAGTTATTCTCAGACCATAAAGGCCATTGACAAGAGGATTGAATTGATCAGTCCCTTATGAAATCGACCGGGATGCGACTTGGCCGACCTCGAACTGAAATCACCTGGTCTAACCTTGAATTGAAATTTCAACCTCTACTACATTGTGGATCAGATATATAGATGTAGTAAACATGTCAAATAGCACCTCCTCAAGCTCAATCATAGAATCTCATTCCATTGGAAGAGGGATGCAACCACTAGGCTACTGTAGTGTTTGTAACCCTAAAATGTGGGTCATCAAATTTGTGCTTCTAAAAGACGTTGAAGATACAATTAACTGCTATGGTCCATGTTTTGATGGTTAATGTCGGGTTGTTATTGACTTGATTACACTTGACAAACACATTGGATCGACATAAAAACCTTAATACGATCGAATGCAACTTGTTAAAAAGAGTCATGCTTAGATTTGAACATTTGATCCCATTCGAATAAGACTGGAATAAGTTATGAGTCACAAGCCTCATGCAACTTGATCCTGATGTTAGCCTTGGTTGCATTAAAGGTTTGTCACTCAAGGTGATGTTTACAGATAACAAATAAGCTAACCATAAGCTTTGGATATCCTGGCCCAATGTTGGACTTCTCAGCTTCTGCCCGGTGCCTTGACCATACGTGTGGTTGCGGTGCAAACCAGGCTGGCTGTGGGTTCCCACGCTTTTGTACGTATCCAAACTTTTGGTGGTCCCTACTTTGTCTATGCTGTAACTCGTGGACTCCATGACGTTACACCCATGTTGTATTAGTTGTTGCGTGCTGGAAAATAGGACAATCTTATGGTGATTGGCCAACCACCTTAGTTTAATAGATCCAATGGTTTTGATCCAAAAATCTTGAGTCCAAAGTGACAATGAGTTGATATTTAATGGTCTGTTATTAAGCATTTTTCGCAAGTTAATTATGCTGCCGGCTGTGGTGGACCGAGAGACAGAGTCTTGCCGACGAAAGGCAGCAGTTTAAAACATCTTATGAAACTTCAATCCATTAATTATTTTATCGAACAACACTAATAATCCTATGAGATTAACATTCTTGATCAATAGCTACATATGACTATAATTATAACCATGGAATGGACTAAGCAAGTTCATATCTGAAATATTTTGTTCTTAATTCACTGAACACATGCGTCATATGTGCCAAATAATAATTTCTCGTAATGCCATTGAATTTTAGGGTCACACATGTGAACCTAGAATGGGTCCCGGTCGTTGATCTTGATGAATGCAGGTCTGGACAAGTGGCTACCTTTATCAAGCATTGAATAAAGAGAAGTCATAGCTTCTAGATTTGAACAATTACTTTAGTTTGCACCAAATTAAGTAAATAGATTCATTAGGTGGGCATTATTATGGAAGAATTAATGGTCTATCGGTTCTAGATAGATAGACTCAAAAAAGTTAAATGAAACTTTGCCATTGCCTCATAATTGTCCGTATATAGTTGACATGGAATAAATGGAGCAACATAAAAGGCTACACATATACTACCAATATGACACCACCATGTATAACATTTTTATGTGAACTACTTGTAGTAGCTACCTGATTACTGTCCTTAATTACTACCTAACCACACAGTAAGCCACAATATAATCATATAGATCATTCATGGCCAACTGCATCTCCACCACAAGAGTTCATATCAAGCTAGCCCCCACATGTTCTTGACTTGGGCAATGTGAGCCAAAGCACCACACAACTTGGTGAATGCCTTTCCCATCATTTCCCTCTTCTTATATACACATTAGCACAGAGACTTCCCTCTAGTCCAAGTGACACCACTACTACAACCCATGGCACTTTTGCCATCTTTCCACTGTGTCCTGTGGATGGCACTAACCATACTTACCTCACACATGATATTGGCATCAGCTGAAGTTGCCACATATATTGTCCATATGGACCTGTCAGCCATGCCTAAAGCCTTCTCAGGCCACCACAGCTGGTATACCTCCATCGTCGCCGCCGTCACCGCCACCACCACCACCACCACCACCACCGCTACTACTTCTGACTCGATATATCCGACCTCCAACCTCATCTACGTCTATGACCATGCAATTCATGGATTCAGTGCTCGACTCTCGCCGTCGCAGCTCGAACAGCTCAAGAAATCGCATGGCTACTTGTCGTCCTACCGCGACACGCCGGCGACTGTCGACACCACCCACACCCCAGAATTCCTCCACCTTAGTCCAAATTCCGGTCTATGGCCGGCCTCCAACTTCGGCAAGGACGTCATAATTGGGGTGGTCGACACCGGAATATGGCCGGAGAGCCAGAGCTTCAACGACGACGGCATGACCCCCGTGCCTGCAAGATGGAAGGGAGTCTGCGAGCAAGGCACCGATTTCAGCTCCTCGGCGTGCAACCGGAAGCTCATCGGAGCGCGGTTCTTCAACAAGGGTTGCTCGCGGCCAACCCGAACATCACCATTGCGGTCAATTCCCCACGCGACACCGACGGCCACGGCACCCACACGTCCTCCACCGCCGGCGGGAACTACGTCCCGAACGCGTCCTTCTTCGGTACGCCCCGGCACGGCCAGGGGATGGCGCCGCGCGCGCGGCTGGCCATGTACAAGGCTCTCTGGGACGAAGGAGTCGCCACGTCGGACATCATCGCGGCGATGGACCAAGCCATATCGGACGGCGTGGATGTCATCTCCCTCTCACTGGGCTTCGACTTGGTCCCCCTCTACAAGGATCCCATCGCCATAGGGGCCTTCGCCGCCATGGAGAAGGGGATATTCGTCACGACCTCGGCGGCAACAGAGGCCCGAGTTTACAAATCCTGCACAATGGGACCCCATGGGTCACCACCATCGGCGCCGCAACTATCGATAGAGAATTCGCTGGAATTATCGATCTCGGAGATGGTAGCTCCATCGTCGGGGAATCTCTGTACCCTGGACGGTCATCTCCCATCAAGCATCCATTGCCCTTGGTATTCATGGGGTCTTGTGGCAACGAGACCTTGCTGAAGAATGTGCGTCACAAGATGGTGGTATGTGATAACAAGGATTCTCTCGACTTCGCCATCGTCCAGGTTCAGTCTGCCAAAGTGGATGCTGCCCTCTTCATATCTGACGTCATCTTCAAGGACTTGGAGGCCCAATTCTCGTTCCCTGCGGCTATCATTAGCCCTCAAGATGGTAAGACCATCTTGGAGTACATAAATAAAGACCAAGACCCAAGAGCCATGATAAGATTCCGGGAGACCATCCTGGGCACAAAGCCTGCCCCAATGGTGGCTGCCTACACTTCCAGAGGACCCTCCATGAGCTGCCCAACCGTGCTGAAGCCGGACATTGTGGCTCCTGGAACCTTGATCCTAGCAGCTTGGGCGCAGAATTCATCGGTAGGGTTCGACAGGTCTCATGAATTGTTTAGCCCATTCAACATCATATCTGGAACATCTATGGCTTGCCCTCATGCAGCAGGCATAGCTGCAATGATCAAGGGTGCGAGGCCGGATTGGAGCCCGGCGGCCATTCGATCCGCGTTGGTGACCACCGCAAACCAATTGGACAACACCATGACACCAATTAAAGACATGGGGGACACCAATCGGCCGGCGACTCCGTTAGCTATGGGGTCCGGTCAGATTGAGCCCAACAGGGCAATTGATCCTGGTCTTGTCTATGATGCTAGCTCTGACGACTATGTGAGACTCTTATGTGCCATGAATTATACCATCGAGCAGATAAAGACGATCACCAGGACTTATTCTTTCGATTGCTCGAAGGCATCTTTAGATCTCAATTATCCATCATTCATTGCATTCTTCAATCCTAACAAGACTACTACTAGAGATAAGGTTGTTCAAGAGTTCCGAAGGACGGTGACAAATGTCGGAGACGCGGCGACTTACTACTCCAAGGTGGTGGCTATGAAGGGGTTTTCAATCAATGTCGTGCCAGATATGTTGGTGTTTCACGAGAAGTACGAGAAGAAAAGCTTCACCATCATTATTGAGGGCCAGATGGGGAAGAAGAAGGATGAGGTTCTTCATGGTTCATTAAGTTGGGTGGATGATAAAGGGAAGTATGTGGTGAGGAGTCCTATAGTGGCAACTACCCTCCCCTCGGCCCGGTTGTAGATCGTTAGGAGGAGTGTTACCATGTCTTCTCTCCATGTCTTTCGCTTGTTATGTGTTACAAGTTATGTTCTAACCACAAGTGTAATTGGCAAGAATCAAGAAAATTCCCCAGCAGAAACATGTGCATGAATTTGTTTATAATTTTGTATGACATCAATTAGTTGGTCAAAATAACCAACTATGGTTCTTTGCTTATGCTTGCATGATTTGGAGTAAAAAAACTCTTTATTTGACGATGAGTTGCTTGTCGTGAATCATGACCAACCTCCTTGTGGACCCTTAATCTCCATGATTTATTGAAATCGCCTACCTTCTTGACCGAGACATTTTGTTTGGTTGGCTGTCATCTGGCGACCCATTTTAATCATTACAACTTATTGAGCATTCTCATTTAAGCTTGACGCTATGGCAGTTGTTGCATGGACTCATGGAGCCATGTCTGATAAGTAGGCATATAATTCACCTATCATGAGACTCATAAAATTGGTAAAATCTTCATTAGGCTACAAGTAGATGTGTAGGTGGATTGACCTGGCATTGAGCATGACTTCTTTATGCATGGATCCGGTCGGGCTTGAACAAGTCTGGTCGGGCCCGTAAAAAAGGTTACAGGTTGTATATTTCACCCAAAAGAGGGGTTCACCTTCTTTTGCACGAATCCGCCATTTGATCACCCAAGGCAGAGATCTCAAAGCACTCTGAACTCCTATCATTTGTCCACCAGCACAGATCTCAAAGCAAGCAGTGGATGATCCAGTGTGTAGGAAGGTGACTCCTTCTTCCATGCGAAAGGTACAACCCAACCCACGTCCGATATGAGCTGAAATCAGTTCACTCTTTTGGGATTGAGCCAGCTTTGACCGGGTGTGGCTTGTATCTTTTGCACGAAGGAATGATTGATCTTCTTTTGTGGTGCGAACTATTTGATAGCGTTTCGTACAGTTTGAAAGTTGTGCAAGATGTGATCTGATGATTGATATCTCGAAAGAAGGTCAATCATTTCTGAACCAATAAAACCTGGCTCAAACCCCCTCTGAGCCACTTGTAAGAGCAGATGCATCTGGGCTCTATTTTAAATTTCAGCAGGGAAGACTTTGCAAGAGTCTCGGTTCCCTTCGTAATTTTTGCTCTCTAAGGAAGACAACAGTAGATGGACATGCTTTTGTGATCACACGTTACCAAGAAAAGCTTTTGCGATCACGTGCTTTGGCTTCGTCCCCTAATGAGGTATAGGCGTCTTTTCATTTATGATGGGGAGAGGCACGTTCCCATGACTCCATGTCGCCAACTTTTGATTGGGTGAAGACGAAGTAAGATGGCAAACTAGTTGTCCATGCTTTCCCGCAGGGTGTTTGGAGAATAAGAACGATTTTACTCTTGTATCAAGTGATATATATTATAGAAAAGCTAACAATACCGTGGACTAGAAGGCAACTAATGATAAGGCCAATCACATGAAGACTACGCTGTGGACCACTTCATCTTCTTTCTAAATTTTTGCATATTTATTTTATATTCTTAAGGTTGTATATATACTGGGTTGATTAATAAATCCAACTCTGATGGCAGCCAAAGCCCACATGATACTCTAATGAGTGAGGTAGGCTCATCTAGAATGAAGCGGGCTTGGTGCCCGATGAAGACCCGCCTGGCAAGTGTGGGGTTGGGGGAGGGGTGGTGGGGGAGGAAGCTCGGGCCCGATTCCAGAAGCCTGAAGGATTGTGGCACCTGCTTCGAGCAGAGGGGATGGGGGTCTGATGGCAGAATCAAGAGAAGGTCGGATCTTGATTGATCTAGCGAAGAAGATGACGATAGAGATCGGCCAAAGTTAGATGGTGTGGTGGTAGATATTTTGTGTGTGGACCGATTGGCGAGCATGATGGCCACAACCATAGTGGTGAAGCAGGCCGTGGACAATGTTAGCAACACCGTCGACGACGATGGTGGGCCATTCTGCCCACCGGATAGGGTGAAAAGAGTGATCTAGGTGTCCGCTTCGAGGAAATACTCATCTACTGGGACCCCAAAGGGAAGGCTGTGGAGCGAGATGCCCTGGAGCAGGGGAAGCAAGTGGAGCGGGATGCCGTGGAGAATAGTGGGCCAGGTTGTGCTAGGCGATTAGGGTAGGGGCGATTGTGGCTAGGCTGAAGGCTGCCTTGGGAGCTAACAGGGCTAGATCCGGGGGCCTCGCTAGGCAAGGGTGGATGGGGTTTGAACTGCACTGGTGCGGAGGGAAAAGAACTGATATTTCACTAGTGATGTTCTCCATGAAGTTGCTCCTATGGAATACCCGGTAGGCTGGAAAGCCCTCATTTATGTCATAGTTTCGTCAACCTATGTATCTTCATAATTCTGAATTATGTGTGTTGCTTGAAATACATTTGTCGGGGTGTAGCCTTATTCGTGCTAGGCGTAGATTTCTGAGAACCTGGATATCCTTTGCAATTGAATCCCATGGACTATCCAGAGGCATTATTGTGACCTGGAGGAATGAAGGGGCTAATGTGGATGTATTTCATAATTGTGATCAGCATGTTTATTATTATGGTTTTAGAAATAATAGCTCTCCGTGGCTCTTATCGGTTGTCTGTGTAAGCATGGATTATCGAGAGCAACAGATGATCTGGAGTAAGGTTACGAGATTAGTTGAGTAGGACATTCCCACTATAGTGGTTGGGGACTTTTATCTATATTGACAGTACTCAAGAAAAGAGGAAGGGAAGGTCTTTCACTGATGGCATTGAGGCTCAAGAGTTTCGGGAGTTCATTTGGGAGAATGACTTAGGGGATTTGGGCTTCTCTGGTTCTAGATTCACCTGATGCAATAATCAATAGGGCTGTACAAGGGTTTGGAACGTATTGATAGGACATTCAACACATCCAGCTAGATTCAGAGGCACCCGAGTTATCAGGTCCAGCATCTCCCCAGGATTGAGTCAAACCACTGCCCATTACTCATTTCTACTGATGCAGACCTCTCATACCAGAGCCTCTTTCGGTTTGAGAAGCTTTGACTCTCTTATCCTCGATCCTGAAACATAGTGTGAGAGGTGTAGAGACTCCTTGTGTAAGGAGATGCGATGTACTCTGTCACTTAGAGGCTGGAGCTGACTAGGAAAAGACTCAAGGGGTGGAACCATAAGGAGATCAGTGATATTTTCAAGAGACTGGATGAGATCGAGGAGGCCATTATGGAGTTTCAGAGGAGGGAGGACCAAGATGGTGGGCTTTCTGAGATGGACCTGGCAGAGCTACAGAGGAGACTCACCATACACCATTCTCTCCTGAGCCAGCAGGAGGTGTTCTGGATACAGAAATCTAGAATCTAGTGGACTAGAGAGAGGGATAGGAATATTAAGTTTTCTACCAATTGACCATCATTTCTGAGGAACCGAATTTGGATGTTGCAAGATGAGGTGGGCCATTAGAGAGAGGAGGAGGAGGACATCAGGCAGGAGATCTTCAGATTTCTTTGGATGAGATGGGCCGAGAGGCTTGGGAGAGGTGAGTCGACCATCATTACGTCTCCTATTGATTAGATTTTTGTACACGATAATGAATTGCTAACTAAGCCAGTGCTGGCGGATGAGATCTACAAAGCTTTTTGTACTATAGAAGAGGACAAGGCCCATGATCTTGATGGATTCCCTCCCATCTTCTTTAGAAGATATTGGATGATTATACGATAGGAGGTGATGGAGGCCATGCAGTAGTTCTTCACCTCCGGTGATATGAAGGATATCATGAAGAGGACCTTTATAGTTCTTTTGAAAAGGTAGGATGCTTCGGAGCCTTCCCACTTCAGACCTATTAGTTTCTACACTACTCTGTATAAGACTTGTATGAAGATCACGATTGGGCGGAGAAAGCAAGTCCTTCCTAGGTTGATTAGCTCAAAACAGAGTGCTTTTGTCAGAGGCCATAGTGTCTCTGATAATGTGATGATTACACAAGAGTTCATGGATGACCTATAGAGAGCCTCGGTTAGTCATTCTCTCATAGCAATTAAGTTAGATATGGAGAGGATATACAATCAGATCAACTAGCAGTTCCTTGAGGATACTATAGAGAGGTTTGGCTTTCATGGATAATGGATTAGATGGATTATGGGGTGTGTTAGGTCGCCATGCTTTGCGATCCTCATCAATGGCACACCTATTGACTATTTTCAGTCTATGGTCGACCTCCACTAAGGTTGTCTCCTTCTCCTTATCTGTTTATCCTCTATGTGGATGCTTTGTCGAGGACTCTGAGGTAGGCTACAATAGAGTGGGCTCTAGATCTTTACAAGCCTACCCAACAGCTAAGCTAATTTCACATCTTTTGTTTGTAGATGACTGTCTCTTGGTGGGTCGTATAATTGTTCAGAATGTTGTCAGCTTCAAAAGGAACTTGGGAGAGTATTGTAGAGTCTCAGTGCGGAAGGTGAACTTATTGAAGTCTGCTTTATACTTTAGCCTGAAGACCAAAGGTTACGTGAGATAGATGATCAGAGAGTGGCTGGGGATAGCGGAGCAGATCGGGATTTGCCACTACCTTGGGGTTTCCATCACTGGGTGCAGACTTTGGAGGATAGAGTGTATTGGGATGGAGGAGACAGTCCGGAGATGATTGGAGGGTTGGCAGGCCAGCTGCCTATCTATGATGGGTAGAATTATATTGGTGAAATTGATGCTCAGCATGATCCCAGTCTATATGATGTCACACACCTTTCAGCCAAAAATGCTTTGTTGACAGTGGAGTAGCTGTTTAGGAGCTTCATATGGGGTCTCATCATCGAGGGAGAGTTGTTCATCTTCTGGTCTAGGATATGGTTTGTCAACTGACCAAGGATGGAGGCCTTGGTATCCAACCCATGATGGCGAGATGCGAGGCGCTGATCACCAGACATGTAGCCAGATTTCTGCTATACTCGAATTGTCTCTGAAGAATATGATGAGGGCCAGGTATGGCTCGTGGAGCATTGGCACTGATATCCAGCCTACTTGGCGGAGCTCCTTTGTATGGAAGGAGATTTTCTCCCATTCTCATATTCTTTTAGGCTGATGTCTCATCATTTCATCGTGGATTTGATAGAGAGGATGTTATCTATTGTGGTTACCATGCATGCTAGTCCAAATGCGAGAGTGTGGGGGTCGGTATGTATGCCGAGAGTTGTGACTAGAGACCTGTATGAGGTGTACAGGGGGTCTCCGACAAGGAGACTTGAGAGGGCATGGCTTTGGAGGTTGCAAATACATCCGAGGGTTGGTCTATTCCTTTGGAAGGTGTGTGGGACCACCTTTTGACCAGGATAGTTTTGAGTGCTAGAGGTATAGATATATTAGTGATGTGCCCTAGTTGTGGCAGGAAGGAGGATACTGTGGATCATGTCCTCTTTTACTGCTTTAGAGTGTAGCAGGTTTGGGAGATCGCGGGTCTACCCATGGTGGCCTTGGTCCATGTGGAGGCCTGCACAATAGTTCTTGGAGGTCCTCCAGAGGAGTGTAGAATTTGACTGATCCAGAGCTATGGAGATCCAAGTTGCTTATATTGCTTATCATATTTGATTGGTTAGGAATGGAGGGTCTTTGAGGTGACGTTGTAGATGGTGAGACTCACCCTGGAGAGGGTGACGGTTCGGGTCGTGGAGGTCATGGGGCTGCTCATCATATGGTTTGACCTCAACTATCTGGGATATTTGGGCCTACCCAGCTACCTCAGCAGTGACTCAGGTGGTGCTCATTACTTGAGAGCTCCCACTCCTTAGATTCTTTAAGATCAACTTTGATGGTAGCGTTAGAGACAGTAGAGGGGGCACAGGCTTTGTGATTCACAGACTCAATTCGAGATTTGTGGCTACTGGCGAGCACCACCTTATTGGGAGCACGGTTCCATCGGTAGAGCTGCAGGTGGTCTGGGTAGTATTATTTATGCTAGATTGAGACTCGGAGCTAAGAGGTTGGTGGTGAAAGGGGATTCAGTCACCATGGTTGCTTGGCTTCGACAATACTCGCTTGAGGTGAATATACACCCTAATTCATGATATTTGGTGCGTGATGAGGATCTAAAAATCCATCGATATATGTCATATCTATCGTGAGGCCAACAGTACTGCTGACTGGATGGCTTCCTATGTGATTGAGCATATTGGGGAGACCTTGTGGATTGATATGGGAGACATTCCTTAGGTATTTTGGGAGACTCTTTTTTTTGATTTTTTTGGATGTATTTATACTAGAATTATATGAGCATTCTTTTTTTACCAACAAAAAAGAATGATTCCCTTTCTTTCATGACATCAACCATTTGGATTGCACTATTTTCACATCAAGATCTATACAAATACTAGAAAGAAAGAGATTAAAGTATTTTGAAATCTATACAAAGATCAATCATTCTTTAATGCGAAAGATATAATCCAAACCCATGTGGTAAGTGCATGCTGCGTGTATAGGTATGGCAGGTGAGTTCACGATCTAGATTTTATTTTAAATTTAGTTTTCTTTTAGTAACTTCTAAGGAATAATGGTGGGAGCTCCTCTAATAATTTAACAGAGTTTTATCCATGTTATACTTGTCTGCATATAAAGACAGTGCAAATGTCGAGCAGATCAAAATAAATTGGTTAGATAATAGAGCTTTGAAACCTGTGTGTCAAAAGTGATACAGTTAGTGGATGTATGGTAGGATTGGTATTTGGATAAGAAAATAAGAGACCATAAGAGAAGACTTATTGGCTTAAATATCACTTGGTTATGGTGGATTGAGGAGAGGAGTATTGTAGTTTTTCTCACACAAGAGATGAAGAGAGTAGACTTATTAGTAGAAGAGAATTTTAACTTTGTTTTAAATTCTTTCAACTCTCTTAATACAAAATACCTCAAGTACATCCTTTTATACAGAAGATTTTATAATCTTTCAACTACTTTCTACACAAAATACTACGAGCCATATTTATAAGCAACACTTTAATTTATAGATATAGAAAATTTTAAGTGAATTTCATAGAAAATACTAAAGGTCATTGCTAATAACATGACAATTTTAATTGGTTTACTAATTCCAACATCCCTTTTTGAAATAAGAACTCTTGAAAACACAAAATACTCTTTGACCAGCAAATAGCATTTTTTGATTCTAGAAATATTAAACTTGGACTCTAGGATCCATTCACAATTAAGTTTATCTATTTCCAATACCCCCTTTAAACTTAGTTGTCTTCCATCCTCCATTCTAAGAGGATTCTTGAATTTATGAAAATAATCCACAGCAAGTGGCTTAGTAAAGATATCGGCAACTTGATCATGAGTCTTTGCATAAGTTAACTCTATATTCTTCTCCTTTACATGCTCTCTTATGAAATGAAAATGGACATCGACACGCTTGCTCCTTTCATGATAGATCAGATTTTTGTTAATGCTATTGCCGACTTGCTATCCACATATATCTTTATAGCATCAATTTGAGAGAAATGAATATCTTGTAACAATTTTCTAAGCCATATAGTATGGCAAACATATAAAGATTCTGCAATATATTTTACTTCACAAGTAGAAAGAGTCATAATAGTTTATTTTTAGAAAACTAAGTAATCTGTAAATGCTGTATCACCCATGTAGAAAAAAATCTAGTTGTACTCTTTTATCATTTGTATCTCCTCCTGAATCATTATCTGAATAACCAAAAAGTCAAAAATCATAAGGAGAATATAATAATCCATGAGATATATTACCTCAGGTGTAATGGAGAATTTTTTTGGTGGTCTTCTAATGTGTAGATTTTGGTTTCTCCATGAACAACTTAGTAACTGAATACCATATAGAATATCCGATCTTATGCATGTGAGATATCTTAAGCTTTCAACTAAGCTTTTGTAAAGAGTAGGCTAGTCTTCTTTAAATTTTGATAATTTATCTTTGCAATCAATGGGAGTGTTTATTGGCTTGCAATCTTCTATCTTGAACCTCTTAAAAATCTTCTTTCTACATGCTTCTTGAGAAATGAAGATACCTCCATTGCTTTACTTCACTTGTAAGTTGAGGAAATATGACATAAGCTCCAAATCCATCATCCTGAACTCTTGAGTCATAGCTTGCTTGGATTCTTCAAACATTTAAGGGTTGCTCTCTATAAAAATAAGATCATCTGCATATAAAAAAGCAAGCAATATATCTTTACTCTTCTTCTTCACATATAAGGTGTTGGCATATTTGGGATATTAGCAAAATCCTTGGGATTGAGCAAATCTTTGGGATTAACATATTTGAAATATTGGTAATATCTTTGGGATTGAACAAAATCCTTGGGATTGAAATTTATTGTGCTTGATCCTTGCCATATGGTCAGCTTGATTGAGTTGACTAAAATCCCGCCATTTAATTGTCACGCCTCAAATTCAGGACGTAACACGGCCATGCTACCGAGGGATGGAGCCCACGATAACACGAAGTCAATCCATCATAATCAACTAAAATCTATCAAATAAAAGATTTAATTTATTATTCATCAAATAATTGAATCAGTATTCGTTCAGAGCATCTAAATCCAAAAGCAAGTACCAATCCGAATCTCAACATCCATAAAAAACTACAAATCCGTAATCATAAAATAAACTAAACTTCTGCTATCAAATTTTCAAGCTTGCTATGCAGATCTTCAAGCCTGAATTTTCTTTGTCGGTCTTAATCTTATTTCTCTGTAAAAGAAAGAAAAAAATAAAAAGAATATGAGCTACACTTGTCCAGTAAGTAGAACTTGTGCTTCTTTATCGGATCAAGTATAAATTTTTCATGATAATATAATATTTAGAAAATAACAGATAATACAAAATAAAGTATTTCATAGAACATATAATAAAACAAGTCATAAACCAATCATG
>KE504729.1:332677-350414 GCA_000441515.1 Elaeis oleifera
GCATGCCCCGTGGAGGCGGGCCCTTTTGTGGCTGATCCACGTATTTTGATTGTTTTCCTTTGTTTTGTTCTTTTTCTTTCTGCTGCATCGTGTGGTACTGGAAAGGTCTTGGAAGGTGGTGTCCAGATCAGACATCTACCCAACAGTAATAGATACCGTGGTTTCAAAAATTCTACATCAAACACTGCCGCTGTTGCCACTGAACAGGATTCCTCCTTACCTGCTTCCTCTCCTATATCTCTGGGTGACATTGAAGCCCTCATCAAACAAATCTTAGCCAACTCTTTAGGTCCTACTTGTTCATCTGCTCTCTCTACTATTTTAGGTACATCGACTTCTTGGTATTTTGATTTTGGATGTTGTAATCATATGATCTCTGATTCCTCCTATTTCGCATCCAAAACTGTTGCATCCAATGTATCTGTTATACACACGGTTGATAACTTACAGATGCATATTAGTCATACTAGACATATTGCTGCAACATCATTATCTTTACTAGATGTATTCCTCATGTCTAATCTTTTCTTCAATCTTATCTCTGTGGGACAACTCTATGAAATTGATTTTTATGTTATTTTCATGGATAATAATTGCTTTGTGTAGGATCCATAGATGGGACAGATCATTGAGACCGGCCGTAAGATTGGACGTCCGTTTGAGCTCACTTCTTTACATCTTCCATCTAAGGTTCTTCCTCGTGTTGCTGGTTCAGTCTCTTTCAGTATCTGGCACGCTCGCCTAGGTCACCTTTCTTCTTCTCGATTAAATTTTTTATTTCTCATGGTTATCTTGGTTTAGTTAAGGATTATAAATTTGATTGTATTTCGTACTCTCTTGAAAACATCATGCTCTTCCATTCAATAATAGTGATTCTGTTTCTTCTGCACCCTTTGATCTCATTCACTTTGATATATGACGACCTTCTCCTATTTCTATCACGAGAGGCTTACGATATTATGTGATTTTTATAGATAACTATACTTAGTATACATGATTTTATCTTACGAAACATCATTCCGAATTTTGTGCAATTTATCAAAATTTTTTTGCTATGGTTCAAACATAGTTTTCTCGTCCTATTAAATTTTCATATTGACAATGCTTAAGAGTACAAAGAAACTGAATTTCTCGACATCCTTGCTCGTAATGGTACCGTCATACAATGCTCCTGTCCCAAGACTTTCGAGCAAAATGGGTAAGCTGAACGCAAACACCATCCCATTTTGGATCTTGTGCGAGCCTTGCTCATTTCTGCTTTATGTCCCGAGCATTTCTGGGGGGAAGCTACCTTCACTTTAGTTTAGACTATTAATTATGTCCCATCTTCAGTTATTGGTAATGTGTCTCCTTATGAGCATTTGTATGGTACTATCCCTTATTATAATCTTCTTCATATTTTTGGCCGTGTCTGCTTTGTACTCTTATAACCACATGAGCGTACTAAGCTTGAACCTCGTGTCAGATTGTGTTGTTTCTTGGTATGGGACAGCATACTAAGCTTGAACCTCGTGTCAGATTGCGTTGTTTCTTGGGTATAGAATAGAGCATAAGGGATACCATTGTTGGGATCCTGTTTCAAAACACCTATATATTTCTAGGCACATCATATTTTGGGAACATAAGATGTTCTCTTCCCTATCCTCCTTTCATGTACCTAATAGTGATAGGTTGTTCTTCACTACCTCTTTTGCCGACCTCTTTCCCTCTATTACTATTGAGGAAGGAGGTGAACAGTCCTCTACTTCATCCTCCACTGATGACTCAATAGGAACTGCTGATGTTCTGATAGATGATTTGATTGATCAGCCTTCCCATGATCTCGCTACAGTTGAAGATCCTACTCCTTCAGCACCATCTATACCACTTAAGCCTACACGACGCTCCACTCGTGTAAGTCATCCGCCCACACACCTTTGTGATTTCTATTGCTATGCTATTGTTGCCTCTTTGCATGAACCTCAAAGCTATAGGGAAGCTAGCATTGATCCACATTGGTAGCATGTAATGTCTAAAAAATTACAGACCGTAACTGAGATGCATACATGGGATCATGTTGATTTATCATCTGAAAAGTTTATTATCGGTTGTAAGTGGGTTTATAAATAAAAACTCGATCTAATAGAACAATAGAGCATTACAAGGCTCCTCTTGTTGAAAAGAGATTCATATAGGAATACAAAATTGATTACCAGGAGACTTTTGCTCCTATTTCTCGGGTCACTTCAGTTAGGAGCTTGATTGCTGTTGCTTCCGGTCATCGATGGCCCTTTTTCAAATGGATGTCAAGAATACATTTTTTTAATGGTGATTTAATTAAAGAGGTATATATGAAACCTCCCCAGGGCTATACACATCCTCCTAGAAAGTTCTGCTGTCTGAAACGTGCATTATATGGCCTTAAGCAAGTCCCACGTGCATGGTTTAAAAAGTTCAGTTCCATATTATGTCACATTGATTATGTTTCCTCTCCTCATGATAATGCATTGTTTGTACGCTCAACTGATAAAGGTCACATTCTTTTACTCTTATATGTGGACGACATGATCATTTTTAGAGATGATCTTGCAGGTATTGCCAATCCTAAATAGTATCTCAGTAGACAATTCATCATGGAAGACTTGGGACTTCTAGACTATTTTCTTGGGATAAAAGTTTCATCTGATAGTTCAGACTATTACTTGACTCAGACGAAGTATGCCACAGATCTTGTTTCTCATGCTGATTTAACAAATAGCAAAATTGCTCTCACTCTTATAGAAGCTAATGCGCACCAAGTATTTGGCATTTGATGGCACACCTCTCTATGATCCTAATCAATAACGGTAACTTGTCTGTAGCTCGGTTTATCTTATTGTGACTCATCCTGACATTATTTATGCAATTCATATCGTAAGTCAGTTTATGTCTACACCGCATACTACTCATTATGCTGTTGTGTTACGCATTCTTCGATATATGTGGGGTACTATGTATCATGGGCTCCATTTTCTATCCAATCCTCTCTTATGTTGCATGATTATTCTGATGCTGACTGAGTTAGAGATCCGAATGACTGATGTTCTACCATTGGCTTCTATTTTTTCTGACAACTCTTTAATTCCTGATGAAGAAACAAACCTTTATTCTCATTCCAGCACAGAAGCAAAGTATGCTTGTGTGGCTTTGTTGGTTGCTACAAGAGATGGGTGTCATTCATTCCACAGCTATAGATCTTTATTGTGACAATCAAAGTGCCATTCATATTGCTCACAACAATATTTTCATAAAGAACAAAGTACATTGAGTGTAACTGTCACTTTATTTGCCTGCATGTTTCTCATGGCACAGTGCAACTTCAATCCATTATCTCATCTGATCAACCTGCTGATCTCTTCACCAAGTCTCACTATACTGGTCGTCAAAATCTACTAACCAAACTCAAGCTGGTTTCTCATTTACCACCTTGAGTTTGAGGGAGGGGGTGTTAGCATATTTGGGATATTAGCAAAATCCTTAGGATTGAGCAAAATCTTTGGGATTAGCATATTTGGGATATTAGTAATATATTTGGGATTGAGCAAAATCTTCAAGATTAAAATTCCTTATGCTTCATTTTTTCCATATGGTCAGCTTGATTGAGTTGATTAGAATCCCGCCATTTAATAGTTTTCATTTTTTGTAGTATGCATTGTGTGTATAAAGAATTTTATTGTTCTTTCTTCCTCTAGTTCTATGTTAAGGTATGCTCATATGGATATTGCATGAAATCACTAGCTTTGAAATATAAATCAATTCTACTATTCTATGCTCTAGGTGCTTGTTTTAAGCCATAGAGCGCATTCTTCAACTTCAAGACTTTTCTTCATGGCCTTTCTTCACACCCTCTTTAGGTTTATTCACATAGACCTCTTCTTCTAGAATTCCATTCAAGAAAGTCAATTTGATATTTATTTGAAGAATTGGCCATTTAAATTATACTGTAATAGAAATAAACAATCTTATAGTTTCCATGCAAGTAACTAGAGCGAACACTTATTCATAGTCGATATTGGCTTATTGTTTGTAGCTTTTGGCCACCAATCTTGCTTTGTACTTCTCTACATGACCTCAAATATTTTTTCTTCCTACAGACTTATTTGGCACCTATAGGTTTATAGCCTTTGGAGAGAGTAGTAAGTTTTCAAGTATCATTTTTCTCTATTGATTTGATCTCCCATCCATGGCAGCTTTTCAAATCTTATCTTGTGTTGCTTCTTCAAAAAAAATATTTTTATTATTAGCCAAAAGACAAATGAGATTAAGTTCGTTTGTTACCTCATATAGCTTTTGCAAACTTCATATTTTTCTTTGCATTGGACTATATCCAAAGGAGGTGATACTTTTGAATACGAGGATTAAGGTGGTGAAGAAACTTCAAAATCTATCTTTGATTTTTTCTCTTTATAAAATAGCTCTATGTTTGATTGTCAACTCCATGTACCAGCTTTATGAAATTCTACATTTCTACTAATATGAATTCTTTAGTTTTGGATCAAAGAGTTTGTAGACTTTAGATCGAGCATTATAGCCAATGAAGATAAGCTTTTTACTCTTGTCTGCAAGCTTCATTCTTCTTTGATCTAGGGTATGAATATAGATACTGATACTCCAAAATTTTTAAGTGAGAAATATTAGGTCATTTTTCACTCCATACCTCTTATGGAGTTATGTCTTCTAGACTTTTGTAGAGCATCAATTGAGCAAGTAGACTGTACAGTTTACAACCTCCATCCAAAATTTCTTCGACATGTCCTTTGTCTTTAGCATGCTTTGAACTATAACAAGAATGGTCTGATTTTTCTTTCCACCACATTATTTTGTTGGAAGAAATAACTGTGCCATCAAGAGTCACTGATGCCATGCTTCTCACAAAAATTTTCAAACTCTTTTGGATGTAAACTTGCCTCTGCAATTGGATCGCAAGATGTAGTAGTCATATTTTTTTTTCACCATTATTTTGAACTTTTTGAATGTAGAAAATGCTTCAAACTTTTTTTTCAAAAAGTACACCAAAGTTTTCTTGCTAAAATCATCAATAAATGTTAGAAAATAGGGGTGCTTTTCAAAGGATGTTAGAGATATTGGCCCGTATATGTTGGTGTGGATGAATTCAAGTGGTTCTTTGCATAATAGAATGCTTCTTTAGAAAAGCTCATCCTTGGTTGCTTGCTAAAAATGCATCCTTCATGAAATTATTCTAGAGAATCAATATGCAATAAGCCCTTCACCATCTTCTTAAAAGTTGCTTGAGGCCACCAAAGTGAAGATGCCGGAACCTCAAGTGCCAAAGTCATGAACTATCCTTCACACTTACATTCAAATATTTAGTATTGACATGTTTGATGTTAAGTATGAATATTCTATTTTTGATATTTGAATATGGACTATCAAATTATTCTTTTGATCTTTTAAAAATAGACTTTTGTTTTCATATGCACACGATATCCTTTCTCCAAAAGTTGCCTTAAATTCAAAATATTGTTCTTCATCTCCGATTTGTAATAAATATTAGAGATAAATTTATGATTTCTATCTTTAATTGAATAAGGATTTTACTTTTATCCCTCCACATCTATTTTGAAAGAGTCACCAAAAGACACATGCCTATTGACGGATTCATCCAATTTCAAAAATATATTCTTATAGCCATACATGTGATTGCTTGCGTCAGTGTTCAAGTACCATATATTTTGCTCACTAATGTCATTTTCTTTGCAAGCTAGCAACAAGACATCATCACCATCTTCCTCTTTCTTCTTTGCATATGAGTTTTCTTTTCAATTTGATTAACATCATGATACAGATAATTCGAAGCATAATGATCAAGTTTATTGCAAGTGAAACAACGAATTTTAGAATTAACATACCTTCGGCCTCTATATGAGCCTCCTTGTCCATGTTCTTCTTTTGGACTTTGACTTATCTCCTTTTTGTTATTATAGCCTCCATGTCCGCGGCCTCGTCATTGGCCACGGTCTCATCCTTGGCCTCTTTGACTCCTTTCATTCTTGAAGTCTTCTTTTCTCTCCTTCAGAGTGAACTTAGATTGAAGAGCTTGCTCCAGAGGCTCTTGCTTCTTCTTATTAAGCCTTTGTTCATAGGCTTGTAAGGAATCCATGAGTTTATCAATTATCACGATCTCTTAGTCCTTCGATTCTTTGATAGTAACTATAATGTAGTCAAATTTGGCATCTAACGATCGTAGAATTTTCTCTATTACCCGTGTATCACCCAAGATCTCATTGTTCCTTCTTAATTGATTGATGATGGTCAAGATTTTTATAAAAAATTCGAGATGGATTCAGATTCCTTCCTTTATAGGGCTTCAAGTTCACCTCTAAGAGTTCGAAGATAAATTTTCTTCACTTTCTTAACTCCTTTATATATATTTTAAAGAATTTTTCATGCTTCTTTGGAGGTGGTGGCTATCACAATGTTCCCAAAAGCAGACTCATCTATGGCTTAGTAGATGAAGTAGAGAGCCTTCTTATCTTTTTCCTCTTATGCCGCAGAACCTCGCATTATTGCGCCATGGGAGTATCTCCGTCTCCGGCTTCGTCATAGTCTCTTTTGACTATGTCCTAAATATCTTGAGATCCAAATAATGTCTTCATTTAGATACTTCAATTCTTATTGTTGGTGTTGGTATGATGTGAAAGAGATAATTGTGAAAGCCCTCTATATTAGTCATGACTCTGATACCACTTTGATAGAGTTAGCGGAAGTATGGTAGGATTGGTATTTTGGACAAAAAAATTAAGAGACTATAAGAGAAAACTTATTGACTTAAATATCACTTTGTTATGGTAGATGGAGGAAGAGAGGAGTAATGTAGTATTTCTCATATAAGAGATGAAGAGAGCAGACCTATTAGTAGAAGAAAATTTTAACTTATTTTAATTTCTTCAACTCTATCGATACAAAATAGCTCAAGTGCGTCTCTTTATATGGAGAATTTTATAACTCTTCAACTACCTTCTACATAAAATACCAAGAGCCATATTTATAAGCAACACTTTGATTTTATACATGTAGAGAAATTCTAAGTGAATTTCATAGAAATACTAAAAGTTATTCATTGCTAATAACAAACAATATTAATTGGTTATTATTTCCAATACCCTCTCTTAAAATAAGGACTCTTAGAAACACAAAAGGCTCTTTGACCAGCAAATAGCAACATTTGATTCTAGAAAATATTAAACTTGGATTCTAAGATCCATATGCAATTAAGTTTATCTATTTCAAAAGGAAGCATCAACAAACAATTTTGGCCACCTGATCATTAATCAAGGTTGGACTAGGGGAAGGACCACATAAATCCCACCATAGTTCACGCTGTTGTTGAAATCCTTGCCCTTTTTATGTTACACTAATAAATTTATCTCACCAAGAAAAAATCCAAAATAAGAATATGTATGTCACCAACACTGGATTGCTGTAGTACCTATTTGTTTTAGACTTCCAGGCCTACAACTCGGCCTCATTTGTTTTAGACTAGAAGCTGAGTCCAGGCTTAGTTTGTTATGGCTTTTTTTGTGGATCTATTGTGGATCAACCGGTCCATCAAACCATTTAGAATGGTCCTCCACCTGGCTCATTGATATCTTACTTTCACTTGCTAAGCAAGCCTAAACTGCATCCAAAAGGATACGATATATATAGAGATCAATTCCATTGACATGGAAAGAAAAGAAGCTACTATTTCATAGAATGAATGAGAGCTCCCAACCTCTAAATTCATAGCAGGTCAAGAACGTATTCGTACCTTGTTAAGCCGATTAAGTTAATGTGGTAAGCCATTTGGAGTCATCAGACTGGGTGAGATTCTTATGCACCATGTTATGCATCATGACCAACCTCCTTATGGTCCCTTCGATCTCTATGATTCATTGAAATGGTCCACCATTTGGAAAGGAACATTTGCTGGTGATATGTCATCTAGTCAGAGATTTCATTACAAGTTCTTGTACATTCTTGTTTGAGCATGGAGGTTCCACAGACTCCTTGGGCCACAACCATCCCTGTCAATGTAGATGGCCCAACGGTTGGCCGCTATAGATACCTTAATTATGTCAGCTTAGATGGATGTGAGTTTTGATGGCGGGTCTGGAGTTTGCTGCATGATTATTATTATTTTTTTGATTGGATGAGGCAAATGGAGGCCCACCTGCAATTTATTAGGACAAAGAAAGAAATTACAGATACAATATTAAGAAAGCATTAGTAGAAAGTAGTGAGTAAAGGTTGAGGAGGAGGATAAAACATTATATTTCAGAGAGCAAGCAGAATGGTAGATCCAAATTATCCAGCGTCAAGTGTGAAGCCTTCATGCAGCATGAGGACAGAGTTTCAAATATGTGCCGGTTTAAAGATAGCATCGTAAACAGGAGCCATATGACATTAGGGAGTTGGCCTAGCAAGACTTGAGGTGTCCCCATTGCCAATTTTAACTATCTAGATCTTCGGATGGCTCTCTTTAATTCTATCAGAACCCAAGTGCTCCCCTAAGCCAAAAAATGGATTTTCTGAAGATACATCCATTCCTCTCAAGCCATACATGCCAACATGATGTAGTTGCTAGTTGATCCCAAGCTCTTCGAAGGGAGTTCGGTATTTTCTTCTTCCTTCAAGTGGGTCCAAAGTGCGGGAAAGCTAGAAGATAAATCTCTTAAGTTGAGGCGATCCAACAAAGTGGTCTGGATATTTGGAACGAAGGAGCATTTTATGAAGAGATGCGATACGTTCTCCTCATTTCCACCATAAGGAGAGCATCCTTGGTTCACCAGCCATCCTTTGGTTCTTAGTATCTCCAAAGTCTGAAGACTATTTTTAAAGGCCAACCATAGAAACACCTTGACTTTTTTCTGTATCGCGGCATGATTGGAGTCATCATGCTCTAAATTCGAATGTCAAAATCTACACCGGAAATGACGACCTTGCTCCTCCATGTATGTTTAAGGTGAACTTTGATGGCTTACTCAACACTGTAATAGTGCATTTGATGTAGAATTAACCATAATTTAGGAACGATCTTCCTTAACGGTGATAAGAAGGAAGAGATCTATATAGAATAATCCAAAAATTTTATAGTCAGCAGACAAGAGCACATGATTTGCAAATTAGAGAAATCTATTCATAGACTTAAACAGACTTTCAGACAGCAGTATCTCGAATTTAATACGAACGTCACTTCTTTGGATTTAAAAAAATACTATTAATTAATATATATATCTGAAAGTCAGTAGAAATAAGTTTATAATTTTGATATTATGTGAATCATATTTTGCTTATTAGTAGTATTTTGGTCCATTTAAGAAATCAAATAGCTAGTTTCTGTTCGTAAATTCTGAGATTGAAGATATAGATGAAGCCATTTATTTTATCAGCATTAAGATTCACAAAGATATATCCTTAGAGTTACCATCTCAAAGGACTTATATTTCTATAGTATTAAATTTAGGACAAAGAAAAATGTTCTCTAGAGTTGCTCTTATTATAAAGGATGATAAATTTAATAAACCACAATATCCAAAAATTGAGATAAAGAGAGAAAATAAGGTTCATAATTCGTGCATCTATTATTGGGAGTTTAATTTATACTCATACTTGTATGCGTTCAGACATTGCTTTTGCTATATCAATGGTTGGACATTATTAATATGATATAGGAATGGGGCATCAGAAAGCTACAAAAAAATTATGTAGTATCTATAAGGTACAAAAGTTTACATATTCACATACAATCAATTTTATAATCATAAAGTAATAGACTATTAGGATTCAGACTTTGCTCGATGCAGTAATAGTAGGAAGTCTATACCGATATATCTTTCTACTTATAGGAGGTGCCATATATCATAGATAAGCATAAAATAAGATCTTATTCACTACATCCACTATGAAAGTAGAGTACATAGTCTATATGATATTTCTTCAACAAGCTATATGGTTATTGAATTTTATCATAGGACTTAGAGTTGTTAACTTTATTAGCAGACCGATAAAGATATATTGTAATAATAATTTGTAATAAGATTTTTTATAATACGAAGAGTACAAGCACCAGTAAGTATATTGATGTTAAATACTTGACTTTTCATGAGAGAGTAAAGGACATAGTGTCTGTAGAATATATTAATACATAGTCGATAATTGTAGATCCACTGACTAAAGAACTCATTTCTAAGATTTTAAGAGATCATGTGAATTATATATGATATAGCTCATTTTATGATATGTGTTGGATATTATATATAAAGTCATCATATTAGATTTATAATAATTTATTTATTTATGCTGATAAACTGTTTACCATATGATATAAAGAAGACCAAAGAATAGGCATAAATTTTATCTATTTATAAATAAATTTACATAAAGAACTTGATTATTAGGTATTATTAGTGTTATGATGTATGAAAGGTCGTATGCTGATTGATAATGTATTTGCTGCCATGATTCACAATGCCCATGTTGTATAATTAATTGTTGCATACTAAAAATAGGACAATCTCATGGTGATTGGCCAACCACCTTAGTTTAATAGATCCTATGGTTTTGATCGGTCCAACACACTCGAGTCTAAATGACATTGAGTTGATATTTTATGATCTTTGTTAAGTACTTTCACGGGTTAATTATGATGTCAGCAGCGATAAGATGGATAGAGAGATAAAGTCTTGCCAACGAGAGGCAATAGTTTAAAACATCTTGTGAAACTTCAATCCATTAATTATTTATCGAACAACACTAATAATTCTATGAGATTGGCATTTTGATCAATAATTATATGAGATTAGCATTCGTGTACGCATGTGTGACTTCGATAGCCCAGTGATCTCTATATATAATGAATGAGAGAGAAAAATTAATGTAGAAAGAGTATAACCCTCGAGAGGATGTCATGTGGAATGAACCGAGCCAATTCATACACGAAATACTTTTTCTTACTTCACTAAACAAATGCATCATATGTGCTAAATAATAATTTCTAGTAATGTAATTGAAGTTTAGGGTCATATGTGAACCTAGGATGGGTCCTGGTCGTTAATCCCGATGAATGCAGCACAAGTGGCTATCTTTATCAAGCATTAATTAAAAAGAAGTGATGGCTTCTAGATATTTGAACAGTTACTTTATTTTGCACCAAATCAAGTAAATAGATTCATTCGGTGATCAGACATATGTACGTTATACGTGGGCATTATCATGGAAGAATTAATGGCCTACCTCGTCTAAACAGATCTGACTCAAAAAAGTAAATGAAACTTTATTATTATTATTATTATTATTTTTGGTAAGATGGAGTATTCATACATCACGAATATAGATACAATCCAAAAATTTAAAAAAAATAATTTCGAAAGGGCATCGATAAATCTCTAGAGTGATCGGCGACAAAACTCGTCATCCAATTGGTGGCACTGTTCGCTTCATGATAGACATATCTAATATCCACGGAGGCACATCCAACTAGTAAATATCAAATATCATGGATTAGAGGGTTAAATGCAGCATCCCCCCTCCACTTATGAATGCAGCTCACCATCATAGCTGAGTCTTCCTCCACCACCAGCCGGTCCACTCTAAGAATGAGCCTTGTTATATGCCCTCCCATGTGGCACGCAGCTTAGCATTGGAAATAGTGGACCCAAAAAGGTGGATCCCGCCATTCGTAATGAATTTGGAGTCAAGGCCCCTAATCACAAAATCAATACCATCGTGCTCACCAAACATACTACCATTGAAGTCGACCTTAAGAAAGGTTGGGGTGGGAGCTCCCAGCTTATGAACACCATGTGAGATGCTTTAAGAGCAAAAGGGGAGTCTCAGATGTTCCGACTCTTTAGGGTCGGCCTACCCGATGGCACATCCAAAATCTTAGCAGCATGGGATAAGGCACTCTCAAGCACAAACCTCATCGACTACCATTTTGCTTCAAGGAGACGTGTTCTAAGCCAGCCAAATGTAGTAAGCAACATAAGCCGTCTTGACACCTATAGACCTTGTAATGTCATTTTTCGTACTTCACCACAGAGTCTCCAGAAAGGCATTGCTAGCTTGCTTCCCAAGAGTCGCGACCGATAGGAGGCTGGCTAATTGCCACGCCTAGGCTACCTTCGAGCAGGAAAACACAGGACGCAGTCTATCGACTCATCCTTCAATTCACAACAAGGACAGATCGATGGAATATTTATCCCTCGGGCCCTCAGGAGAGCTCGGTGGAGAAGCTTCCAAGCACCCTTTTAGATGGAGAGTCAGACCTCGGTTAAATACCAAGGTTCTAAATCCAAGCACCATCAAGCTAGGCTCTTCCTTGTAAAGAACATAAAGATCCTTAGCCATCATTCTGTATGTGTACAATGACCATCAAACCCTAATATCTGGAGCCGCGAATAAAGGAATCGCATGGAACAGATTCCTCTCGGCCATTGCTTCATAACTGTCCGTATATAGTTGATTTGGAATAAATGGAGCAACATAAAATGCTACAAATATACTACCAATATAACAGCACCTACATAGCATTTTCATGCAAACTACTTGCAGTAGCTACCTGATTACTGTCCTTAACTACTACCCGCCGCGTAGTAAGCCACAATATAATCATATAGATAATTCATGGCCAACTGCATCTCCACCACAAGAGTTCATATCAAAGCCCCCACGTGTTGTTGACTTGGGCAATGTGATTACTGTCCTTAATTACTACTCGTTAGGCGTTGCCCGTTACTCCATCATTCCCCTCTCCCTATATATTCACATACCACAGAGACTTCCCTCTAATCCAAGTGACACCACTACCACAACACCATGGCACTTCTGCCACCCTCGCACTGTGTGTGGATGGCACTAACCATACTTACCTCACACATGATGATATTGGCATCAGCTGAAGTTGCCACCTATATCGTCCATATGGACTTATCAGCCATGCCTAAAGCCTTCTCAGGCCACCACAGCTGGTACGCCTCCATCGTCGCCGCTGCCACCGCCACTACTTCAGACTCGATATCTCGGACCTCCAACCTCATCTACGTCTATGACCATGCAATTCATGGATTCAGTGCTCGACTCTCGCCGTCGCAGCTCGAACAGCTCAAGAATCACATGGCTACTTGTCGTCCTACCGCGACATGCCGGCGACGGTCGACACCACCCACACCCCAGAATTCCTCCATCTTAGTCCAGATTCCGGTCTATGGCCGGCCTCTAACTTCGGCAAGGACGTCATAATTGGGGTGGTCGACACCGGAATATGGCCGGAGAGCCAGAGCTTCAACGACGACGGCATGACCCCGTGCCTGCAAGATGGAAGGGCGTCTGCGAGCAAGGCACCGATTTCAGCTCCTCGGCGTGCAACAGGAAGCTCATCGGAGCGCGGTTCTTCAACAAGGGGTTGCTCGCAGCCAACCGAACCTCACCATTGCGGTCAATTCCCACGCGACACCGACGGCCACGGCACCCACACGTCCTCCACCGCCGGTGGGAACTACGTCCCGAACGCGTCCTTCTTCGGGTACGCCCCGGCACGGCCAGGGGGATGGCCCCGCGCGCGCGGCTGGCCATGTACAAGGCTCTTTGGGACGAAGGCATCGCCACGTCGGACATCATTGCGGCGATGGACCAAGCCATATCGGACGGCGTGGATGTCATCTCCCTCTCTTTGGGCTTCGACTTGGTCCCCCTCTACAAGGATCCCATCGCCATAGGCGCCTTCGCCGCCATGGAGAAGGGGATATTCGTCACGACCTCGGCGGGCAACAGAGGCCCGAGTTTACGGGTCCTGCACAATGGGACCCCCTGGGTCATCACCATCGGTGCCGCAACTGTCGATAGAGAATTCGCTGGAATTATCGATCTCGGAGATGGTAGCTCCATCGTCGGGCAATCACTGTACCCTGGAAGGTCATCTCCCATCAAGCATCCATTGCCCTTGGTATTCATGGGGTCTTGTGGCAACGAGACCTTGCTGAAGAATGTGCGTCACAACATGGTGGTATGTGATGCCAAGGTTTCTCTTGGCTTTGCCGTCTTCCAAGTTCAGTCTGCTAAAGTGGATGCCGCCCTCTTCATTTCTCAAGACTTCTTCAAGGACTTGGACGCCCAATTCTCGTTCCCTGGGGCTATCGTTAGCCCTCAAGATGGTGAGACCATCTTGGAGTACATAAATAAAACCAAGACCCAAGAGCCATGATAAGGTTCCGGGAGACCATTCTGGGCACAAAGCCTGCCCCAATGGTGGCTGTCTACACTTCCAGAGGGCCATCCATGACCTGCCCAACTGTGCTGAAGCCAGATATCGTGGCTCCTGGATCCTTGATCCTAGCAGCTTGGGCGCAGAATTCATCGGTAGGGTTCGACAGGTCTCATAAATTGTTTAGCCCATTCAACATCATATCTGGAACATCTATGGCTTGTCCTCATGCAGCAGGCATAGCTGCAATGATCAAGGGTGCAAGGCCGGATTGGAGCCCGGCGGCCATTCGATCCGCATTGGTGACCACCACAAACCAATTGGACAACACCATGACACCAATTAAAGACATGGGGATGCTAATCAGCCGGCGAGTCCGCTAGCTATGGGGTCCGGTCACATTGAGCCCAACAGGGCACTTGATCCTGGTCTTGTCTATGATGCTAGCACCGATGACTATGTGAGACTCTTATGTGCCATGAATTATACCGTCGAGCAGATAAAGACGATGACTAGGAGTTATTCGTTCGATTGCTCGAATGCATCTTTAGATCTCAATTATCCATCATTCATTGCATTCTTCGACCCTAACAAGACTGCTACTAGAGATAAGTTTGTTCAAGAGTTCCGAAGAACGGTGACAAATGTTGGAGATGCAGCGGCGACCTATTACTCCAAGGTGGTCGCTATGAAGGGGTTCTCAATCACTGTCATGCCAGGTATGTTGGTTTTTCACGAAAATATGAGAAGAAAAGTTTCACTATCATTATTGAGGGCCAGATGGGGATGAAGAAGGATGAGGTTCTTCATGGTTCATTAAGTTGGGTCGATGATAAGGGAAGTATGTGGTGAGGAGTCCTATAGTGGCAACTACCATCACCTCAGCCCGGTTGTAGATCGTAACGAGGAGTATTACCATGCCTCCTCTTCTTGTCTTTACCTTCTTATGTGTTATGTTGTAACCAAAGTTTAATTTGCAAGCATCTAGTAAATTCCCTAGCAGAAATATGTGCATTAATTTGTTTATAATTTTGTATGACATCAACTAGTTGGCCAAATAACCAACTATGGATCTCTGCTAATGGTTGCATGATTTGGAGCCAAAAAAATCTATACTTGAGAATGAGTTGCTCGTCGTGAATCATGACCAACCTCCTTGTGGACCCTTAATCTCCAAGCATGATTTTTTGATATCGTCTACCTTCTTGACCAAGACATTTTGTTTGGTTGGCTGTCATCTGGCGACCTATTTTATTACAACTTATTGAGCATTCTCATTTAAGCATGACACTGCAGCAGTTGCATAGACTCATTGGACCATATCTGATAAATAGGCATATAATTCATCTGTCTTAAGACTCAAAATTGGTAAAATCTGCGTGAGGCTTGAAGCAGATGCGCAAGTGGATTGACCTGGCATTGAGCAACACTTCTGTATGCATGGATGGGATCTGGCTCGAACAAGTATAGTTGTATATTTCACGCAAAAGAAGGTTAGAAGCTTTCAACTTCTTTAGGGATCTCAAAGCACTCCAAACTCCATCATTTATCCATCTATGCAGATCTCAAAGCAAGCAGTGGATGATCCAACGGTGGATTTGCATGTAGGAAGGTGAATCCTTCTTCCACATGAAGTGTATGTACAACCCAAGTCCGACATGAGCTGTAATCAGTTCATTCCTTTGGAATTGCTTCCTGATTTATGCTGATCGATGGAAGGGAGAGATTAGAGGGCTTTGAAAGTTGGGCAAGATATGATCCAACGGTTGATGTCATGGAAGAAGATCAATCATTCTTCAGTGCGAAGAATTCAACTGAACTAATAAGATCCGGCTCAAACCACCTCTGAGCCACTTGTAATTAAGAGCGGCTGCTTGGGGGCTCTATTTTAAATTCGGTAGGGAAGACATTGCAGGAGTCTCGGTTCTTTTACAATTTTTGCTGTTTCACGAAAGAAAGACAACAGTAGATGGACAAGCTTTTGTGATCACACATTATCAAGACTGGTTGTCCATGCTTTCCCACAGGACGTTTGGAGAATAAGAACGATTTTAACTTATATCAAGTGATATGTATATTTATAGAAAAGCCAACAATGCCGTGGACTAGAAGGCAACCAATTATGCGGCCAATCACATGAGGACTATGCTGTGGACCGCTTCATCTTCTTTCTAAATTTTTGCATATTTATTTTATATTCCTATGGTTGAATTTATATTGGGTTGATTTAATAAATCCAACGATGAGTACTTGTGTGGTGTTTTAGGTGCACGTACATGTGTAGATAGGATTCTGATTGTATCTTTCGTACGGTACAAAAAAAGATTTCATTTTTTTCACGGCATCAACCATTTGGATTGTGCTATTTTCGCATCAAGTGAGTTCATGATCTAAGTTTATTTTAAATTTAGTTTATTTTAATAACTTCTAACGAATGATGGTGGGAGCTCCTCCAATATTTTAATGCATGATAGGATTCGATTGTATCTTTCATATGAAAGAATGATTCCCTTCTTTCGCGGTATTGCGCTATTTTCGTGTCGAGATCTATACAGACAGTTAGAAGAAAAGATTGGAGTGTTTTGAAATCTATACAAGATGCGATTCAATATGATTGATGCCATGAAAAAGATCAATCATTCTTTCACAAAAGATATAATCTGAATCCATGTGGATAAGTGCATGCTGGGTGTATAGGTCTGACAAGAGAGTTTATGATCTAATTTTATTTTTAAATTTAGTTTTGTTTTAGTAACTTCTAACGAATGATGGTGGGAGCTCCTCCAATATTTTAATGAATGATAGGATTTAATTTTATCTTTCACATAAAATAATGATTCCCTTTCTTTCACGACATCAACTATTTGGATTGCACTATTTTTGTGACGAGATCTATTCAGATAGGTGGAAGAAAGGATTGGAGTGCTTTGAAACCATACAAGATGCGACTCAATGGTTGATGCCGTGAAAAAGATCGATCATTCTTTCAAGCGAAAGATATAATCTGAATCCATTTGGATAAGTGCATATTGCATATATATAGGTGCGACAAGTGAGTTCACAATCTAAGTTATATTTTTAAATTTAGTTTCTTTTAATAACTTCTAACCGGTGATGATGGGAGCTCCTCTAATATTTTAACAAATGATAGAATTCTAGTTATATTTTTCATATGAAAGAATGATTCCCTTTCTTTTACAACATCAACCATTTGGATCGCACTATTTCTGTATCAGGATCTATACAGACAGCTAGAAGAAAGAGATCATGAAGTGCTTTGAAATCTGTACTTGATGTGACTCAATATAATTGATGTCGTAAAAAAGATCAATCATTCTTTTACGTGAAAGATTTAATCCGAATCTATGTGGATAAGTGTATGTTGCGTGTATAGGTACGACAAGTGAGTTCATGATCTAAGTTTTATCCTTAAATTTAGTTTTATTTTAGTAACTTCTAACGAACAATGGTGGAGCTACTCCAATATTTTTGTCATGCCTCCGACCCGAGATTGTG
>KE504729.1:357371-371859 GCA_000441515.1 Elaeis oleifera
TTATAGTCAAAATTACAATTTTGCCCTTTGATATGTATAGGAATGTGTCAGCCGATCTGGCATCTAGGGCACACATCTAACACTTTGATACCCTGTCAGTGAGAGTTATATGTTGGTATTTCGATATCCTACTAGTGAAAGTTGTGCGCTAGTACTTTGATACCCTGCCATTGGAGATTATACAGTGGTACTTTGATTTAGTTCATGACTGTTGAGACGAACGTGATATTTTGAAGAAAATCGATTTATAAATTTAAATTAAATTTTGAAAAAGATCAAATTTACATAGATTTATTAGTGCTGTGTGTTTTGAATTGATGCACCTTGCATGCTTATTTTAATATATTGTTATTACTGAATTTATCTAACTAAAGAGCACATTGCTTATTGGGCTGTCTAGCTCATTACTCTTATTTTACTGTTTTTACTGATTCAGAGATCTAGCTTGATTCAGAGATTCGATATGAAAGAGTGAACTAGAGGCAGACTTTGATAATTAATTTATTTTAGATTAAGATTTATTAAAATTTATTCAAGATCTAGAATCTTATTTTGTAGGACATTCGATTTATTTCTTTGAATTAAAATTGAACATTAATTATTTAAATTTTATTCTACTGTTGCTTTATGATATCATGATGAGATGCCTGGCATGCTTGTGGAGAGAGTTTTTCATAGGTATGCGGTGGTTGCCACGACCTTCAACTCACAATCTCGGATCTGGAGCGTGACAATTATTATGGTATCAAAGCAATTTATATGGAATCAGAGTATAAGTGGATAAATTATGGCACATAGAATCAGATAATAGTACAAGTGGATAGACATTAGGGACATTAAGATAATAACTTATTTTGATTGTGACATAACTTAGAAACTTAGATTTGATATAAGAACATTGATGAATTTGAATCAAAGTGCGCAGCGGAAGCATAGTAGTTCGAATTGCTTTCACACTGATCAGAACAATAATTTGATCTGAAAGATGAAAGATTTGATTTTGAAAATTAGAAGATGATTATGATTTGAGATTTTAAGGACTTAAGCAAGAAAAATTTTGAGAATAAAATTTATTTGGAGGAAAAAATATAATACCCAGTATGGATATTAAAGCACAAAAAAAGGAAGACTTCCGTAGGGAGTCTTCTCCTTCCTCCTGACTGACTCCCAATTGGAGTCGAAATCTATCCCGGAGAGGAGTGAAACTCCTCCACACCAGCCCTATTTAAAGGGAAGAAGCCTTCCCTCTCTTCCGCCACCAAAGAATTGAGAGCAATCGGTGAGAATTGTCAGAGATTTTCTTGCGAAAGCCCTTCATCGTGCCCGCCTCGATTTTTCGCCATAGCAATCACCGGAGCTTGAGGTAAGCCTCGGCACCTCTTCCTCTCTTCCTCTCCTTCCTTCCCTTGCCGGTGCGCATGGCCGTTGGCCATCCGATTTGCCAAAAGATAGATAGGAAAAACCCCCTATTTTGCCCTTCTTCTTTTGGCTTTTTCGGTGCCAGTAGTCACCACTGAAGCTGATTTGGCCTCTCCGAGCTACACCGTCACAACCCTAACGGCCATCGGCCGATAGCTGCACTCTCCAATATGAGAAACAAGAAGGGGTACCTCATGGTCCCCTGTTCTGCCAAAGAGAATCCATGGGAAGAAGAAGAAGAAAGAAAAAAAGAAAAAGAAAAGAAAAAAAAAGAGAGATCCTCTCTCTTCCCTATCTACCTATCTTCAGTTTGAATTCCACCTTTCTCTCTCTAGAAAGTTCTTCTTTCTCTCTCTATATATTTTCTCTCTCTAAGATACTTTCTCTCTCTAGATCATTTCTCTCTTTTGATGGACTTCTCTCTCTAGAGGCCATCTCTCTAAGATTAGTATTCATGAAAGACTTTCTTTTAATGATTTTGATCGAGTTTAGTAAAGGATCCGATCTTAAATGGAGTTTTAATTTGTGATTTGTTTAAATCTAGTTTTGAATTAGAATTAATGTAAAAATATAATTTTAAATAATAGGTTTTGAAGAATCTTCTCAACATTAATCGATCCATTCATTCAGTGTTCTATGAGAGGTAAGTAATGCAACTCTTTTTTTAGATTTATCAGTAAATTATAAAATATTTTTTATATTAAATTATTCATGGTTTGAAAATTTGATGCATTGTATTTTGGATTACTAAATATGCTCTCTTTTCTGATATGTCAAATGATTTGTGATTGATTGTATTAATTTTGATATCGATTATAGCATTTGATTTTCATGTCGTTTGGTTTATGACTTTTTTAATTGGAATATGAATTTATGTTTAATCTGAGATAGATTTTAACTCGTAGCCTGACTATGTTTCGATACTCTACCAGTGGGGGTTATATGCTGGTATTTCGATACCCTGTCAGTGGTAGTTGCGTGCTGCTATTTTGATACCCTGCCAGTGGGGGTTGTGCGCTTATATTTTGATACCCTATCAGTGGAGATTATATGCTGGTATTTTGATACCCCACCACTGGGAGTTATATGTTGGTACTTTGATATCCTGCTAGTGGAGGTTATATATCGGTATTTCGATATCCTACCAGTGAGAGTTATACGCTGGTATTTTGATACCCTATCATTAGGGGTTCTACAATGGTACTTTGATTTAATTCATGGTCGTTGAGACGAACGTGCTATTTTCAAGAAAATCGATTTATGAATTTGAAAATAAATTTTGTAAAAGACTAAATTTGCTTGGATTTATTAGTGTTGTGTGTTTTGAATTGATGTACGTTGTATGCTTATTTAAATATATTATTATTACTAAATTTACCTAGCTAAGGAGTACTTATTAGCTAAAGACGATCACTAAGAGTTATCCTCCGATTGCTCGAATGCATCTTTATATCTCAATTATCCATCATTCATTGCATTCTTCGACCCTAACAAAACTGCTACTAGAGATAAGTTTGTTCCAGAGTTCCGAAGGATGGTGACCAATGTCGGAGATGCAGCGGTGGCCTATTACTTCAGAGTGGTGGCTATGAAGGGGTTCTCAATCACTGTCATGCCAGATATGTTGGTTTTTCACGAGAAGTATGAGAAGAAAAGTTTCGCCATCATTATTGAGGGCCAGATGGGGAAGAAGAAGGATGAGGTTCTTCATGGTTCATTAAGTTGGGTGGATGATAAAGGGAAGTATGTGGTGAGGAGTCCCATAGTGGCAACTACCATCACCTCAGCCCGGTTGTAGATCGTAAGGAGGAGTGTTACCATGCCTCCTCTTCTTGTCTTTACCTTCTTATGTGTTATAAGTTATGTTGTAACCAAAGTTTAATTTGCAAGCATCTAGTAAATTCCCTAGCAGAAATATGTGCATTAATTTGTTTATAATTTTGTATGACATCAACTAGTTGGCCAAAATAACCAACTATGGATCTCTGCTAATGGTTGCATGATTTGGAGCCAAAAAAATCTATACTTGAGAATGAGTTGCTCGTCGTGAATCATGACCAACCTCCTTGTGGACCCTTAATCTCCAAGCATGATTTTTTGATATCGCCTACCTTCTTGACCAAGACATTTTGTTTGGTTGGCTGTCATCTGGCGACCTATTTTATTACAACTTATTGAGCATTCTCATTTAAGCATGACACTGCAGCAGTTGCATAGACTCATTGAAGCATATCTGATAAATAGGCATATAATTCATCTGTCTTAAGACTCAAAATTGGTAAAATCTGCGTGAGGCTTGAAGCAGATGCGCAAGTGGATTGACCTGGCATTGAGCAACACTTCTGTATGCATGGATGGGATCTGGCTCGAACAAGTCTAGTTGTATATTTCACGCAAAAGAAGGTTAGAAGCTTTCAACTTCTTTAGGGATCTCAAAGCACTCCAAACTCCATCATTTATCCATCTATGCAGATCTCAAAGCAAGCAGTGGATGATCCAATGGTGGATTTGCATGTAGGAAGGTGAATCCTTCTTCCACATGAAGTGTATGTACAACCCAAGTCTGACATCAGCTGAAATCAGTTCATTTCTTTCGGAATTGCTTCCTGATTTATGCTGATCGATGGAAGGGAGAGATTAGAGGGCTTTGAAAGTTGTGCAAGATATGATCCAACGGTTGATGTCACGGAAGAAGATCAATCATTTTTCAGTGTGAAGAGTTCAGCTGAACTAATAAGACCCGGCTCAAACCACCTCTGACCCACTTGTAAGAGCGGCTGCTTGGGGGCTCTATTTTAAATTCGGTAGGGAAGACATTGCAGGAGTCTCGGTTCCTTTTACAATTTTTGCTGTTTCACGAAAGAAAGACAACAGTAGATGGACAAGCTTTTGTGATCACACATTACCAAGACCAGTTGTCCATGCTTTCCCACAGGACGTTTGGAGAATAAGAACGATTTTAACTTTATATCAAGTGATATGTATATTTATAGAAAAGCCAACAATGCCGTGGACTAGAGGGCAACTAATTATGCGGCCAATGACATGAGGACTATGCTGTGGACCGCTTCATCTTCTTTCTAAATTTTTGCATATTTTATTTTTATAATCCTATGTTTGAATTTATATTGGGTTGATTTAATAAATCCAACGATGAGTACTTGTGCGGTGTTTTAGATGCACGTACACGTGTAGTTAGGAATCTGATTGTATCTTTCGTACTAAAAATGATTCTCTCTCTTTCACGGCATCAACTATTTGGATTGCACTTTTTCCACATCCAGACCCCTCTCTTTCACGGCATCAACCATTTGGATTCCTCTCTTTCGCGGCATCAGCCATTTGGATTGCACTTTTTCCACATCCAGACTCCCTCTCTTTCACGGCATCAACCATTTGGATTGCATTTTTTCCACGTCCAGACCGATATAGACAGTTAGAAAAAAAGGGATTGAAGTGCTTTGAAATCTATACCAGCTCAATGATTGATGTGATAAAAAAATTAATCACCCTTTCACATGAAAATACAATTTAAACCCATATGGATAACTGTATACTGCGTGTATAGATCCCACAAATGAGTTCATCATCTAAGTTTCATTTTAAATTTAGTTTGTTTAATAACTTCTAACTGACGATGGTGGGAGCTCCTCCAATATTTTAACGCATGATGATAGGATTTGATTATATCTTTCATATAAAGAATGATTCTCTTTTTTTCACGGTATTGTGCTATTTTCATGTCGAGATCTATACAGACAGTTGGAAAAAAAGATTTGAGTGTTTTGAAATCCATACAAGATGCAACTCAATATGATTGATGCCGTGAAAAAGATCAATTATTCTTTCACAAAAGATATAATCTGAATATATGTGGAAAAAGGCGTGCTGCATGTATAGGTCTGACAAGAGAGTTTATGATCTAATTATATTTTTAAATTTAGTTTTATTTAGTAACTTTAAGAAATAGTGGTGGGAGCTCCTCCAATATTTTAACGAATGATAGGATTTGATTTTATCTTTCATATGAAGTAATGATTTCTTTCTATCATGGCATCAACTATTTGGATTGCACTATTTTTATATCGAGATCTATACAGGTAGAAGAAAATATTGGAGTGCTTTAAAACCATGCAAGATGCGACTCAATGGTTGATGCCGTAAAAAAAATCAATCATTCTTTCAAGCGAAAGATATAATCCGAATCTATATGGATAAGTGCATACTGCATGTATAGGTGCGACAAGTGAGTTCACAGTCTAAGTTTATTTTAATTTAATTTCTTTTAATAACTTCTAACCGGTGATTATGGGAGCTTTTCCAATATTTTAACAAATGATAGGATTCTAATTGTATCTTTCATATGAAAGAATGATTTTTTTTTACGACGTCAATCATTTGGACCGTACTATTTTTGCATCGAGATCTATACAGATAGCTAGAAGAAAAAGATCATGAAGTGCTTTGAAATCTGTACTTAATGTGACTCAATATAATTGATGTCGTGAAAAGACCAATCACTCTTCCACGTGAAAGATGTAGTCTGAATTCATGCGGATAAGTACGTATATAAGTTCGACAGATGAGTTTACCATCTAAATTTTATTATTAAATTTAATTTTATTTAAGTAACTTCTAATGAATGATGGTAGGAGCAGCTCCAATATTTTAACGAATGATAAGATTTTGATTATACCTTTCATATGAAAAAAATAATTTTTTTTGTTTCACAACGTGGACTGTTTAGCTTACGTCATCTGTCCATCAAAATTTATATAGATAGTTGAAAGAAAGAGTTCAAAATATTTTAAAATTCATGTAAAATGTGACTCAATAATTGATGTCGTGGAACAGATCAATCTTTTTTTTCACATGAGAGATACAATCCGAACCATGTGGATAAGTGCATGTTGCAGGTATAGGTACGATAAGTGAGCTTACGGTCTAACTTTTATTTTAAATTTGGTTTTATTTTAATGACTTCCAACGAAAGGTGGTAGGAGCTCCTCCATTAATATTTTAATGAATGATAGGATTTCATTTGTATCTTCCGTGTGAAAGAATGATTTTATTTCTTTCGTGGCATCAACCATTTGGATTGTGCTATTTCTGTGCCGAGATCTGTGCAGATAGTTGGAAGAAAAAGACCGAAGTGCTTTGAAATCCCTTATGAAAAAAATCAATGTTATACTTGTCCGCGTATGCGGACAGTGCAAATGTCAAGCATATCAAAATAAATTGATAGGATAATAGAGCTTTGAAACCTGCGTGTTAGAAGCACCAACAGTGCAATTTTGGCCACCTGATCATTACTCTCGATTGGACTAGGGGAAGGGCCCCATAAATCCTACCATAGTGCATGCTGCCTTTGAAATCCTTGCCATTTTTATGTGACACTAATAAATTTATCTTACTAAGAAAAACCCAAAATAAGAATATGTATGTCACCAACACTGGATGGCTGTAGTACCTGTTTGTTTAAACTTCCAGGCCTGCAACTCGGCCTCATTCGTTTCGGACTAGAAGCTAAGACCAAGCCTAGTTTGTTATCGCATTTTTTGTGGATCTAGTTTGTGGATCAACCCATCAAACTGTTTAGAATGGTCCTCCGCCTGACTCATTGATATCTTTACTTTCAGGTGCTAAGCAAGCCTAAATTGCATCCAAAAGGATAGGATATAGAGATCAATTCCATTGACATGGAGAGAAAAGAGGCTATTATTTCATAGAATGAATGAGAGGTCCAAACCTCTAAATTCATAGTGGATCAAGAACATATTCGTACCTTGTTAAGCTGATTAAGTTAATTGGTAAGCCATTTGGAGTTATCAGACTAGGTGAGATTCTTATGTATCATGTTATGAATCATGACCAACCTTCTTATGGTCCCTTTGATCCCTATGATTCATTGAAACGGTCCACCATTTGGAAAGGAACATTTGCTGGGTCAGAGATTTTATTCCTTGGGCCACAGACATGCCTGCCAGTTTAGATAGCCCAACAGTTAGCCTAATATATGGCATCTGACTACTAGCATTGCTAGAATTGTCCTGAAACTTGAACAAGAGGTGCAAGTGGGTTGAATAGAACCGGTTAACCTTAGCATTGCCATGCCTTAAGACTTGATAACTATTGAATCCAATATGGTCCCCAAACTCTAACGGAATTGAGCACGAATTCCATAAACTTGGATCTACCTAATCGGGTTGGGAATTGAAAATGTGGCATGGGATCATATGCATGCATGAGTGTTTGTTGCATAGAGGGAAAGGTATCTCTCATTTAGGATGGAGATAGGCACGTTCTCATGTTGATTCCAATGGCTACGTAGTCTCAAGACCTTGGCTCATGACTTCATGTGGCCAACTTTTGATTGGATCTCTTCAGGACAGTAAGCTAATTGTTGTTGACTTCCTATGGTCTTGTGGTGCTGCATTCACATATATGAACAGTGAGCTGATGATCACACAGGAACTACTTTTTGGGATTCTTCTACATGTCTTCCTCCTCAATTTTTGAATTTTTTTGTTTACTGATCACCATGGGTGTATTTATACATGTATCATTTAATTTTCCAACTTACCAAAAGAATAACAGTATGTTGATGATCTAATTTTCATGTTTTTATCTTCTGGTGAATAATTATGGGGGACCACCAACAGACATTTCGCTGAAGTGATGACAGAATTGTCCATGTGAAACATTTGGCAAAACACCTTCTTAGTAACATTCATTTAACTGCAGCTGAACTATATGACAATCCAGAGGCATGTAGGAAATTTATTGAAGAAAAATTTATCCCATGAATCTTATGCGAAAGATTAGAACACAAAATTATTTAACAATAGATCCTCAAAATATAATAATAATAATCATCAATCAATCATACCTCATATGATCTCTGAGCAGCTATTAACGATCGTTGTACTAGCATCCTGCGAAAGAACAAAACAACAATAGCAGCATAGATCTTCCTCTCCATCTCCGCCTTATGCCTATCTCCTCATTAGGATAGGTTCATCCTAGGAATGCAAATAACTTTATGTCCTAGAATTTCTCTACAGGTAGATATATATAAGAGTGGAGTAGGGACCTAGTTTAGTTAGTAATGCTAATTGGTCTACCCATCATAGAGCCCATTAATCGATCAGACCACCAATATTTACTACATCACATGACTAAGACAATAAGGCCCAAAATAATATGATCACATGGGCTCCTTAACCATTCATTTAGATAATAACTCAGCCCATATTTTTTATAACAAATCAGAATGAGAAATCAATTTATGAACAATGGAAGCCTACCTTATGAGAATTTACAACATTCTCCTACTTGGGCAAGATCGATTAAGACTCTTTTTTATTTAAAAAATATATTTATTATATATATATATAGTTTGCAAATGACTCTCAGGCTAAGTGCATCTCATGTGGCCACATATACAAATGTCCTGAATGAATTACATCTTTAGTCAAATAAGATCCTCTAAAACCACTAACATTAAATCATAGCAGTCTTCGTACAATTTATTGATATTAGACTCTATGGTTACAAATGTTAGTAATCTTATCGATATGGATTCTAATGATGTAGTGCATATAGTACAAACTTTATGCCCATGTGATCAAAACATACAAAGCTCATCATCAGTCCACTTTATGATTTCAAATGAAACGCATTTATGCTTTTTAATGAAAGCTATAATAATTTTAAACTTATATCATAATCTCATCATTTACATCTCAAGGTGAATCATGATATCAACGATACCAATTAAAATATAAGCAATATTTTCATACTTAAGTGGTATCTTTATGCTTAAGACTTCAATTCAAACAATACCTTTATGCTTAAGCAACACCTTTATACTTAAGACTTTCATTTAAACAACATTTACAATCAACTTTATATGCACAGATATAAATAAAATATTTATTATAAAATAATAAAAATAAAATTTTATGACTTCCATAAGATGTTCAACAAAAATAATGCTCTCACTAACCAATCATATCAAAAGATTCCAATAAATCTATGTTTTTCATATGCTTAATAAATATAGTGAATCTAAGTCCTTTGATCAATGGGTCTATCAGTATGCATCAATCTCTATATGCTCAATTATAATAACTCCTTTTTAATCAAATATTTAACTGTCAAAAAAAATCTTATCTCTATATGGATAGAGATGCTGGAAACTTTTATTGTTCTTTAAAAAGAACACAGCTGTATTATTATCACAATAAATCTAAAGTGATTTCAAGATAGAATTAATAATTATATATCCCTAGATGAAGTCTCTAAACTAAACAATATGAATTGTAGCTCTTAATGTGCCACAAACTCTGCCAGCATAGCACAAAATGCTATAAGAGTCTGTTTTAAATTTTTTAAAGAAATAGCGATATAGCTCCTCCGGTCATCATTAAAAATATAATAAAATTGCATCTCATATTATCCAAGCAACCAGTAAAATTAATAATCACAATATCCAATCACCTCAAAATGATCAAACTTTCAAAAGTCAGCATACATTAAACTACACGGTAGTTGAATAAGGCATATTCTTTATGGATTCTTTTCTACATTATTCTTAGAACATTGATTTCTCCTGAATTTATTTCTCTTGACCACATGTACTTTTTCAAATTTGTAATTATACATACCAATCCATTTAGTATATAATTAATATAAGTTCTTCGAGATAACCCTAATATGTCATAGATTATTTTTTTGAATCTTAAAACCAAATATAAACAAAGTTTCTCTAAGATCTTAGATAGTATAGTTTGGTCTGATACAATAACAGAGTCACTACTAATAAATAAAACAGCATCTATATATAAATAAAGAAGAAAAATTTACTCCTACTGACCTTAAGATACATATATAGATGTACTTTATTATCTACAAATCTTAGAAAATGCTTAATGTCATTAAACTTAAGATATCATTTTTTCGCTGACTACTGAAGATCAGAGATATATCTCTTAGGTCTGAATACCATATATATTTTTTTCACTCTCAATAAATCTTATGGTTGATTTATATAAAATTTTTCTGATAAAGCTCTAGGTCAAAATGGGTTACCAATGCCATGATTATACTTAAAGAATCCTTTGAAGCAAAAAGTCTCATTGTAATACATGTCTCTTTCTGTGCACCCTTATGCAACTAATCTGGTGTCAAAATATTTAATATTACCTTTAGAGTCCTTTTAAATTTAAATGCCCACTTAGACCTTATAGGCTTAGACCCTTCAAGTAATTTCATTAGATCCTATACTTTATTTTTAATTATAGACTACATCGCATCATACATAGCTTCAAACTATTCATCTGACTAAGAATATACAATAGTCTGATCATATGAGACCGAATTAACTTCATGTCTAATGCCATAGTCATTCTCAACTAAATAAACCAAATAGTCATTAGGAATGATAAGTTTTTCTTTCTTTTATATGCTTTCTTTACTGGTACTTCATTAACTGACTATGAAGGTGCTATAATCAGTTCATATATCTGATGTTGCTCTCCTACTATCCTTCCAGGATGAAATATGATATTTTTTGGACAACTAAATAAAACAATAACTTATTTTTCTTTAATATCATATCTTCAGCATAAGAATATATGTAATCATCCATATCAGACTCTAGAAATCTGGCATGATTAGACTCAATAATTTTTAAATTTCTGTCAGGATAGTAGAATCTATATCCTTTAAGATTATTTGAATAGCCAATGAAATGATAATAAATAATTCTAGTCCAAACTATCATTATCGGATTATACAATTAACCTTTATAAGGTAGCTCCAGGTATGAAAAATGAGTACTTGACTTCCTTCCAACTGACAACTCAAAAGATATCTTATAAATTATCTTATTAAGAACTCTATTCAAGATATTGATGGCTGTCTTTAAGGCCTTACTTTAGAGATACTGTGATACATTGCATCCATTCATCATGCTTCTAATTATGTGTTTATGAGTGTAATTATGCCTTTCAGTCACACCATTTTGCTCAAGAGTTTCAGACATAATTTATTGAGTAACTATCTCTTTTGGAATCATTATCCTTTTCTTATTATGTATAGAACCTTTAGGGTGTGACTGATATGTCATATCAGCACTCTTATCCTGTCTCCTACAATATTAAAGCTCTTGAACAAAAATAGAATAAATTTATTCACATTCCATTTATCCCTCTATGTATTATATATGATTTTAAATAACTATATTGCACAGGAACAGAACTAAGAGCTTAATAAGCAAGAATAGCATTAGAGATAAGAATCTCAAACTACTAAGCTTAGGTGCAATATTCTCTAATTTCATAATGTAAGTCCTAACACCATCATGCCATCATACCTTATATTGATTAATTATCCATTAGCTATCCAACCTTTGTCTTATCAGATTCTATAAATCTTTTACTAATGAGATTAAAGTATTACTTATTAAACATCATTCCTAAGTATAACATCCAGAATTATATAAAAAGTGGACTTTTTCATGATCCCCAAGCTAAAATGATTCACTCTTTATCACCTTTCGTAGGTAGTTTGTATTCTATAATACTCTCACTAATAACCTAAGATGGAGGATCATCACTCAGCGCAACATCAAAATTCCATCAAATACAGTGTTAGCATGATTTTATATTTCATATTTATAGTTTATTACAGTCAGAGTCTTAATGGGAGCAATAATGTTATTTAATGTAGAGTGCTAGCTGCTAAGTAATCTTTATGCAGTTTATTAATAAACAAATATGCACAATTTATATACTTGAGAAACTTTATAAGCATCATATCAATGAGAGCCCTTAGTGCAATGCCACAAACTTTCTTCAAAAAAAATGTGACCCACATTATGCTAAATAACCTTTATACAGTTAACCAATGGATAAATATGAATAAAATACATGCTTGAAAACTTTTATAAATGAGAGCCCTTAGTATAATATCATAAACTTTCTTTGGAAAGAAAGTGACTCACATAAGGTATATCTTCAGTGTCCAGTAGAATTAACATAGCAAGATATCGTCAACTTTCAAAGGTCCATTTAATTGGTTGAATAAATTCCTAGACTATGCACACTCACTAATCACAAAATATTTCACTTCTAAATTATAACACACAATAAGCTCCCTTTAAGAAGATGATTGTATGCAATAATTTTGCAATGCTTTTCAATCCCTTCAAGATATCATACAGAAGAATCTTACAAATTCCAGTGAATAGGCCACTTTAGTGGTCACTATTCAATGAAATCCATAAATCTTCAATTAGGGATCAACTAGTCCTACTCATAAATCTATTTATCCAACTTATGCACCGATAGAAAGCAATCAAATAAAAATTAATATACTTAATCTCATGAAATATCAGATAGAGGGATTCTGCAAATCTCAATAAATAAGCCACTTTGATGGTCATCATCTATTGAAATCTACAATCCTCTAATCATGGATTAACCAATCATGTCCATAAATATATTCATTTATCTTGATACACTAATATCAAGCAATCTGTTAAATAATATGTCTAATCTCTTTAAAATTAAATAGATGGATCCTACAAATCTCAACAAATGAGCCACTTTGGTGGTCATCATCTATCGAAATCTACAATCCTCTTAATCAAAAATCAACACAAAAATATATCATTATTCAAATCAAATGTGAGAGTATATAATTTGTAACGATATATTTAAGAGTCTTTGTGCAATTAAACTATATTGCAAGGATCATAATATAGTCCTCAGTTCAATGTTATGTAATAACTTGAGGATAGAGTCTAAACTGTAATAGAACAGGCCATATATAATAATGTCTCACTCCAGGGACTACATGTCAATTTTTTGAGGATTGTTATTAGAAATAATCTTTTTTAGAGACCAAAATGAAGTTTTTGAAGGAGTATTGTCAATAATAAACTTCACTAGGGCTAAATAGCAACATAGGGATCTTTATAATAAATACATTTTAGGGCTTAAATGCAAATATCTCCTTTAAGTATTGGACCTTTAAATAATATATACACCTAATTAGGGATGAAATTGCAAAAGTCCCCTAAGCATGATTGTAGTCAATTATTAAAGGACCTTTATTGAATATTTAAAGGTATAGCGGTTAAAATGTAAAATTTAACATACAATTTGAATTAGTAAATCGGGTTAGGATTTCAGGTTAAAACCTGAAACCTAAAAACCCATTAAGCCTTCTTCCTCCTCATGATAAGCCTATGGAAAAGAGGGCCAAAACGGTGTCTCTTCCACTTAATTTCGGCCCGACGGCCGTCGAAAAAGGGCCAACCAGCGGATTGCCACTATCTACCATCCACCTGTCACTATTAGTGTTGGGATATACCGACTGACCTTGGTACTGACTGATCCTGACACCGACTCACAGACGCTGACTCACCTACGGATCCCGACGCCGACTCATCTTCGAGATGGACCGACCGACTTCACCCGCCCGACGATGGGCGACACCGACAGTAACTACCGATGATGCCCGACCCGAGTGTGTCGGCCAAACAAGCCAACGCTGCCTCCGACCACCCGAAAGGCCGAACCTGCATCACCGACTCCCTGTCGAGTGGGACTGCCAACGTCCGACTTCTACGGACTCTTCCAAATGCCGACTGTGCTTCCGAGTCACCACCCGACATTCAAACCCCGACGTATAGTCGGCCAGCCCTTCCAAGATGCCGAACGACCGGCATGGGCTGCAGTCCTGCCAAGGACAGGCCGTACGACCGCCAGGGGGCGTTGCCCTGTCAGGAACCTGGGGCGCTGTCCTGCCAAGGACACGAATTAATTCTAGGACCTGTCAGCCCGTCGACGATATGACAACCTCCGACGATTTGACAACCCCTCAGTTGTCTACATTACCGACGACGGGACCATACCGCCTCCTACTATAAAATGGGGTAAGGCAACAGCTTAAACGGGGTGGGTTTCTCTCTCCCTCTCCCGCTCCATCGTTGAGTTTTTTTGGTTCCTCTCTGCTGTTGCCTAGTCTTCTCTCTGACTTGACCGTCGGAGGGTCCCCG
>KE504729.1:383814-399151 GCA_000441515.1 Elaeis oleifera
AATCGATATTCTACCTCTTATCTTGAGTCCAGCGAAGGATCGGCGATGAATCATGGAGCACAATCAATGGAAGATTAGAGAAAATCTAAGGGGTTCCTCCAGCAATCAATCAAAGTTTGGGGTGATTCATCTGGAAGGAAGGGAAGGATTTTATAGATGGGATCTAGGGCTCCGACGAGCTCTAGAATCCCAATCCTAGCTACTTGGATTCAAAGAGAGAAGATGGACTCTATCGGGAGTCCTCTTCCGTTGAGTTCTTCCCTTTTTTTGGAATGCTTTAAAGGTTATGCAAAGGAAGAAAATTAGGCCTTGGGTAGAGTTATTATATTCTTCCCTCTTAAAATAATTTCGTCCTCGCAATTAGCTTACTTGAGCCATGAATTTCAAAAGTATACATCTATCATGTGACCTTCGGGCTTATATGATACTCATTTCACAAGATCTTAATACGATAAATTATGTGACCTCTCAAACTCATTCCCTTTATATTGGTTTCTTAACTTTTCAAAGAATAGTAATATTTCAATTTTGTATTAAGATATCAAAGTTTTTTTCCATTATATTGATGGATTAATTTCTCTCAAATATCATAATCGACTTGAACTAGCTTTGGAAGAAACTAAAGAAAGCCCCAACATCGAACACCCTTTACAATCACAGACTTCTTTCTTCTTTTAGCCTTCTAGTAATTTAACAACTAAACTTCCATTTTAGAAAAACCTCAACCTTCTGCATCAATTTGAGTAATAATGTTAAATCTTGAAAAATAAGATCATGCCAAAACTTATAGGTTCGACCCTAACTAAAAAATTATCAAGCCGTTAACAATAAATTTGAGATATCTAGGGTTCTTCTTGACATTATCTACAACAAAATAACCTACTGAGAAAAATTGCATGACAATATCAAACTAGATCAAGAATCAGTAGCATCCTCTCATTATCAATAAAATCCTTCCATACTTGCAAACTAATATCTTTCATCATAATATCTTCTGAATCAAAGGATTAGTATTTCTAATCAGTTCAAACCATCATATTTTCACTGCACATTTTGATCTATATTTATTGAATTTTGAAGGTTTATTAAATTCTAATAATAATACCACTTTACATTATATTCAAAAGAAAGATCCAACTTTTCAAAGTTTTTGATAGAACTAAGACAAAACTTTGAGTTTCTTTATCTTTACCATACCTCAAGTATACCATATCAAATTTAAATCTTGATCTACTTTCTATGTTTGAAATCATTGCATAAACTTTACCACTCATCAAGAATCCAACGTATTTAAAATTAATTTGAAATAAGTTCAAATCAATCTTTCTTAATAAAATGATTAACTCAAATCTCTATTAACTAGAAGACCTCAAGTCAATATCCTTGTGAGTAGAATCAACTCAAATATTTCTTCTGAAGCTTCCCTTAGCATCAATAAATAAATTGATACAAAATCTTGTTCCTTATATATTAAGATTTATATAAGTCTTTTAAAATTTAACAATAGCAAGATATCTTGGATCAGTTTAAAAATCTAAATTTTAATTTGAATAATTAATATACTCTACTATCTTTAACAATCATAAGAAAAATCAAAGAATCTAATCCAAAGATAGTAATACTAATTATGAAAGATTCCACCATAATATGTATATCATGCTCTAACAAAACCAATTTCCTTATTCAATTTAACAACAATAGCAAAACACCCTAGATCCACTTAAAAAATAAACTTTTGACTTCAAATTCAATGTAACTTGAAAAATCAAAGAATCAGGTCCAAATATGATATTTGCATAACCAAAGATTCACTAAGATGTGTATCCCATATTCTCATAATAAATTTAATTATATTTTTTATCTAAATTCGAGTTTTAGATATGATCCTCTTATAGGTTCAATATTCAAAAATATTTCTTTCTCATATGATACAATTCTTTCTTAGACCACATCCTAAATAACTTCCTTCAGATAAATCTAAAATGTGTAAAGATCAGACAATTAACATCAAAATCAAAAAATTATCATGATCTTCATCCATATAAGTTTAACATTTCAAAATCATCTAAATAACAATTGATCAAGTATATATGCTCAACATAATATATCAATATATATCCCACTTTATTTTAGGATCAACACCACTTATACTTAGGTCAAACCTTACTTATTAAAATCTAAAACATAACTCATTAATTTTATTATAGACATCATATGCCATTTATGTACAAATTTTATCATAGTATCTATTGATCCAAAATCCAAACATTGAATCCTTTCTGCTATTTCTATGATGCCCTAGTGATCATAACTTATACTCAAATATCATTTAAGTCACGATCCTATGTGATCATAATCTAGGCTCTAATATTATTGTTGATCCTATGATTGATTTTGATGATTCTAAAATTTTGAGTGATTATGTTACTAATCATGTGTTGATGAGTAGATATAGAAATTTTCAATTGTCAAAAATGAAGAAATTAATCATAAAAGAAATCCCCTCAAAAGAAGCTAAATTAAGTGAAAGAATGGATCCAAATGCCTAAATAAAATGCAAATAAGAAGTTTTTGAAAGCTTACATACTGTGAAAGACCATAAAAATCAAAGTAAAAGAAGTTCTCAAAAATTGAAGTCAAAAAGCTACACATGCAAAATTTATTCAAATTTTTTAATTGACTATCATCCGAGTTGACTTAAATTCTTTCGAATCGATTCAACTAAAAAAAAAAAAAAAAGAATTTCATATGCTAGAGTAGTCAGCACGCACTCGAGTCAATTTGAGTGTCATTCGAGTCAACTCAAAGAAAACAAAGTAGAAAACAGTTCTTCAGAATCAAAAAATTTGAATAAACTTATAAAATTTAAGTCACAGCTCAAGTCAACTCAAATATCTGAAATGAAGTTCTCAAAAAGATAGAAAGCTTGAGTGGACTTGCAGACTGCTCGAGTTGATTCGAATCCTATCCGAGTTGATTCGAAGTCCAATAGTTAGTTTTGCAGAAATTCAAATTTGATTCTTAATAGCTAGTTTTTATCTTTAATAGTTAGTTCAGCCCTTCCAATGGCCAAAACTCCTTCTTCCGTCAATTTCAAACATATTAAATGCTAGAGAATCAATTGAAAAGGTAGTCAAGTAGATTAAAAAAAAATTATCAAATTAAGTGAGGATCATTGAATATCTTTGGAAAGAGAAAAAGAGAGAGATTTATACACAAAAATCAAAGAACTTTCAAAAGTAATTATCTCCATTATCTTCCACATCCTCTCAAGCATCAAGAAGAGAAATTGAAGCATCATTGAGCAATCCAATTGCAACTTCTTCGGACTTCAAAGAGTTTTAATTTTTATTCTATTTGTACTAAAATTTATATCTTGTATTTATTTCTTTACAAATTTTTTTGAAGAAGAAACTTGAGGATTAGGCTCATCCAAGTCCAAAATTGGACTTGTTAGGTTTGATTGGTGAGTTCGTAAAATCAATTGGATTGATTGTAAGTTCGAAAATAATCGATATATAAGTTATGGTTGGTGATCTTAAAAAATTAATTAAATTTATTTATGATCTCAGATAAAATAAATATACTGTAATCGAATTGATTATAGTGAAATTTTCAAAAGGAGCTTGGAAGTGGACGTAGGTACGGGGTTGCACCGAATCACTATAAATTTCTGTGTGTTTGTATTGTGCTCTTTCATATTTACTTTACTTATTTTTAATTTTATTTTATATTATTTTAATACTTACATAGCTTTTCTTATATCTTGATTCTACAACCATATATATTGAGCACTTCACAAGCACTTTAGATAAGTTAATTTGAAGTATAAATTATTTTAGATTTCAAACTTAGTTAAAATTTTTTAAACAACCCAATTCACCCCCCTATTAGGTTGCTATATTTCTGGCCAACAATTATTGTGTCACATCCTTAGTGATCATAATCTTATCCTCAAATACTCCTTAACTCACAATCCCGATGATCTTAAACCTAAGCTCTGATATTATTCTTATACTATTTTGTCATATCCTATGATCATACATAAAGTTTTGACATCACTTCACAGTCCCTAATGATCTTGAACTTAAGCTCTAATACTACTTTGTCATACCCAAACCTAGCACCCAGGTTGGATATGTGATAGCTGCATACTTCCTAAGAAAAACCCTAAAGAATATGTAATTAAGGCTCTATAATTTATTACAACACCTCAATATCCATAATTAATAATTATCTACTTTCATAATAATGAGAAAAATTTATATAATTATAATTAATTATTTTATCATCCGATTGGATATCAATGATACTCTATCTATTCATTCGCTCATCTATAAATCCAAACCATAGTCAATCATGAGCATCTTGCAACTCTGAAAAGAAAAGAAAAAAAAGGGGGGTGAGTTCTATAGTCCAGTAAAAATCTTCATGTATCACATCAGTATAATAATATAATCTGAAAATAACGATAAGTAATAAAGCATGAAATCTCATATCTAATATTTAGAATAATGCAAACATCTATAATATATATGTCAATTATCTGTCTTATCAAAAGAGATGTGTCATATATGTCAACAAGTGAAATACTTTTATTCAATATTAGTTTCATATCTTGTCATATATTTTTTTATCATAATTATGGTTTTCTTAATCTTTTTTTTTGACTTTGGACTAATCAAGATTATGCCTCAATCTTAGTCTGACTCAAAATCCATGCATAAGTCTGTGGGGGCTGTCCCAGGCATAAACTTCAAGCGAACTGTCCTAAGCATAAGCTTCTAGAGACTGTCCCAGACATAAGCTCCGAGCAAAGCATAAGCTCTTGACGGACTGTCCCAAGCATAAGCTCTTTGCGGGCTGTCTCAGACATATAATTTTGATAGGCTATCCCAGGCATAAGCTCCTGACTGGTTATTCACATGATGAGGCTAGTCCAAACCATATCTTTTTCATCTTATTATTATATGTTAATTTTATCTTGATTTCATCAAATCAATTTCAATTTACAGTGTGATCAAAATAGATATGTTATATCCATATAATCCTACCATCAATCACTGATACACATAGATAGTCAACATATAACATATTCATATTAAAAAATCATACCAGAACTAATAATGTCTCAAACATCATAAAACCTTCAACACAAATCCAATGATACAAAACCAATGATAAAAGTAGCATATATAGTAGTGATCATGTGTAGAAATTTTTACTCTATCAGTGATTGATCCAAACATAAAAATCGATGAACTCTTCAATCTACAAACTCAGAATCAAGATATTTGCTAGATATCTTTTTGTATAAATAATTATATCTCTACATGATCAAGGTCAAACATAAAAATTATAGATGATTAGGGACAACGAAAATTATCGTTAACAACCATAATATCATAAATCTAAGACCCCTCCTAGGGCCAACCAAGATCTCAGTTCATCTAAGTATATGGACCCTCTATTGATACATAAGATTCTTAGAGAGAGAAATCTATGAAGAGAGAGAAATTTTAGAGAGAGAAAGTAGAGAAAGAAAAAGTGGAGAAAGAATGTAGAGAGAGGAGAAGGGAAGAGAGAGAAGACTTTTCTCTTTTTTATTCTTTTCTTTCCTTTTTCCTTTTGTTTCTTTCTTTTTCTTTTTCTTCTTCTTCTCTTTCTTTTGTTTTCTTCTTTCTTCTCTAAAATAGGAGAAAGGGATGGTGGCTAAGGTTGGCCACCTCCCATGGCCATGGCCTTCTGCAGCAGAGCCTCAGGTGGCTGTGGTTGGGGTTGGCTTCAGACTCGACAACCAAATAAAGCCATGATTGGTGACGGCAGGTGGTCGGACGGAAGAAAAAATGAGGAGATCTTGATTTAAAAGAAATTCGAAAACTCACAGGTGGGAATCCGATCGGTAACAGCAGCAAATGGATCCGAAGAAGATGGAAGAAAGATGAGAATCTCTTACCTTGAGTTTAGTGAAGGATCGACGATGAATCATGGAGCACAATCAACAAAAATTAGAGGAAATCTGAGGCGTCTCCTCTAGCAATCAATCAAGGTTTGGAGTGATTCATCTAGAAGGGAAGGAAAGGATTTTATAAATGGGATCTAGGGCTCCGGTGAGCTCTAGAATCCCAATCCTACTTGGATTCAAAGAGAAAGATGGACTCTATCGAGAGTCCTCTTTCATTGAGTTCTTTTCTCTTTTTTTGGAATGCATTAAAGGTTGTGCAAAGGAAGAAATTAGGCCTTGGGTAGGGTTATTACAAAGCCCATCTAGACAGTCCAGAGCTCCACTCTAGGGACTGATGGCTCAAAAAGGGGTGAGTCTCTAGTAGCAAGTAGCCTAGTATCCGGGCTTCAGATGACATAGCCCACACCACCTTTGCTATCCTTGATATTACAATCAAAGTTGACCTTGACAAATCCTTAGAGGCGCTCTCAAGAGATCAAAAGAACCTTATGGATCGCTGCATGTGCAGTAAGGAGTCCCAAAAATTTGAAGTGCCAAGGGACTGTCCAATAATATCGAACTAGCAGTACTCCTTTGTAAGATAATAGGCTCTTTCCAACATTTGATACATAGGCACAACTTCAGCGTCGAAGATCAAGCTATTCCTGTATAGTCATATTAGCTGATAGGCAATATACGCCATCCTGTCGTCTAAGGGCTAGTCCTTGTCATGCTCCGATTGATCGCATTCAGAAGGAGAGCTAGGAGCCACTAATTGCCCCCTAGGACTGGCTACTGGCCATCCTCTAGATCAAACATGCCTTTAGACAATGAAGTAGGGCATGCTCCATCATCCCATCTTCTAGCCCACAGATGGAATAAGCAACCAGCAAATCTATGCCTCTATCCCTGAGAAGTATCCGAATCAACAGCCAGTCCTAGGCGACCTTCCAGTGGAAGAGTCTGATCTTAAGATGGACCGTCACTTTTTAGATTCCAGCAGCCTCGATCCTCCACTTTGGTATTGGCCTACACGTCGTAAGGAGATGTTTAGTAGGGACCTTGTCGCAGCATGACCAACCCCACACCCTCAAATCATGGCTTCGAGGGATAGGGATAGCAAAGATCCTATCAGCAAGGGTCCTCCAAAGAGATGAATGACATCTTGAGCCCTCTAGCCCTTGCCATCATTAGTGATCAACTCATGAACCAGCAAGTCATCATCCACCTCCATGCTGATGAAGGTCGGCCAATATGAGATGGGGAGGCTAGATATCCAAGCATCTTGACTTACATCAACCAAAGTTCCGTCACCAATCAGCCATCTAATATGGACTACCATTGCAAGGGCACCAATATAAATCTCCCTTCAGATGAAGGAGTAGCTGCAATCGATACGAATTTAGAGTCTCTAGCTTCAAACTCTATATCGAGCCCTCATCATCCTACTCCACAACCAGTCGGGCTTATTGGATCCATTAGTTCTTTCTTAGTGCAATGGTTGTGAGGAGCCTTGGAATAATTTTGTTCTGTATTATTAATATCAAAATTCTACAACAGAACCTACATCATGGAAGATAGTACCTATCATTTATCAGTAGTTCATAAAGATTTCTCAAACTAAATAAAAGAGCACTGCTGTTCAAAGAAGAATTTAACAAGGTTTATTGATACTCAAAACTAGATCCTTGTTCAAATGATGCAAAATTGCTTATGGGTTGATGAACAGTTGAAACAGCCAGAAACATCAGCCACAATTCTATTCAATTATATCCTTAATATGTCTGATGATAGAAATCCTTGCTCAATTATGTTATTCTTTGCTTCTTATGTTGCTATGAATTTCTTTACTAGCTGTAGCATTTGAATAGTTCAGAGTGTTATTGATTGCACACTCCACATCTTATTGTTGATGTACAATAAAAAAATAATGACTCGTATTCGAAGTACTTTGTATGTTATGCTATTGATTACTAATATTTTTGCTAAAAGATAATATCTTAAGTAATTATGTATACAGAAAATGGCTTGTCATCTTATAGATTTGAGGAGATGAATGTGTTATATTAACATTATATGTGTGATGTTCGTGATGATATTTGTGGTCTATGTGATGTGATACCTTATGGGGTTGATTTATCTTAGGAGGTATCAGTTGATGACGGAAAAAGATAAGAAATTTTTGAGAATTAGAAATCTAGATAAGTTTATTAATGAGAGTGACAAAATATGCGTTAGTCAACTTCAAATGGATAGAAGCATATTATATATTTGTGAGATGTTTATAGGCATTGAGAAATTGAGAAATTTTCAAAATAATGTTGCTATGCTTTTGTACATATTAACCCATCATAAATATATATATATTATTGCGGCCAATCCCCTCGTCGCCTGGTCGTCGGGAACGAGCATCTGCAAGGGAAGTCCACACTGACCAGAGATGCCTCCGGCGGGGACCCTCCGACGGTCAAGTCAGAGAGGAGACTAGGCAACAGTAGAAAAGAATCAGGGGGCTCAGTGATGGAGAGAGGGAGAGCTCGAGAGAGCTTGAGAGATTTAGAGTGCCTTCCGAGATCTCTCTAGCCTCTTCCTTACCTTAAGCTGTTGCCTTACCCCGTTTATAGCAGAAGGCGGTATGGCTCCGTCACTGATGATGTAGACAACTGGGGAGTTGTCAAGTCGCCGGAGGTTGTCAAATCATCGATGGGCTGATAGGTCATTGGAATTAATCCATGTTCTTGGCAAGACAGAGCCCCAGATCCTTGGCAGGACAACACCCCCTGGCGATCGTGCAGCATGTCCTTGGTAGGACAGCGTCCATGCCGGTCGTACGGCATTTGGAAGGGCTGGCCGACTATACGTCGGAATTTGATTGTCGAGTGGTGACTCGGGAGCACAGCCGGCCGATCTGATGGCTTGTAGAAGTTGGACGTCGGCTGCCACACCCGACAGAGAGTTAGTGATAGAGGTTCGGCCTTTCGGTCGGTTGGAGGCAGCGTTGGCCCGCTCGATTGGCATACTTCGGGTCGGGTATCATCGGTAGTCATTGTCGGAGTCGTCCGTCCGTCGGATGGGTAGAGTCGGTCGTTGGTCGGGCCATCCCGAGGATGAGTCGGCATCGGGGGTCAGTCGGTGAATCGACGTCGGGGTCAGTCGGTATGTCCCAACAGTTGCCCCCCCCGCTCCTGAGTCTGATATCGTGTTGGCCCGCGTTGCCACGTGGGCGGCGACGTTAGGCGAAAGGAGTGGATGTTCATCACGTCACATCCCGATTCTGCCGACCTCACCAACGGACGATCCGACATCAGGCGTCTCATTGGGAACACAAACTGCCGCCAAACATTCCATTGGGAACGTGAATTGCCATCAAGCATCCCCTCGAAAATGCGGACCGCCGTCAGTTAACCAATCTCAAGACACGATTTTTTTTTGCCACGTGTCAGGAGGTAATTGGGCTGGGGCCGTTTGCACAGATGGGGGCGACGTGGCTCGATCTGGGGCAGGTGCGTCGAATCGTCGGACCGGTGAAGGGCCCAGATGCTGCCACGTGTCATCATCCGAAAGACCCACGTTCGACGTGCTCCCATCCTGACCGTCGAGGGGCACTATATATACGCGGTCACTTATGTCCAAATCTTCACCTTTCACAGTCTTGTTGCTGAGACTCTAGCCGAGTGGTCCCCTTAGTTCTCCAGGTAGTTGTCCCTGCCTTCTCCCTTGGAAAGTTTTCTCGAAGCTTTTGTCTTTGTCCCCTTACGTTTTTCGCTTCCTTTGGGTCTTCTCCTTTCTTCTTCTTTATCCTCCTTCCTAGCATCATGGCTAGAACTTCTCCTCGAGGAGATCAGTCGAAAAATCCGACTGACGATTCTCGATCGACCCCGGAGGTGGAGGTTTCTTCACTTTCGGGGCCGAACGTCAATCGGCTCAAGGAGCTATATAGTATCCCGGAGCAGTTTTGGCTGTCCGCCCCGGGCCAGGTGGCCTTCTATGTCAAGGACCTCCGGGCCGGTCTTCATTTTTTGATTTCGGAGTTTGTCCGGAATATTCTGGACTATTATGGACTTTGTCCGATGCAACTGGCGCCGAACTCAGTCCGGCTGATAGTCAGCTTCGCCTTGTTGTATCGGCTTTTGCCGACCAATTCTCGAATTTCTCTCTTTCGGGCGTTCTTCGTCCTCCGACCCCACCCTAAAGCCCGAGGGTGGTAGTTTTCAATCCTCGGATGGGTCTTTCCTTCATCACTGATCTTCCATCTTCAATTCATGGGTGGAAGAATCAGTTTTCTTGCTTTCTCTTCACTTCCTTGGGGGTTCCCTTCCGCTGGGGCGACCCTCTAACTCGGCCGAATGAGAACAGCCGAGTGGAGGCAGGCGATCGGGAGGACTTCTACCGACTCAAGAATATGTCGGTACCGAAGCAGAGAGAGCTTGTCACCGAACAAGCTCTTTATGATGCCGGCTTAAGCTTGGTCCCTCGCCTAGGTACAGTCCGACCCGTCGGTTGTCTTTAGCTTTTTATTCGTCTCCAAATTTGCACTGACTCTTTTGTTGAAATTGCAGATATGCCGTCGAGAATGAGACTGACGGACGTCGAAAATTGGCAACATACGGCAAGAAAGAGACCGGCGTCTGGGGCCGGACCGTCACGACTGCCCAAGAGGCCCCAGACATCATGCTAGACGTCATCCCCGACTGTCGCTGCGACGGTGGTTGAGTAGTCGGAGCCGGTCATTACACTATCAGCGCCGGCGGTGCCGCCCGAGGAGCAGCCCGAGGAAAGGATGACAGAGGGCGCAGTCGAGGGAGTGTTGGCAGCTTCGCCGGTGGAGGAGGTTCAGGTTGAAGCTCGGGAGCCCGAACGACCTTCGACGGCTCACGCTGCGGCCTCGGGGGAGCTCAATCAAGTTCAAGCCTTCCCTCCTTCCCCGACCTTCGGGCCTGGGCGGCTGGTCGGGAAAGGCCCGATGGCACCGACGGACGACACGAGGTCGGGGACCGCACTACGTCGTCCGGCATCCGGGTCCCCGAGGGAGCGTCGGCCCTGGCCAACCACGACTTGGCCAGGAGGCTGTGTCAGGCGACCCTCCTCCCGACCGACTGGGAGCTCCTGAAGACTCGACCAATGATCGAGATGTTGTCCTCCTTCTATCCGACTATGATCGAGGTAAGTTCTGCTTTGTCTTCTCTCTCCATCGTTGTTTTCGTCATTTTATTCTTCTGACGATCAGCTTTTTGCCCACAGCTTATCTATAGCATGTTCGAACTGGAGGCCGGGTACCGAAGATTCGGGGACATCCGGGCAGCCTGGAAGGATCGGGTGGAGACCGCCAAAGTTGAGAAGGCGACGATGGTCGAGCAGCTGAAGCAGTCAGTCGACCGCGAAGCCCGGCTTGAGGAGGAGATCTCCCGTCTTACCGACGCCCTAGCTGCCTCGGGGCTGAACTTCAGTCAGCCCGCGAGGAAGCTAAGCGACAATCCCATACCGCTCACCGGCTGCGGTGTGAGTGGGATGGTTGTGTCGGCGAGCTCGAGGCCGAGCGCGAGCAACTCTGGATTAGCCTGGAGAATCTCGCCAAGGCCGAGGAGAACTTATCCACCGCCAAACCGACGCAGACATAGCAAGGGCGGAGGTGGAGTTGGCGAAGGAGGCGATGAGTCGGGCGGTGGACTTCCACAGCTCCGACGAGTATCGTGAGGAGCTCCTGGAGAGTGACTTCGCCTCGTACCGAGTGGGGTACGAGGATGCCTGGGAGGCAGTCCAGGGTCTGTATCCGGAGCTTGATCTCAGTAGCATCGTTCCCCAGGGTCGGAGGGCCAAGCCGCAGAAGAGGTGGCCGACCCATCATCGGGAGATCACATTGCTATGGAGGAAGCCGTCCCAGCGTCGGGGAGCAAGCTACCGAAGGCGAGGCGGCTCCGACCTCCGATCCTACTCCAACCCGGGCGGGCACACCGGTCGCCCCCGAGCTTCTCCTGATCCAAGAAGTCGACTCCGACGAATAGTCGGAGCATCTATTATTTTTGCTTTTTATTTCGGATACTTGTAATCGGGCTTCGGTCCAATTTTGTAAATCCAGTTTCAAGTTGAATGAAATTGTAAACCTTTAACTTTCTTCTCCATGTAACTTGAAATGTTTGTTTCGCTGAAACGCCCCCGAGCGTATAAGTCGTAGGCCCGACATACCTCGTTAGGGCATTTGGTAGGACCCCATGTGGCCAACTGAGATAGTCAGTAGCGTGCGCCACGATAAGGGCAGAGCGAGCTCCGATCATAGACCGACGTCCCGACTGCCGTAGGGTCCGATAGTCGAAAGTGTAAGTCGAGAGTGTAAGTCGAGCATCCGTCGCCCAGACCTTGGTCAGGCGTGCACGTCGAGTCGAGGGTCGACCGACCTTCGGACGCAGTTCGTTGACACAATCACCCCGTAGGATCTGACAGTAAAGTAGTGTCCGACGTACTTAGTCAGGATAATGATGGTAAGTCGAATATCCGTTGCTCAGACTTTGGTCAGGCATATACGTCGTGATGTATGATAAATGGTGGTAAGCCGAATATCCTTCGATCGATCATGACCGGGTCGGTATGTCACGGGCGCGACGTCGGTCGTCCTGGCATTTTGCCCTTCTCGACCATAGCCAAGTTTGTAAGTTAGCCAGTCGCATTGATTGAGAGTCGACTGTGGAAGGGGTGTGGCTTTAACTTAAGGGAGGTTTCATCGCCAATGCCGACCTTCCATTAGCGTAGATAGATCGATCCTCGTAAGAGTCCGATGCGTCGTCGGCGATTGGGCCGTAGATTTTCAACGGAACGTTGGACCCAGTCGGGGCGTCGAGGCCCGTACTTCTGGCGAGCGCCGACCCTTAGTTGGAGAGCCGAAATTCGTAGACTCTGGAGTTTTGAAGCTGAGTTTGTATTCCGAATAAGGGCATACAGATTTTACTGGTAGTACAATCTCAGGTTGTAGGCATTCCAAGTCCGGAGAATGGCCGTCCCTTCCAGGGTCTCGAGTCGGTAGGCTCCCGGCCTGTAAGTGTCCGCTACCTTGTAGGGTCCTTCCCAGTTCGGAGACAGTTTTCTTGATCCAGAGGCTTCGATACTTCCACCTTCCTTAAGACCAGGTCTCCGGGTCTGAAAACTTCGGCTTAACTTTAGTATTGTAGTATCGGGCCACCCTTTATCGGTAGGAAGCCATGCGGAGTTGAGCCTCGTGTCGGAGCTCGGGTAGGAGGTCCAAGTCGGCTCTCCGACACTCGGAATTGCCTGGCTCACAGTACTGCTCAACTCTAGTCGATGGCAGCCTGATCTCGAGTGGGATCATTGCCTCCGTCCCATAGGTCAAGTTGAAAGGAGATTCTTCAGTCAGGACACGGGGCATCGTTCGGTACGCCCATAGGACGAAGTGTAATTCCTCAACCCAAAGGTCTTTGGCTTCGTTCAGTCGGGTCTTCAGTCTATATAGAATGGTCCGATTGGTCACTTCGACCTCATCGTTGGACTGTGGATGCCCGATCGAGGTCAGCTTGTGCGTGATATAAAATCTCGCACAGAACTCTCTGAAGTCTTGATTCTCGAATTGTCGCCCATTGTCGGTGATGACAGTGTGCGGCAGTCCGAACCTGAAGATGATGGACTTCCGGATGAAGTCTTCCATCTTGCGCTCGGTGATTTGTGCCAGAGGTTCGGCCTCCACCCACTTGGTGAAGTAGTCGATTGCGACGACTATGAACTTCCTTTGGCCAGACGCCGGAGGGAAAGGATCGAGTATGTCGATTCCCCACTGGGCGAAGGGCCACGAGGCAACAATGGAAGTCAGCTAGTTGGTGGGTTGGTATTGTATGTTGGCGTACTTTTGACACGGCTCACACCTCCGGACCAACTCAGCCGCATCCTTCTTCATGGTGGGCCAGTAGTAACCCTTTTGTAGAACTTTGTAGGCCAAGGATTTGCCCTCCAAGTAATTTTCGCAGATCCCTTCATGCACTTCTCTGAGTGCGTAGTCCGCATTTGTCGGTCCCAGGCACCTCAGCAAGGAAGGAAGAACGACCTTTTGTAGAGTCGCCCGTCCATCATTACATATTGGGAGGCCGTCCACCGGAGTCATTTGGCTTTCGTGGGGTCTTTAGGGCTGGTTCCGTCGGTCAGATACTGAACGATCGGATCCATCCAGCTCGGCTCGATCGTTAGTTGCAGCACCTCCTCGATCTTGTCGATGCTCGGGTGCTCGAGACTTTCTACAAGTGTCCGACCCAAAGTATCGTAGTCGGATGTTGCAAGCTTAGAGAGTGCGTCGGCTCGAGCATTTTCCATCCTGAGAATGTGGGAGATCTCAAAGTACTTAAGATATGCCATGAGATCTCTCACTTTCTGGAGATACTTCGTCATGATCGAGTCCCGTGCTTCGAATTCGCCTCTGACCTGCCCTACAATCAGCTGAGAGTCGGAGAAGATTCTGAGGCTGTCGATCCCGAGCTCCTTCACTACTCTCAAGCCAGCGAGGAGCGCTTCATATTCGGCTTGATTATTGGAGGCTTTGAAGTCGAATCAGAGGGCGTACTCGGTAACCACTCCTTCTGAGTTGGTGAGTAGGAATCCAGCCCCGCTCTCCTGGGCATTGGAAGCTCCATCGATGTGCAATACCTAGGTTGACCCGGGGTTACATTCGGAGGTCGCCGGCTCTTTAGAGCTCCCGACCTCCGACACTTAGTCGGTCGTCGGGCACTCCACAATAAAGTCGGCCAAAATCTGGGCTTTCAAAGCAGGTCACGGTCGGTACTGAATGTCGAACTCGCTCAGCTTCACCGCCCATTTCGCTAGTCATCCTGATGTGTCGGGCGGTGCAGGATCGCCTTTAGGGGTTGGTCGGTGAGGACCACGATGGCGTGCGCTTGGAAATACGGACGGAGTCACTGTGCTGATATGACCAAGGCAAATATCATCTTCTTTGCCCTCGAGTACCAAGTTTCAGCTTCGTGGAGCACTTTGCTTGTATAATATACGGGCTGGTGGGTTCGGCTCTCGTTCTCCCGGACGAGCATCGAGCTAATCACCTCTGGGGAGGTAGCCAAGTAGAGGTACAACGTTTCTCCGACCTCTGGCTTTACAAGCAGAGGTGGGAGGTCAGATATTTCTTCAGATCTTCGAAGGCTCGCCGGCACTCATCCGGCCAAGAGAAGTCCTTCGTCTGCCTCAGGATTTTGAAGAACGGGAGGCATCTCTCAGCCGATCGAGAAATGAATTGGTTGAGTGCGATGATCCTTCCGTTGAGCTGCTGCACCTCCTTTTTGGTGTTCGGATGCCGCATATCGATGATCGCCTTTATCTTCTCAGGGTTGGCCTCAATTTCTCGTTGAGAAACGAGAAATCCAAGAAACTTCTCTGAAGTCACTCCGAAGG
>KE504729.1:418427-435839 GCA_000441515.1 Elaeis oleifera
TCCCCTCCTCTCTCTCTCTCTCTCTCTCTTCCTCTCTTTCCTTCTCCCTCCCCTCACTGGCGTCTCGTTTTGAATGACGGAACCGTCTCTGTTTGCTGCTAGTACGGTTCAACACACCCTGAACCAAGTGGCTCCATCTAGTTCAGGGAACCATATTTTTAGCATTCATGTTCTTTATTATTCCACTATTTTAATTTCGGCCTTTCGTTCCTATTTCAATTCATGTAGCCGGAAGATTAGACAGCATGTCTACTGATATGGAGGAGGCCAGGAAGGCTTATGCTGAATTTGAGGCGAAAGTGAAGAGGACAGTGTTCCTCGACAATCTTTCTCCCAAGGTCACACCTGCTGTCATCAAATGGCGCTTGGTCAATTTGCTAATGTGGTGAATGTGGAGTTTATCCCGAACTACACAATACCTTATAATATCCCACAGTGTGCTCTGGTGGAAATGGAGGATGAAGATAAGGCTAAAGCCATAATCACTGAGATGACCAACTTTCTGTTCATGATGTCTGGAATGCCGAGGCCTGTCAGGGCACGACCTGCCAAAGCAGAGATGTTTGCTGACCGTCCTGCACCACCTGACCGGAAGATAGAAGTTCGCTGGGTGGACCCATTTGATCCAGATTTTGTGGTGGCAAAGAAGCTTAAGGAAATGGTCCAGAGACACAAGGCAGAAACTTTGGCCTTGGTTAAGGTAATATTGTGTTTAAAAATTAACATTCATAGTATTATCTATTTCGTTGAAGATTCTTATGCACTGGTCCCTCTAGGTGAGCATTGACCATGTTGCTTTAGCTGAGGTGATGGGGAGGTTCCTAAGTAACCAATTTAGAATTCACTCATTCTTGAAAAAGTAACTGTCTGGTTAGCTAGAAATTTGTGGATTTTGGCTTTGTTTGAATGCTTTGCCATTCTTGATATTTTATAGATATCTAGTTAACAATATCATGGAGTCTGTAATTGAATACAGATAAGTAAATAAAAGCAAGGCTGTGGGAGAGTTGAATCAATTGTAGTGTCATAACCAACCTCAGTTATTGGGGCATGGTTGTTTCTTGTTCTTATACTGGTGATTATTTTCTCTGGTTGGTTCTTTATCGTTGTTAGAAATCTTCAGGATGCTGCTCAATTCAATGGTAGGGATAAAATTGCTTTCAAATGTTTGCGATGAAGACTGGCCTTTTTATTTCATTTAATCAAGGCCTTTCATTCTTCATTATGTGCATGTTGCAGCTTCAACTGGACGAAGAGGAGAAGCTTGCAAAGCAGCAGGCCGAAATACTGAAGTCTAACGTCAAGAAGTACGAGATGATAGAGACCATCATGCAAGATAAGACTGCCTCCCGCTTGGCCCGCCATTATGGTGTTACGCTCGCTGATGAGTGAGCACTTCTGTTGAGGAAAGGCTTTTCATAGTGTATGGGTCATCCTGAGTGAATTCTTGAAGAGTTTGTACAGTTCTATGGGTATGGAACTTCTATGTTACAGTTCATATGGGTACGTTACGTTATGGCATATTAGGAATATAGAAGTGTATAATGTTACATATTGCAGCAATCAATCAAACTCGTCTTTGCAAGTGTTTCTTAGATTCAGAACTCTTCATGCTTGCATCATAGTAGATAGAACGGGGAATGTGGGTGATATCATTTTATCATGTTTGTCTTCCATTTGCATGCCTTTTAAGGTTCATGACTGTGAGACTATTCTGCCTTTTTCAATTTTTTAATAATTATTCCTTAATGTTTACTGGTCAAAGGGTTGAATGAAATATTATTTTGTGATCATAACTAAATATTATCCACCTACTATTTAAGTTGTTCACAAATTATTTATGTTCGGTTGATGAGATACTTCCAAACTGCAGTTTATTTATTGTCTGCTGATGAGATGTTTCTAAAACATGCACAAGTGATGTCTGGCTGTGGCTGTGGCTGTAGTGCTCTGTTTATTGCCATTGCTTATCCAGATGTATTTAGATCGGCAAGGAGTGTTTTATTGCAGGAATATCCAAAAGGATATGAATTTGTGGGCTCAGCTGAGCATTTATAAGCATCGGTAGCTTGAGGGTTTTCTTTTGCTCATGGTCTGGGATTCGTAATATTCTTTTGAAGGGTATGTCTGTAGATTCATGGCTATAATCAGAGATGGGCAACGGGCCGGATCGCCTATGATACTGTTTGGCACGAGACGGGCCGTGCCAGCTGCCAGGCCGCCCTTCACATGGCCCGACATGAAACGCGCCGTGTCAGGGCCCGTCAACTACAGTACCGTGCCGTGTCTGGCACGGTCCATAAGAAGAGGGTCGAGTTGGTTGGGATTTTCTGATCCATGGCTCAGGTTCGGCATGGCCCATAAGGGTTTGGACCGACACGATCCGTGGGCCAGGGACGGCATGGCCCGCGTGCCAACCCGATCCTCTTGAAACGGGCCGTGCCATGGTGCAGGCATGGGATGCGGATGCAGTAGTCGAAGAAGGGTGGACGGGGTTCCGCGAGGGAGGGGCAGTCGTCCGCACTGCACCTACTGCGGCTTCGTCCCACCGCCATCCATGCCGTAGCTGCCATCTGTCTCTGGCTTCACATGACCAACACCCTCCCTCCCCTCGGGCCTCGGCGCTCATTCGCGCCAAAGCTGCCCCCCTCGAAAACCCCTCCACCCTCCCCTCCCTCTCCTCTCGTGAGGCACCTACCGTGGTTGTCCGCGCTGCACCCGTCGCAGCTCCGTCCCGTCGCATCGCCATCTACCTCCGGCTCTGTGCGATCACCATCCTCCTTCCCCTCCCCTCGGGCTCCGACGTCCATCTACGCCAAAGCCGACCCACCTCTCCTCGGAACCCTCTCATCTCTCCCCCAGCCATTGCACCCGCATCCCACACCCGTAACGGATCGAAATAGACCGTGTTTGAAGTGATCTATTTGCAATTTATTTTTTTTTTAAAAGAGGTCTGTGGGCCAATGAGCTATGCCAGGCACAACCCGCCACCCATCGGGTCTAGGGCCTTGCTGAGCTAGGGCTTGATGTTAATCGTGTCGTGCTTGAATGGTCCGTTTAGTAACGGGCTGTGTTTGGCACGGCCCATTTAGCCTCAGATTTGGTGGGCCTAGGTCGAGCTGTTTCAGACACGGCCCAGTGCCCTTCATTAGCTGTAATTAATAAGGATGGATCTGATCTTTCTTTGATGGGAATAATAGCAAAAGATATCAAATCATGCAAGAAATATTTAGATGTGGTATTGTCCATTTAAAATAAGACCTGAAAATTATAATATTATTATAATATTTTGATAATTATTTATAGGATAAAATAGGATGTCATAAAATGTAACAAGATTTCATAATATTATTATGACATCCTTTAATTTTTATGACATTTCGATAATAGTTTATAGGATGCAAGAGGATGTCATAATATTATTATGATGTTTTGTTAGTTTTTATAATATTTCGATAATTATTTACATAATGCAATGGGATATTATAATATTATTATAATATCCTATCAGTTTTTATAATATCCTAATAATTATTTATGGGATACAATAGGATGTCATAATATTATTATAACATCATATTAGTTTTTATGATATCTCGATAATTATTTACATGATGCAACAGGATATTATAGGATGCAGTATGATGTCCTGATCGATATTATTACGACGTCTTGTTAGTTTTTATGACATTTAGAAAATGCTTATAGGATGTAAGAGGATGTCATAGGAGCAAAATAACATAAAGGAGGAAAATGGCATTTTGGTAAAAAAAATTGAGAAAAAAAGTTGAGCTATATTAAATGCATGTCTCCTTATTAATTATGCTACGTGGTCCAATCCGATGAAGCGATACATTTTTTTCTCCATCAGGAGTGGCATACAAAGAATTTCTCTTAGATAGTTTTAGTAATATGTCAATGTTTTAGTTCAAAAACACTATTTTGTTCAGGCGTATATGGATAAATCAATTGAGGGATGATACCATGAGATTTAAGAATATTAGTGAATACATATTTGTAAATTTATCCCAACCATCCGAACATATAATTTTGATTTTTGTTTCAAAAAGATTTTCAACTTGTTATTTGAAGTGAATAAATATGGTGAACACATCATATTTGCATTTAAGTGAAAGTAATTATCTATAACAACTATAATCATCTACAAAAATAAGGTAGTACTTAAAATTTGCAATTGAAGTAATAGAAGCAAGACCCATATATCATAATATATTAGTTCCAAAGGTTTAAAAGGTAGAACTAGAAGGAGAAAGAAATTTTATAATTTTTTCAAGTTGACAAGATAGACAAATGCTTTTGGAAGACTTTATTAAAGGAGCAACTTTAGACAAGATTAACTGTTATAGAGAAGAAGATAGATGCTCTAACCGATCGTGCCATATCTCATCTAAGACTCGACGCTTGATAAAAGATGTTAGAGAGATTATTTTATTTGATGGTTGGATCGAGTGAAAGGTGCAGAGTTTATTCTTAAGTAACCCGTGTTGGAGCATCCTCTTCATAGTCTTATCCTGTACTGTAAAGTCATTAGCATTAAATGTGAAGGAGCAATCATTATTATCAGCAAATTTTTGTGTTAAAAGTAAATTTGCTGATACATTTGGACAATGAAGAATATTATTTAACACAAATAATTGAGATGAAGTGATGATATGAGAAGATCTAATGTGTTTGATAATCAAAACTTCATAATTTCCAACTTGCACACCATCCGAGCCTTGATATGAAGTTGATGGTCAGAAATCTAAGATCGCCAGTAATGTAGTGAGTAGCTTTGGTATCCATGTAATATATAAAATCATTTGTGGGATGTAATGTAGACATCATTGCAGCTATGCATTGATAAGAGAGTCGATCTTGGATAGTAAGATCAAGACGATGATAACAATCTAAAGTTGGATGTCCAGCTTTATTATATATTTGATAGATAAGCTGCTTCATGCTTTGTGAGACTGGTGTTGCATGATTGTTAACCTGATTGTTAGGCTCTTTGTAATACGGTTGAGATCAATTTACGATACCAAATATATATTGTTGCTGTTGATGGTTGTTGGAGCATTGCTATTGTAGATTATTGAATGGATGATGGTGATTATTTTACCTATTTGATCTCTTGTGGTTTACAGCAAATATAATAACATTTAATTGTGTGGAATTGGATGGCTTATCAAAATTTAACTCTTCTATCAATAGAAGGTGATTGTTAACTCCTCCGCCAAATTTTGAGCGATGGTGTACAATTGTTAATAATATTCTCCGATAAATCTTCGAAAGAAATTTTAAAAAAAATCTGATAAGATACAAATATTACTTTAATCACTCTCTGTTTCTAAACTTCAAACGCGTGCATGGCGTCATGTCCAAAAGAATATTTTGCTATCAGACATGGGCACGTCACGGGGCTTGGACTTCTTTAAAGCACAAAAACAAAGCATAAACAAATGTGAGACCAGAAGCGGAAGGAACCTACAAGAAGGCAACAGGACCCAAGCGGCAATGGCGGAAACAAACCAAGGGGAAAGGAATCCCCTTCCCTTCCGTTACCACAAGCAAGGTAGCCCAGTTGGTCACTTAATTCATCCCTTACGTATTCTTCCTTCCTCGCCTTATTTATGTAGTATCGTTCTACATATATTATTTATTACAGTTATAGCTTCTCCCTGTCATTGGAGAAAAAGGGATATAGAGGTGTTGTTTGTTTTGAAGAGAGATGAATTACACCCATAGAAGAATTCTTTTGACAGTCCTCTTATTAATTTCATCAGGTACTGGTCCCCTCTTGTAGGCCTTTAATCTTAGCCATCTTCTTCTTTCTTCTGGTCTCTCTGATGATCAGCTAGTCTCTTCTTCTTCTATAGTTCCTTAAAGAGCTCCATAGAAGTCCTCCTGTGACTGCTTCATTGCTGATGAGTTTCTTATCCTTTGAGTACTGGGTTTCCTGGCTTTAATTACTTTTCCTTAACATTACCTTATCCCTTAGGTAATGAGGAGCCTCTGAGTTACAGAACTGATGGCTACAATCATACATTTATAGCAGCACTCTCCTTTATTTCAACTACAAATAAGCATACATCTCTGTGATCATAGCTTCTGCGTAGTTTGGTATAATGATTAGCTTATTTTTTCCTCATTCTTAATGATTATGCTTCAATTGCATCAAATTCCTTTTATTCATTTATTCATTCACTTTAATTTTTTTTAAAAAAAATTTGTTGAGAATTTATTGATGAAATGTGATGGAAATGTTGTAAAGTTTTATACAATATTTTTTATTTGCTTGTTATTTTAAGTTAGATAAAAAAAAATGAAAGGAAACAATTTTCTCTTCTTCTTCTTTATTATTTGTAGTTTTATATTTTTTGGTGGGGTGGTGATAACAGGGGCAAAATGGTCAGAGGGGGCAAGAGTGTTCACACTGGTGAACGAGTGCAAGACGACGATTTGGCCGGCTATCACCCCGGGTGAGAACTTTAACGGCGGCGGGCTGGCCCTCCGGTCGGGCCAGTCGGTGGTGTTCACCGCCCCGGTCGGCTGGTCTGGCCGGATCTGGGGCCGGACCGGGTGCAACTTCGACCAGGCCGGCAACGGCTCGTGCCAGACCGGCGCCTGCGACACCGCCCTCAAGTGCTCCGCCTCCGGCAAACCCCCGCCACCCTCGCCGAGTTCACCCTCGCCGCAATGGACTTCTACGACGTCAGCCTCGTCGACGGCTTCAACCTGCCGATCACGGTGATGCCCGTCAACGGCAAGGGCGGCAACTGCTCCGCCGCCGGCTGCAACACCGACCTGAGGAACAACTGCCCGACGGAGCTGGCCGTGACGGCGGACGGGAAGACGGTGGCGTGCCGGAGCGCGTGCGACGTGTTCGACACGGACCAGTACTGCTGCAGGGGAGTGTACGGGAATCCGGTCACGTGCCAGCCGACGTACTACTCCAAGAAGTTCAAGCAGGCGTGCCCCACGGCTTATAGCTACGCATACGATGATCCTACCAGTATTTTTACGTGCATTGAGGGGGATTATATCATCACCTTCTGCGCCGTTGGCAGGTAATGATTTAATGCATCGTAGGAGTTGCTTTATTTATTCTTGGCTTGCATATCTAGATGTCATAGGTTTTGTGCAATGTGTATTAATTGTTTTGTACGTAGAGGTCTCCAATCTGGTATTATACTGGTTATAGTATAATCAGTATAATACCGTAAACATTCTGCATTGAAATTGCTCTTTAATTATTATTTTTATTTTTTTATCTTGATATATCTCAAGATGGACCGGTACATATCTTGATATGGGTATGTATCGGTCCGAACTTGAGTTTAATATTAGTTTATATCTGATACGATATGGTATGTATCGTGATATGAGGTGGTATGGACATCTATGGTGTAAACTATTGTCATTTCTCTTAGTAAAGTGCATAGGGCATAGTTTTGTTAGGATTAACATGAGGGTTAACAAGGAAAAAAAATGAGAGAGGAAATATTGGTTAAAGTAGAATAAATTTATTGTCTATTTGCTAATACATCTTTCTTCAATTCCAGACAGATAAGTGACCATTTTTTGAAAAAAAATAGTTTGCCAGAAAAGGAATCTGAAAAGGACATTTAAAGCGGGATAGAACAAAAGTTTTTATTTTTATTTTTATTTTATTTTTCTTAAGGAGAGGCCAATCTTTAGTGCTTTTATTTTTTATTTTATTTTTTTGACCCATTCTACATCCATCCATTCTTCACTCGTTCACCTCAATCAAAACTGAACTGTCAAAAAAAGAGTGATACCATTGGAGCAAGCGCTTGGTGGTAAAAACCGGTAAACAATTAAAAATGTGATAAGATCAACATGATCCCCTTTAAAACATCTCAAATCATTCATTGAACTTTTTGAAATAAATAGTGCTTGTTATTATACCCAATATTAACCACTATAATTATATTAAAAGAAAGGTATTTGTTCGATTATGTCATTATTCTATAAATTATTTTTGAAATACTGGAATCCATATATATATATATATAAAAGTGGCTTTCAGTATGTCAGAGTTTTTTCGATTGGGCCACCAACATCCTTCCTCTCACTTCTCCATCGTTTGTCCTCTGATCTCTGGGGTCTTTCTCATATTTCATTGTCTTCCATCTGACTCTGTAACAAAAAAACGAATATGATGAGTCTGGATAGTCAATCAACTTTCGAACAATGATGGAAATTCTACCAAAAAAAAAAAAAACGATGATGGAAATGCTTGAATGCATCCATTTTGTGGTGACTTTTGAGGACCGTTCATGAAACATCCATGGGCTCCACAGAAAAAGATAAGAAGCCATCTGAAGCTTAGCCTATCAATCTCCAACTGCAGTGAAGTGGTATCCAACCAATAGCAGGTGGTCCAATTAGAAACAGGGGCTTCAATCATAGCATCTTAAGTCTTCTTGACTTGTGAGGCCAATCTGACATACCATGTGGCTGACTCCATCCAATCCAACCCCACCACACCCTTTTTCCTTTCATCCAGACCCCATGTGTCTGGCTACATTTTAAAGAATAAAATCTTTAAATTTGGGTCTTATATGCTGTCACTTTCATCTTTTTCATACACAAACAAATTGAATGATTTTGCGGTATAATAGGATGTGCATCCATATGTCTATGATTTCCCAAGGCAAGAAGCTTCTAAATAAAGGTGGCAATGTTTCACTTTTTACCTCATTTAACTTGTTATAATCTATTGTAGATTGAGCTAGATTACTATTTAATAAAATGGTTATGTTTGGTTCTAGATTTTTGATCTGTTTAATAAATAGGGCTAGTTTGGGTTGACAATTTTTTGATCCATCATACATCTAATCCAACTCATATCTTAGCCTATCCGATCCGATTGCTATCCCTACTTCTAAATAATGAAGTAACCTCCAAAATCATGCTCGGGTTATTATTTAGTTGTGCTAAATGCCAAATCTTGGCCATAATGATGGCTCACTTACAAGCTTATAGCTCATGAGTTCATTATATTTCCTGCACTATCTTGAATGTTTGGTCATGATTTGTTGCAGAGAAAGCATGTTGCTTATCATTGTTGTGGAACATGGTTGTTGATTAAGATGCGTGGTTTGATCTTTGCAGGAAGCAAACAGTGTGCACATATCACAATCATAGGTTGGTTTGCAGTGGCTCAAGTGGATATACATCACTGATTTATAAATGGTTGGTTCTGATGCTTTTGTGCATGGTGAGTCTGTGGTCTTGTGTATAAGAGTAATGATCATTTTTTGGAGTGTGAAGTTGAAGAGGATACCTAAATTTTAGTGTCCCCTGCTTCACACTTGAAATTTGTTCTGGGGATTGACCTATGTAAATAAAGTATTCTTTCTTTTATCAAAAAAAAAACTTTCTGCAATTCAAAATTCATTATTGGTGTTGACATTGATTTGTTTCAGTTTAGGCATCCAATTTTTGAATTATGGAGCTGAGTGCTCAAAACATTTCTTAAAATAAATTGTAGAATTCTACTAATTAAAATTGATATACTCAAAAGTAATAATATTGTTTTTTTTTATGCTCGATCATAGTCTTTGGACATTTATCTAACATCCTCTGAAAGAAGTCCAAGCTTAAGATCTTCCAACGAAGGAACTCCAATGTTTTATTGACACCATTTAAGTAAGATACAAGAATTATTATTCTCTTATATTTGAACAGTGTTAGAGGAGGAATAAATTGATGTGTGTTTTTAAGCTATCAATGGAGTAGAAAGATTTCCATATCATTAGAACTATATTTACTACAGTTGATATTAGTTATAGTGTTATTTCATTGGTTTTGTCCACTTTAACCAATCTTAAGCTTAGACTTTTTTTAGCCTATGTTTCCAAATGGACTGAAGGAGGATAAAAACGACTTAACCCAGTTATTCTAACAAAAATAGAATTAATTAGGTGAAACTAGAGTACTAGACTTAACCTGAGGTGGTCCAACTAGCAACTAATGCAGTTACTTCACTTAAGTTGGAATACATTACTCCACCAGGAGGGATGAAAATATTCACATATCTTTTTATATATAGTGATATTGTCATCATTGTTCCAAAAAAAAAAAATGTTTAGCATTTTTTTTGATATAAAATAATATTAACATTAGTGTAAAAAGATGAGGAAAATGTTTTGGGCAAACAGTCAATAGTTGGCCAAATTATCTCTATTCCAGTTTTCCAACCAAATAGCATTCAGAAATAACCTCAGGAATAAAATATTCTGAATCAAACAGAATGCAGACTTATTGTATCTAATCCATGGATACAGAGGGTTAGGAATATTCCACTCTCGCTATTCCGCTTCTAAACCTAAATGAAGATAGTGGATGACTGACTTCATAACTAGGGTTGAAAAGCTTCACAGGTAGGAAGGGAATATGAAGATGCCTCACGTATATAATCCTTACCAACCCAAAGGCGCCATCTAAACCATCCTGCTTCTCTTTTTTTTTAAAAAAAAAAATACTTTGTTCTACAGCTTCAAGCGAGAAAGAAGACAATGAAAAGAGATAATTCCTCGCCAACTCTCAACTTTTCTTTTTGAAAGAATAACCAACTTTCCTTCTTTGCCTTGCATACATCTTTGAGAAGCCACTAATAAAACTTTATTCCAACTCTTAAGGTCACGTTTGATATGCTAGAATGGAAATAGGCAGAAATGAAATGAGGTAAGGAATAGAATGGAATTTAAGGAGAAATGGAATCAGCATTTCTATTCCTTTGTTTGGTTGTACTGGTAGAGTTATGTAAAAATTTACATTCCTTTGTTTGGAGGATGAGCAGGAGGGGATGGTGGTGGGGGTGTGGTTCAGAGAAGCCACAAGTGGTAAGGGTGGTGGCACGAGAAGCCGCGGCGCCATTGAAAGCAGAGGAGGCATGAAAGGGGAGGGGGGTGGGTAGGGTGTGGCAGGGGCGCCATGGGCAAGGGAGGGGGTACGGTGGTGGAGCTACAGAGCGGGAGGAGGGGTGGGGGCGTCGGGCGCACTGTAGTGGAGAAGACAGGAGGGGGGTCAACACAAGCACCGGTGAGGGGGAGAGGAGAGGGAAGACCGACGGGTGGGTGGGGGGGGGCGCAGGGGATGGCACAAGTGCTCAGGGGGAGGGAGGGGTTGGGTGGGGGTGTGTTGAGTTGGGTTTCTCTCCTACGCAGAGAATGACCCAAAGCCCAGATGGATTAAAATCCATATAGATGGCTTATTTATTGTGCTCCATATGAAATCCTAGTCATCATTATATTTTTGGAGAGCATCCATATTAGAGAAAAAGATTAAAAATCAAAAAATAAAAATGGATCAGCAGAAATGAAAGAGCAAAAAGCAAAAAAGAATTACAAAAATAGGTCGTTTATTTTTTTGGATCAAACTGTGCAGCTTTCACAAAAGTGGTCGTCAAGAATTCGTTTACAGTTGGATCGGGCTGAAATTTGGTATGCACATTTTGAACACCTAGTTCTTGAATTTGGACGGTGGAGATTGGAATTGGAGTCTTCTGACCTAAATTTCTGCTTACATTTTTTCTTCAAAATTTTTTATTTTTCAAATGATATTTTCTCAACTTCACTTGTTGCATTATTAGGTGTTTGTGGCTGCCAACAATATTGATTCTTGATGAATTATTGTGTTGAAAAGTTGATGTATGCCTCTAGTTGTTGATAATTAGAGAGGAACCTTGTGTATTCCTATTATTTGATTATAGTAGAAGTTGTGGGTGTCGGGCCATGGTTTTTACTCCTCACATTGAGGAGATTTTTCATATAAATCTTGGTGTTCTCTATATTTGATTTGTTCGCTGCATCTTTCATATATTTTGTTTGGTTTCTTTACTTATTAAATTTTCATCAAAGTGGTATCAGAGCCAAGTTCGTTGCTTCATTATCCTGTATTGAGCAATGAAAGTTAATTCAAGTAGAATGATCAATTTGAATAGGTCCAATTATGCTATTTGGAAATCAAAATAAAGGATGTTCTTTATGTGAAAGGGTACCACTTGTCAGTGTTTGCTTTTGAAATTAAACCTACTGATAAAATTGATGAAGAATGAAATTTGATACATAGACAAGTATGTGGATGCATCAGATAGTGGGTTGAGGATAATATTTTGAACCACATTATTGGGGAGACACACGTACGGACTTTGTAGACTAAGCTTGAATAGTTATATGAAGGGAGGACTGAAAATAATAAGCTGTATTTAATCAAGCAGATGATGGTTTTGAAAAACAGAGATAATACCCCCTTGATAGATCATTTGAACACCTTTCAGGGAATCATAAATCAGTTAGCTACTATGGGTATTAGATTTGATGAAGAAGTGTAGGGCTTATGGCTTCTTCGTACACTATTAGACTCATAAGAGACATTTAGAACGTCATTGTCTAACTCAGTTCTTAATGGTGTGATCACAATGGATATGATTAAAAGTAATGTTTAAATGAAGAGATGAGAAGAAAGTCACAACGTTCCTCTTCATAGTTAGATGTTTAGTCATTGAGACCAGAGAGAGAAGGAAGAGCTATGGGCCGAAGAATAGAGAAGGTAGCAAAAGCAAGTCCAGAAATAAGTTTGCAAATACTTTGTGCTATCATTACAGCAAAAAAGGGCACATCAAGAGATTTTGCAGACAGTTAAAGTAGGAGAATAAAAATAATAGAGATAAAAAAAGAATAGTGATGATAACAACAATGAAGAATAAGTTGCCGCCACTACTGAAGATCTTTTTCTTGTTTATTTATGATGTGATATTGTCAACCTAGCACATGACAAAACTAATTGGGTGATTGATAGTGGTGTTTCCAGGCATACTACTTCTCGAAAGGAGTTCTTTACATCTTACATGGTCAGTAACTTTGGGGTTGTGAAGATGGATAATAACAGTGTTACTAAAGTTGTTGGCATTGGAGATATTTGTTTAGCGACAAATAATGGCACCAAATTAGTTCTCAAGCATATGAAGTATGTTCCAGACATCTGTTTGAACTTGATTTCAGCAAGTAAATTGGATAATGATATTTTTATAATATTTCTTCAATGACCAATAAAAACTCACCAAAGGTGCTATGGTTATGGCTAGAGACAAGAAGTCTTCCACTTTGTATTTATTGCATGTAAGGCTCTCCAAAAATATTGTTAATGCAGTGGATAATGTGAGTGAAATAGAGTTATGGCATCAAAGACTTAGTCATATGAGTAAGAAGAGAATGGCTTTGTTGGTCAAGAAGAATCTCTTAACTCGTATGAAGAGTACATATTTACAGAAGTGTGCTCACTACTTAGTAGGAAAACATAATAGAGTGTCTTTCAAGTCATACCCTCTTTCTAGGTAGTAGAATATACTTGACTTAGAGCATTCTGACTTGTGCAGTCCTATGAAGACAAGTATACTTGGTGGTTCATTTTAGTTTATTATTTTCATTGACAACCATTTAAAAAGTTGTGGGCTTATATTTTGAAGCATAAAGATCAAGTATTAGATATCTTCAAACAGTTTCAAGCTTCAGTTAAAAGAGAGACTATAAAGAAGCTAAAATGTATCTACATAAATAATGAGAGTAAATATTCCGGGCTATTTGGTGAATACTATAAACAACAAGATATTCAGCATCAGAAAATACTACCGAAGACACCATAGTTGAATGGGTTGGCTGAAAGAATAAACAGAATATTGGTTGAAAGAGTCAGATATTTGCTTTGATCACAAGCAAAGCTATCTAGATCCTTTTAAGGAGAAGCTTTAAACACTATTGTTCATGTATTAAATCTCTCACCATGTGTTTATTTGCAGTTTGATGTACTTAACAGAGTTTAGACAGGTAAGGATGTTTCTTATAATCATTTGCGGATTTTCGGATGCAAAGCATTTGTGCACATTCTCAAAGACGAGAGATCCAAACTTGATGTGAAAACAAATAGTATTTTATGGATAATGGTCAGGATGAGTTTGGTTATAGGTTTTATGATCCTATTGACAAGAAACTCATTAGAAGTCATGATGCTGTATTTATGAAGAACCAGATAATACAGGATATTGATTAGACTGAGAAATCAGTGCCTCAATACATTGATAATTTGATTGATCTAAAGATAGTTCCTTCCACACCAGTCCTTGAACAAAATATAGATGAGCCTGTAAATGATGAGACAGATGATAATGATTATAATCAGTCGGTAGTGACAAAGACCTCTCCAACAGTGCCACTCAAGAGATCTACTAGAATATGACAACCATCTACCAGGTATTCCATTGATGAATATGTCTTATTGACTGATGGAGGAGAACCAGCGAGTTTTGAAGAGGCTATAGATAGTGAGCAAAAAAGGAGTGGATTAAGACCATGCGAGATGAAATGAATTTCTTACATGAGAATAAAATATATAAGCTGATGAAATTGCCTAAATGCAAGAAGGCTTTAAAAAATAGATGGGTTTATAAAGTGAAGCATGAAGAACATAACTCACATCCACGATACAAAGCCAGATTGGTGGTTAAGAGATTCAGTCAGAAAAAAAGAATTAACTTTAAAGAAATATTTTTTCCTATTGTGAAGATGTCATCCGTTCAAATTGTTCTTGGTTTAACTGCTAGTGTTGATTTGGAGATTGAGCAGATAGATATAAAAATTATTTTCTCCATGGCGATTTGGATGAGGAGATCTACATGGAACAGTCTGAGGATTTTAGAGTAAAAGAGAAAGAAATCTTTGTGTGCAAGTTAAACAAAAATCTTTATGATTTGAAACAAGCATCCAGATAATGGTACAAAAAATTTGAGTCAGATATAGGGGAGCTAGGCTACACAAAAACTACAACTGATCATCATGTTTTGTGTAAAATTCTCTGATGATGATTTATTATCTTTTTACTCTATGTTGATGATATGTTAATTATTGACAGGAATACTTCTAAAATTGATGACCTAAAGATATAGTTGAGCAAGTTCTTTACCATGAAAGACTTAGGGCCAGCAAAGCAAATTTTTGACATAAGGATCACTAGGGAAAGAGCTACAAAGAAGCTATATTTATCACAGAAAAATATATTGAAAAAATTCTTCAAAAATACAAGATGGATAAAGTCAAAGCGGTTAGCTCTCCTTTCTCTACTCCTACTAGATTGAGTAGTAAACAAAATCCTTCTACTGATGAAGAAAAGAAGATACGTAAAGCATGCTTTATAGTTCAGCAGTAGGTAGTTTGATGTATGCAATGGTTTGTACGAGGCCAAACATAGCTCATGCAGTTGGCATGATAAGTCATTTTCTTTCAAATCTAGGGAGAGAACATTAGAATGCGGTGAAGTAGATCATAAGATATTTATGGGGTACTTCTAGTCTGAGTCTTGTTTTGGAAGTGAAAAATCTGTATTAGTTGGTTACACAGATGCAGACATGGCTGGAGATATTGATTCTCGCAAGTCTTACCTGGGTTACTTAATCATCTTTTCATGGGGAGCTGTCGCTTGGCAATCAATATTGTAGATATGTGTCGCACTTTCTATCACAGAGGTAGAGTTTATTGTAGCTATTGAAGTTTGTAAGGAGTTGCTATGAATGAAGAAATTTCTTCAAAAGCTAGGCTTCAAGCAAGATCGGTATGTTCTCTTCTATGATAGTCAAAGTGCTATTCACCTTGCTAAGAACTCTACTTTTCAATCGAGGTTGAAACATATTGATATAAGGTACCATTGGATTAGAGATGTATTGAATGCTAAGTTGTTGCTACTTGAGAGGATATCCCCTGATCATAATAGTTTAGATATGTCGACAAAGGCATTACCATCAGAGAAGATCAAAGCTTGTTGTCATATTGCTGGGATGACGACCCCTCCACATAGTCAAGAGAGGGAGATTTTGTTGGGTTGGGTTTCTTCCTATGTGGAGAATGGCCCAAAGCCCATATGGGTTAAAATCCATCTAGATGACTTATTTATTTATTCCATATAAAATCCTAGCCGTCATTATATTTTTGGAGAGCACCCACATCAGAGAAAAGGGTTGAAAATCAGCAAAACAGAAAATAGATCAGCAAAATAGCAGAAAGTAGAAAAAATTGCAGAAAATAAATTATTCTATTTGTTCGGATCAAACTGTGCAGTATTTATAAAAGTGGTCATTGGAAATTCGTTTACCGTTGGATCGAGATGAAATTTGGCCTGCATATTTTGGACACCTGGTTCTTGAATTTAGATGGTAGAGATCAAAATTGAAGTCTTCTGATCTCAGTTTCTGCTTGCATTTTCTTCAATTTTTAATTTTTAGGTGACATTTCCTCAACTTCACTTGTTGCATCATTAGGTGTTTGTGGCTGTCATGAATATTGATTCTTGATAATTTATTATGTTGAAAAATTGATGTATGCCTCTAGTTGTTGATAACTAGAGAGAAACCTTATATATTCCCATTATTTGATTATAATGAAAGTTATGGATGTTGGATCGTGATTTTTACTCCTCACATTGAGGGAGTTTTCCACATAAATCTTGGTGTTCTCTGTGTTTGGCTTATTTGCTATATCTTTCATATATTTTGCTTGATTTCTCTACTTCTTAAATTTCTATCAGAAGGGTATTACACGGGGGTCCAGAGGAGGGTAGCACGAGTGCCGGTGAGAGGAGGGAAGATCGTTGGGGAGAGGTGGCACGAGCACCAGTGAGGGAAGGGAAGACCACCAAGGGGTGTGGCACAAGCACTAAGGGGGAGGGGGGAAGACCGTCAGGGGGGGCACGGCATGAGCACGAGGGGAGTGAGGGGGTGAGAGAGTATTTTAGGAAAAAAATTCATTCCATAGAATAGAATGCCATTCCTTAGGCCCCTCAATGGAATGAATTTTCATTCCATAAAATGGAATGAGCATTCCTTAGGAATGGGTATTCCAGCCTATAAAGTCCTACCAAATAGTGAAATCGGAATTGAAAGGTGGAATGGTGATTCCATTCTATTCCATTCCAACGTATCAGACATGACTTTACTTCTTTTGTTCTCTAAGATGATGACAGATCTAAACCATAACAACGACAACAGTGCTCCCAATGTGGAGGGCCAAACTATCAAGACATTGCAAGGCATAATATGTTGAACAAAAAATATTATAAGGTGCTAATATTTGCAAATAATTTGAAATAATTATAATTCAAATAACATAATTAGAAAAAAATAAGAAAGCCATATCTACAATCGAGGCATGCAGGAGCACTGACCCAAGAACGAAAGTTATTTCTTAGTCAAGTATCTCATAATGTTGTCCTTAAGGTATAATAAGCCTGGCTCACATTGAAGTCTCCTATCATGAGCATGGTGTTGGGAATAGTGTCCCAAAGCCAATCGTCAGCCTGTTGACGGTTGTGCTCCTTTTGTATTAGTACATGAATTAT
>KE504729.1:443647-459778 GCA_000441515.1 Elaeis oleifera
ATATATATATAATTAATAAAATTATTATTTATTAATATATATAATTAATTAATTATTGATCTTACCCATCAATATCCAATTATCTTAGTCCTTTCGAGAATCAAGAAGACGGAAGAATCTTTTAAATAGGCTTTCAGGCTAGATCAGGCTTTTTATTTACAAAATAGGCCAGGTCGAGCCTCATTTTAAGCCTGAACCAGTCCAACAGGCCAGGCTCAGGTTAGTATTTTACAATACAGGCCTGGCCTGTTTAAGCCAAAGCCTGGCCTGGCCTGGCCTATTTCCACCCCTACTTGTAAACCAATGTGAGAAGATTTTCTGCTATTGTTGGAAGATATAGAGAAGAAAGTTTTGATTTAAAAAAATATATTACAGAGCTTAAAGAAAGATAATCAATTTGTTAGAAGAGGCAGAGGATTTAAAAAAGAAGCTAGTGACATCAAAGATGAGGTAACAAAAGTGAAGGCAGAATGTACAAAGTTAAAGAGGAAGCTTATGAAACATGCTGTAAGAAAGAAGCTATATATGATTGCAATCATATTTTTATTCATTCTGCTAACAATAATAGTCATATTTTAATTGACTTCCATGTATGCTATTATATAATATTTTTGAAAGTAGTAGTCATATAGGGGAGAAGCTCTAGTGTATTGAAGATTTTGGAAATCACCTTGGTAATGAATGTTATGCACCAAAGTTGTCGAATGTATACTTTCCTTATTGCTGACTATTTAAATTTTATTTAGTAAATAGTGAGCTTTGGAATAGGTTTAATGCTTCGCACATGGTGTAATTGCATAAAACAATGCTGAAACAGCACATGCATGGAACAAGCAAATATGAAATGGCACAAGCATGAAACTTAAGCAAGTTTGATTAGATAGTAAATTTGAATGGCTCCTACTATTAATTAAGTAGTGGACTCAATTATTAAAGTAATGATCTTGAAATATGAAATACTAAGATTTAAAAAATGTTTAATGCAAACATTGTACCATTGTTGAAATGGTATTGTTAAGCTTAAGTTGTATATGCAACTTATAAAACTTACAAAATTAAACTCAAATGGCATTGCTAAACTCTAGCATTGGTGAACTAGTTGACAAGTGGCAATCAAACATTTTGCATCCTTTACAAAGCCACTGAGCAAGCTATGAAGCTGAAACCTTAGTGCTTCTATAGCATAACTTCATAAATGATGCACATATAGGTTGCTTCTCATACTTTAGTTTCATTTTAATGAAATTGAAATATGAAACAATGAGATCTAGAAAAGATTTCATGCTATCATTTTTGAAATAGCACTGCTAGGCTTCAATAGCATATGCTAGAGCCATCGCTAAAATGGCACATGATGGCCGTTGAAATATGAAGTAGTGGATAATGCAACTGCTACAGCCACTGCTAAGGTCAATGTGTACTGCTATTAATACACTCATTGCTAAACTTCAAACAATCAAGTAGGCTTGAATTTGTGAGGTTAAGAACGGCCTCTCTCTAGAAATTATGTTAAGCATGAATAGCCAACATTGTCTAAATAAAGAATCAAGTTTGTGAACATATGAGCATTTTTGAACAATGTTTAAGAAGTGCCAGGATTATGAGCTTTGAACCTGAAGTATTATGAGTAACCTGAAGTATGATACTAAAACATAATGAATCTCTTATTCTGCCATTGAGTTCTGAACCTAAAGTATTATAGATCCACAATAACTGCTAGATACACACTGAAGGTAATTGTTAAATCATGATCTACAATATCTACAACCACAATAGACGAAACATGATCTGAAACTTATACAACCAGTAGATGAAATTTGATCATGAAACATGATCTGAAGCAATGACACAAACATGCACAACCACAATTCTTCAAAGATGATCTAAAATATTGAAACCTATAAAATAATTGAACAAACAACCCTTATATGTAACAAATATTATGCCAAAGAATAATGCATATAGGCCACAAACATTGTACAGCCATGGACATTGTACGGCCATAGCCAAATATAACATCTAGGCCATAAACATTGCACAACCATAGCCATATATAACAAAACATTCTGTTAAGGAACATAACATTATTCAAATAATAAAACATAGCATTGTGCCAAGGATCAACTACACATTGGATATTATATAGCATTGAACTAACACTAGAAGTACATTGAAATTGACATTATCTCAATACTGAATTGACATTGTCTAAGACTTTATCATTAAAGTACCAAAGATTAAACTGATATTGTCTGAAAGGTTGTCATTGAAGTACAAAAGACTAATATTGACATATATAAAATAAAAACAGTTTAATCTAAACAAAAAGCTGCACCCTTAATACATTGTTCCACCCTTAAACATTGACATTTCAAATCTAGAAGCATTCTCCAACAACTTCAAACATCCATATCAACCAAGATTGCCAACACTGGTACCCTGAGTGGCTAGCTGATTAGATAAAGACTGAGTGGATTATTCATTATGGTTTATCCTTCTTGCATCCATATGAACTCTTAATGAATCTATGGTAACTTGAGCTGCACTTCTTTCACTCATGTATCTCATCCTACTTGATCCCTATAAATGCAATCAATATTGAAATTAGAAATGTAAGAATATATAACTAAAGGGGTAATAATTATTTGACCATAAAAAAAAATCTCTCTCCAGTATTTGGTGAGACATATAGCCCATAACTCTCTACTAGGATTTCTGCTCTTGCCCTCTTTCTTGTTTGAGTAAATTCTTCCATATGTTACTGCTAAGGACTTTCATCAATAGCTAATTGTCCCCTCTTCTCTTTATTAGCAGCTTTGTCCATCTTCTTGTATTGGCTCCAGTAGATATCATCTGACATATGATAATTTGATAAGTTTATACAATCAACTATATAATAAAGCATGTTAGATTGAAAATGAAATTATTGTTATAATCTGATTTTATTTGGCCTACCTCTAGGTCTCTTTGGTGGGTAATAATAACTCGGATTAAGAATTGATGAATCACTTCTGCTGTGGCATCCTTACTTGTTATGATCTCTTTGAAAGCATACTTGATAGGTCATTTGTCTTCCATATCTTGAAAGCTTATGAGGATGCTTGGACTCTTCATGTAGGTCCTTTCTTCTATTTTTTTTAGGCCTACCTAGTAGTATTCTTAGTGATGGAGGTAGCACTACCTCTACACTAGTCCTAGTCTATGACTTTTCTCCATTGACAAGTTGAAGGATAAACTCATAACACTATCTCCATGCATCCTTAGTATAACAATCTGCTACATAATACTCTATATTATCATGTTTATGCCATATAGCAGATACGGCATGGGCATATGGTATCCCTATAAGGTTTCATTCATTATATACACAACTTTTATCAATCAAGCTTACTTCATATGACTACCCCTTATATGTAACTTCATATTTTCTATCATCATTATAAATTACCTCATTCCATCCGCTCTCGAATTTATTTCTCTCTATCTTCTCTTGAATTCATAGGCAAATTATTCTATGCCACTTCTCTATATTTTTCTTTCTTTACCATTCGGATCATTAATGCCCTCCGTATATATTCAAGCATCTCAATTAGTGGCTTTTCTCTTTTTTGGAGTATGCAACTATTGAAGGTCTTGGACATATTTTTATCAATGACATCGTATTTTGGGAATGGATTGAAAAAAGTCTTGACAAATTTTCTTGGGTTTGCCTCTATGAAGTTTTCTATGCTTCTTCAGATAGTCCCTTCAGCTCATCCAAAAAATCTAGAAAATCTCTTTCTGTTGTACACTTGGCAGCCTTAAAAAAGTCAACTTTAAAATCTACCTTTATGCTTCTTCCTCTAATTTCTATATGCATGCCTTGCACAATGTCTATGCTCAGCACGTGGCAGCAAATCATTAATTGATTGAATCAATCCCTACATAGAATATACAATAAAAGATGATCGATGATAACATATAAATATTATGCACAATTTTCATATAAATATTCTTAAATTTTATCTTCTGTTGATCAGTGATAACAGTCCATCCTAGACCATCTTCAAGCCCTAAATCTTTAGTTAAGAGATTAATGAACCAACTCCAAAAATCTTTATATTTTATCTTACCTTAACTACAGTCCATACAATTGAAAATATTTGATTGTTAACATCCCCATCAATGGTAGCTAAAAGATCATCCCTACAAATCTATTTCAAAAACATCCATCAAGCCCAATTATGGACCTGCAAGCTACTAAAAGGCTTTTTTTAAGAGCTTCAAACCAACATACAACCTCTAAAATTCTAACCTATTAGTAGACCTCTCAACCTTCATGTTACTATTGTGTCCTTGTTGCTCCTTTGGATCTCTTCACAATAATCTAGTAGTCTGCGATAATGTTTGTTATGAGGCCCTCTAATAGTCTCCCAAGCCATTTGCCTTACCCTCTAATATTTAGTTATACTTATATTAACTTCAAATCTTGTCTTAATGTCATGCTTGATCTCTTTAGACTTGTAATCAAGATAAATCTTAAGCTTTTCTTGAAATTCTCTTGCAATCCATTTAGTTGTCATTTGACTATTCTTATGAGTTCTTATATATCTATGGTCATTAACATAAGTCTTAGTTTAAAATTTATCAATACTTTGCATATGAACACCATATTCTGAATGGACAGCTACTGAATATATATTTTACTTCTACTCTAGTAGCCTCATTCTTGATAAACTTCACATCATATCTCTGTGTTACACTATACTTGATCAAAACATCTTTAAACTATTCTATGGTATTGATTGTCATACCTTTACAAAATCTAACATCCTTCATGTCAGTTTTAGAATTGAAAAAATCCATCTCTTCCTCGTAAGCTCACTAACCTCATGGTTAGGACTTGATTCAGAAGTTTCAAAATCAGATAAATCAGGTAATCACTATCGTACCTAGTCTGCTTTTCAACTTCATCCACTGAAACAGCAATACTTGGTTCTATAATTTGATCTTGAGATAGCGGTTGCTTCCTCTATATCTCATTATATTTTTTTTATTTCTTTCCTTACTTCCTTCAATTTGTCCATCGTAGCTATCAACTCCTAATCATCAATTAATAGCCCATCAACTATATAATAGCTATCCTCACGCTCTTCCTCTTCATTGTTACTGTACAGGATGTGGTCTTCATCCTCGAAAGATTTCTCCGCAATCCTCTCATCCCTAGGTTTCTTAAGCATTTTCTCTTTTTCTTTGCCTATCACCATTTGCTGACTTTGCTGAGCAACTACTCTTCTGCCTCTGCCCCTTGCTATTTACTTACCAATTCTTTTAATTGTCATTGGTTCCAGGCTTTTTTTTTCTCACCAAACTTTTTAGTAAGATTTCTAATCCTTGGTCTCTCTATGATTGCGTTATTCACTAGTTCTTCATGCTCAATATAAATATGAAGATACTCTCTTGTTTTCAATGCAAGCTTCATCATTTTTTTAAGCTGACCGTCTTCATACACTAGCCTCATTCTCTATTTGTCATTAGGAATATAAATCCTATAAATAACTTTATAAATTTATCCATACACAGCTTCTTTACCATATCTTGTAACCTCTCATAGCATAAGCTTTCCATATCATAAATATCAAAATAAGCTACATTCCCTCCAATATATTCCATAGATCCAATCTTATTGACAAACAAGCCACTATGATACACAGCAATGGTTAGAGAATCTATTTTACATGATACATGAAAAAGACTACAATTAAAATAAAATTGTTATTAAGAAAAAGATTATGATCAAAATGTATAAAGTAGTCACACAAAGTTTGTTCAAAATAGATTAGCTGTTAAGATACAAATGGGGACCACATTCAACAAAATCCCAAAGCTTTTAGATGATATAAAGACAACATGGGACCACATTATGCTCCATAAAAAGTGTTAACAAAACTTTGAGATCACAAACAAAAAACATCTTGGAACCACATACAGACACAACAAAATACATTTTTGTGTCACTTTCTACTGAAAATCATTAGTAATATTTGATATTAAGTCAATCTTTATTATTCTTTCTAAGATGAAAGAATTATGGGTTACGAAATAAATATAAGCTAAACGCTAACCAATGAAAAACCAATAGCTGAAATCCTAATGTAAGATGAAAAGTTATTTTTTTGGTGAAAATAGAGGACTGGTCACCATACAATGCTACTGCTTGTCGACTGGCAGATCCCCACTCCACAAGAGTCACCGGTATTTAGTCACCAGAAAGAGACATCTTAAATGAAGAAAGACATAAACAAGAAGAAATCATCGTTTTCAAAAACCCTTTTTGCCATATAAGCCCTTTCTACCACGTACCTCCCTATAACATGAGCGCACATGACTATTCCATAACGGCAAGCAGATAGAATGCACAGCTAAGATCCGAATTGAATTTTTTGAAAAGTTTGATCAGATTACATCAAATTGAAGTTTCAGATGAAATTTAAATTTTCTAAATAGTTCAAGATTTTTTTCATAATTAATCCAAAATTTTACTACAAAATGGAAATATATAAACACAAGTTAACAAAATGTAACCACTTGCCAGCAGCTGATAGGTTGGTGATTTAACACTTACATCTCCAAGTAAGAGGTCTCATGTTCAAACTAGAGTGGTGATGAATAACTACTGTATTCTCAAAAGCATATTATGATCACTTTCTTTCAATTATTTAGATAGACATAATTTTTAAAGATTTAATTAAATAAACTTTCTAGATTTAATAAATCATATATTATTTATATTAAGAGAAAAAAAAGGAGAGTCAAGTGATATGAACTAAAGTGAGTGAGGAGATTATTTTTTATGGTATTGTATCATGTTTGTGGATCATTTAATCAATTTTACATAAGCAAGAAGCATAAACTAGCAACGAGTGTTGAAGATGTCATCTTATCAACTTAATTATATACAATTATAGGGTGGATCCCCACCCATTTCATCTAAACATGTATTTTAGATGCTTACGATGAAGCTGCATAAATTACAACAATGACAAACAATTGTAATATTAAGACAAATTTGGAGTTCATAGTTTAATATTAATTGCCCACCATAAGTTTTTTTAAAAAAAATAATAATTACACGCCATCGTTTATAAGGGAGAGAGAATCTAATATATTTAATTATATATTTTTGAAATTTACATACATATAAAGTAATTTTTTATAAATTTAATCTTATGAAAATGCTATTTATTATTACACCCTTTTAAAGTTTGATACACTTTAGTAGTTCACTTGGGCAGGCAGCATTTCTCAAGGGTGTTTCCAACAGCATCAACGGAGTTTTAAACTCAGATGACCGTTACAACGTATTCATGCAGAATATGTTAGAAAAGAAATGGGCGAACAGAGGAGGAAGAGAAGGGAAAAAGGAGAGAGACAAAGAGTTAATGTTGGGAGATCCAGGGTTGGTTTACTGATAATTCAAGAGCTTTCCAATTGAAGAAAAGAAATGTTGGCGATACCACACTTTCTGTTCTCTTTCTGAGCTATATGAATTTTGAGGCAATTACAAGAGCTTTACGCCATTGTGGGCGAGTTCTTGCCATAGGCCATGGCAAATCACTCCATGCCCAGCTGATAAACAAGGGTTTTGTAGAGACATCTTCGTTGCAAATAATATAGTGGCTATGTACGGTGATCTCAACTTGTGTGATGATGCACAGAGATTGTTCGATGAAATGCCCGAGAGAAATGTGGTCTCATGGACTACTTCAATTTCAGCACATATCCATGCCGGCAATCCTGTTGAGGCATTAAGAGTCTTTTACTGGATGCTGGATAATGAAATGGAAGAACCCAATGGCTTCACGTTTTCTGCTGCTCTGAAGGCTTGCAGTATGGTTGGGAATCTTGAATTGGGCAAGTGGATCTATGAGCATGTTTTGAGAGCTGGGCTGCAGTCTGATGCTGTTTTGATGAATGCCATTCTTGATATGTACCTAAAATGTGGGAGCTTGAGTGATGCTCGAAGAGTTTTTGATGGGTTGTCTTCAGTTAACTCTACTTCATGGAATACAATAATTGCTGGCTATTCTCGAGAAGGCAACATGGTTGAGGCAGAGGCCCTATTCCTGCAGGTTCCTGAACCTAATGCTGTCTCATATAACACCATAATTGCTGGATTTGCACAATTAGAGAGTCCAAAAGCATTGAATTATGTTAACATGATGCATAAAGAGGGCTTTAAGTTTGATGATTTCACCTTTCCTTGTGCTCTCAAGACCTGTGGTAACCTAAGATTTGAAAAAATGGGAGAACAGATTCATACCTACATAGTCAAGTGTGGTTACAAACCAAGCCTTTTTATTGGGTCATCACTTATTGACATGTATGCAAACTGTGGTCAAATGATTCATGCCATAAAGATATATGATGAATACTCAAGCTACAAAGGGCTCATTCATGACAGACTACCACTACTGAATTCACTGCTTTCTGGATTTGCCGTCAACAGATATGATAGGCATGCACTCGATCTTGTTTCAGAGATCCACAGCATGGGCATTGGACTCGATGCCTTTACTTTTCAAGTGCCTTAAGGGTTTGTATTAACCTGCGGAATATGAGGATCGGGCTTCAGGTCCATAGTTTGATAGTCACTTATGGATGTTACACAGATCATGTTGTTGGCAGTGTTCTTGTTGACCTTTATGCCAAATGTGGATATCTGGAAGATGCATTGAGATTGTTTCATGGGCTTCCTCACAAGGACGTAATTGCATGGGCTGGACTAATCGCTGATTGTGTCGAACATGGATCAAATCGTTTAGCATTTTCTCTATTCAAAGATATGATGAGTACAGAAACTGAAGTAGATCATTTTGTTGTCTCAAGTGTTCTTAAAGCTTGTTCAGTTGTAGCATGGGCTCAAGGTGGTGAACAGGTTCATGCTTACAGCATCAAGGGAGGGTTTGATTCAGAAAGCGTCACTATTGCTTCTTTAATTGATATGTACTCAAAATGCGGCAATATTGATGATGGACTCAGAGTGTTTGAGTCTGCAGCACAGAAGGATACTGTTTGCTGGACAGGAATGATCCTGGGATGTGGATACAATGGAAGAGCAAAAGAAGCAATTGAGCTCTTTGAAAAGATGTTGAAGTCAGGGTGGAACCCAATGGGATCACTATCCTTGGTGCTCTTTCTGCTTGCAGACATGCTGGATTGGTTGAGGAGGCATGCAGGTTTTCAAGGCCATGAGAGATAGGCATGGACTAGAGCCAAGTTTAGAGCATTATTGTTGTATGATAGATATTCTTAGCCGAGCTGGATGCATTGAAGAGGCTAAGCAGCTGATCTCTAATATGCCTCATGAAACTGATGATGTGATACATAACTCATTGCTCGGGGCTTGTTTGATGGATCAGAATAACCTTGCAAAACTTGCTTCGCTAGACTTGCTTCCATCTTCATCTTATGATACATCCGGGAACGTTACCCTGTCAAATATTTATGCAAGCTTGGGTATGTGGGATGCTTCAGCTAAGTTTAAAGAGGCGACAAAAAAAGTTAGCATAAAAGAAGCAGGAAGAAGCTGGATTGAAATTAGGTCTTAAAGGTATCTTTCTATGCTTGTTATATCCTATTTTGTGGATGAAATTTCTCAATTGGTGGAAGAGATTAACAGCCAAACAGCTTTGCAATCAGGGATAATGCTTCCCTCAAATTTCTTATGAGGCACAAATTTTATCAGAAAGTGACAGAAAAGAGCTTATCTTGGAAGAAATAAATATACCCCACACAAGTATTTTTGAGTATAATTTGATGGACTTCTGATATGTGGGTAACTTTGCCCTGGCAGGAGGCTATGGAAGTTTGAACATATAAAAGGTAATTCCTTGCTAGCCTTTTTCTCCCTTTTTTTTTTTTTTTTTTTTTTAAACTTACCCTTCGTTCTTCCTTTGTTTTTTTCTTAAAAAAGCTATCCCATCATAATGTTTGTTTCATTGACTGATATAACTAGGTTTAGTTTGTCCTCACTATTCATTTTAGATTGGTGCCAATATCTGTTCTTTCTTTTTGTAGGTATGATAGTAAATCTATTGCTGGAGCATGAACTGTAGATACATGAGTGCACCATCCATTGGTTTGCATAATCTACAAGAGATTGTAAAACTCTACCAAATACTGTTTTAGGCCTTTCTTGATACAGAAGAGTGCATCAATTGTCTCAACAATGTCTTTTTTGCTTTAATTCCTTACACTAACAATTAAAATTGATTCTGTCTCATCTTATTTTCTCACATCTATTATTCAGAGAAGACGTAAGTTACATGAGTGGAGACACCTGAAGAATGTGACTTGTCCAAGGGATATTGCTTCTATGACGTTAAAGGAAAAATTGCACCTATCACATTTCAAAACTGGAAGTTTGGCCTGAAATATAAGATACCGAGCTTGACTGCCAAGTAGAAAGATAATAGGGAAACCTCCATGCTAACTTCTTCATGTAACAAAATATTTTACCCTGCAGGGAATGACCAGTGGATACCAGAATAGAGTCGTGTGAAATATCTGATAGGCAATTCCAGGCAAAAGAACATGTGAAAGTTTTTCTTCCAAATTCATTAAAGTTGGTGTTTGTTGCTGGTGATTCACTAAATGAAGGGAGGTTACAAACACTCAGAATCCATCTTTCTGAATTTGCGAACAAGCCACACCAAACATCAGATCATAATATGCCATCGGGAAGGAGTTTCTTTTGTGTAATCTATGATGTTCATGTATGTATCATCAAATATTCTTTCCAGGTGAAATCTCATGGTTTTATCAATGATAATGGAAATTTCGAGGGCCAATAATGTACAAGTCAAAAAGCAAGGAAGTTCTTTGTGGAGTGCATACATGGTTAAAGAGACGGTGTAAATGATCTAAATTTGCATGTGCCATCACTTGTATCTTGTGTATAAGACGAATCCAATTATCATTCGCAAACCCAGGACATCCATTTTAAATAGTCCATAAAATGCACTAGTTATACCTTCTTCCATTAAAGTTTGCTACAATAGTATAGCAGCATCTTTAATATAATCCAACCGGTCGGTCTCTTCTTGGCATGGGCAGAGCTAGATGATGCACTATTCAAAAAGGTAAAAGGATGGCATTTACTTAGCCTTTACCATATGAAACTTGGTCTCTCACATGGTTGTCTGTGTCTTATCTTCCTATTTTTTGGATAACATGGAACCATCGTTTCTTCGTTTATGGTAGATGTTGGATTCAGTTAATTTCTATACAATGCTTTAACATTTTATCTGAGCTCGGTAGTTCCGTCATTAGTGAAATCATCTATATTTTCTAGTCGAGAGCTAAATGTGTTTAGTATGAATAAATATTAGTTTTATGCTTTCAAATTATTCAGGATATTAGGTGTTGTGATCTTTGTATCTGTTATTGATATGGATTCCATATGTGATTCATTACAAATCCGTAAATGTTCAACCGTACACAATCAACATCTAGTTTCTTGCATCACCAGAATGGAGATTAGAACTAAATGACGATTGAATCACATTGATTATTGAGGCATAATGAATCAGTTCTAGCTTACAAAAACACTAGTCTGTTAATACCTTAATTGCTGCTAGTGAATCACGATCCCTTCCAGAGATAAGGTACTTCATGCCTCTTCATTATTCTGTACATCAAGGCATATCCATATTCTGCATCTCATGCACTATGTCTTGGCAGTTCTTCATTTCTTTGCATTCCTTCAGAATTAGAATCATTGCTGTACTTGGGAATGCTTTTCAGCGAGCCAGTTTCATCACTTTCATATGGTAGTACGACCACAGGGGCAGCATGAACAGATGCCCAGCGCTCCCGTAAAAAGTTCATAAATTCAATACCATTTCCCTTCGGAAATCTAGCTGCCTTGTGAAGAGATCAAGAAGGAGAAAAGCAAGAACGTATTTGAAAGGAATCACAAGGAGAATAGCTGCAGCACCAAGCAGTGCAAGGGCTACCTGTGTAGTTATCTGCAAGAAAACCAGACGCCGCAAAGAAACTATCATTTGTAAGTCATCTCAAGAAACTTAGACCAAAGTATCTTTAAGCTCTCATTTGGTGGCTGCTAAATTCAATGTTTAAACAATATCAAGACCTTGTAAGCATAAATATGTGTGACCTGCCATACATGCACTTAGCAAGGAACATGCAGGTTTTTCACAGCCATTGTGGGATTGTCCGCAAACTGGAAAGAATATTATGCTAGTGATGTGCTCAAGTAGCTAGATGCAAAACTAGATTGTGATCCACGATAGCTGGTCCATTTGTCGAGTCCTACCATCAGCTGGGGACTTTCACAGGTTAGGACTGTGTCCTCCTGTATGCACTGCTGGATGCCAAGCAGTGACAGTGAAGACAAGTCTGAGTATCCTACTACTTGGATGAACAGAAAAAATGCTGCCAGATTCTCATTTACTCCCAGAGAAGTTACTAGATTTTTTTTTAAATGTTCATATGGTTATTATTTGGAGGGACAGGCAGATTTGGTACCAGAGGATATGGCCTTTGTTACACTTCATCCTTCAGATTTTAGCTGATATTGTCAACAGAGATTGTATTAGGAGTTAGCATAAGCCATCACAGAGTACAGGTCCATTATTAGTTGGTAGTTTAGAATATGATCTTGGCTTGCAACTATTACCTCCAAGAAAATTAGCCTTTCTATACTTGAGATTGTTGAGGATGTGCATTATTGCTTCTTATGGTTGGTAGGCGTATCTTGGTACATCTGGTATTCTATTGAAAGTGGAGAGCATCATTATTGGAGGTATATAGAATGAAAAGTTAACATGATATAAAGACTGCCCCCAACAGAAAGCAAGTTTAATTTCTGAGAGAGGATATTGGAAAACAAATCAAGCTGAGGTACTTAGACATGGAGTCCACTACTTTCATCAAATTTCTCCTCTTTATTTTTGAGGATAACTTAAAGATTCTTCTTTATCACTCAAACTTGGTGCCAACAACCTCTAGATGATCATGTAGGAAAACAAGAAGTTGAAGGTTTATCCATTCCACAATGGACTTAAAGTGGACAAGGATAATTAATATCTCCGAGGAAGTTTCTTTTGAACTCAACCCCCCACCCTTCTCTAGAGGTTGAAAAGTTACTGAGTATCATGAAGATTATCTATCTAGTGAAACCCTGCATGTCTTTAAAATCCTAGAATCATCAAATATTTGCTTAACAAACTGAAGCATGCTTAACCAAAATTTTATTAAAAAAATCTAAAGCATACTATAAAATGCCTGATAAATTAATGCATTCTCATTTTTGACATTTTCTTTCATACAAGACATATAACTGAGATGAGAAAAATATAAAGCATACTATAAAATGCCTGATAAATTAATGCATTTCATTTTTGACATTTTCTTTCATACCCGACACAACTGAGATGAGTACAATATCTCTCGAGCACAGCTGCACCCATTAACCTTGCAAATGCAATCTCCTAACTCTTAGTCAATGAAGTCTCACCCTGCAAAGTATGCTCTCCATACTGGTTGCACCAAGGCGCATGGGTTATGTTCAAATCCTTGGAAGGTGTTTCGCAAGAATTTAGCACATGTAATTTCTAGCATCATTTCTTACAATCTGTTGGTGGTGCTCCCACTGTAATTTTTTTTAATTAAAAAGTGAAGGATAGCCCCTATATTAAATTGTAAAATAGAAAACTAGGTTGTTAAAAGTAGAAGGAAAGCTATAGAAGTAGTGCATTTATATACAATTGATTGATCCTTTGAATGTTAATACTGCATTTCTAAGATATGTAGCAGCAAGGAGCATAAATAGATTAAAGTAATTAAGTATACTACCAAGAGGAAATTCTTACTTGACAAACCTATAAAGAAAGAGAACCTAAAGCCAATACTATTGAAAATAAATGTCAATGGTCAACTTTTTAACAATTGGCTAGTCAATTTTATAAAAGTCAAAAGAAGTAACAAAAAGCCGGTGATAATAAGGTAAAACGATAGATGCTTCGGAACAGTTATCACTATGAAGAACATGAACAATCTGAAATGAATTTCAGTTCTATATTTGGTAAATTTGGTTTCAGATACTTATAAGATCATAGGATGCCTCATTAGATTGTACAATAAGCAATTCTGCTACCTACAAATGAATTAGGTCTATGTTGTCGCATACCTCAGGTTGACCAGATAAGATGATTGTTCGAATCTTCAGAAGCGAAACATTCAGGTTCTGGAGATAAGTTTCCAAGTCTGCCATTGCTTCTTTAAGAGCTATGATCTTTTGGATTGTGTTTGAGGGTGGCTGATCACGTATTGTAACTTTACCAAAGATCTCCCAACCGACCTTGCTCTTTAAGCCCCTTAAGCAATAGCATTGCAGTAGCCATAATCATTAAACTCACTGGGAATACATATGAGAGCAGATTTCTGACAGAAAGAATCATAAAAAAGGTCATAAAATAGCATATAAAATTAAAGATATATTCTAAAGCAGCCTGATTGATTAATATAGAAGCAAAAACAAAACAGACAGCTGCACCTATTTTGAAGATAAAAAATTGCTAACGAGTTTGAAACTAAGAAATTGATTACTAACCACTCATATCAACAATAACTGCCCACAAATTTCCCATAAAAACAATTAAATTAATTCTTGGTATTTGTAAACACATGTATATTCTACATGTGTGATACCCATGGTTATCCCTTTAGTTCAGATATAGTTACATGTTGAAAAGTAGATACGTGGCTGATAAATAGTACAAGCTCACAGTTCTATCTTTACTCCAATTCTAAGAGTACTCTCCAGTCTCCAGGATCTAAATTGTAATTTTACTGTGTTCTGAGTTCCACTTGGATCACAGTAAAAATGAGCTGCCACATGAGAAAGGGAGGTACTAAAGCGTGTTGTTGCATAAATTTGATAAGAGGGCTGCTTGCTTGGAATCGTTGCATACATACCACATTGACAGAAACAATATTTCTCTAGTTTGTCTCAGTAAATTATATTATTCATCTGCTGCTTACAAAGTTTGATTCTACCCTTGCAATGATCAACATAATGTTTAAACAAAGTCATCGGTCAAGGAAAGGAGAAAAGAACATGGAAATCTAAAACCAATAAGAGCCTGTTTGGATGATTCGGCCTAAAATCTTATGGAATTTGTGAGGTAGGCCGGTATAACCAGCAAAATCAGGCTAAACTAGGCCTATACTCATAAATACCCAGAGTACATTTGGAGTGGGCCAACCAAAAAAAAGAAAGATCTTTTTTTTTCCTCCTATGGGATTCAGAGCAGCCCACTCCAAAAGGTACTAGGCCTAGCCCAGCCTGATTTTGCTAGCTGTACCGGTCCGACCCACGAGTCTCATAGGATTTTGGGGGGCTCAATCATCCAAAAATGCTCTAAAAGAAATGAAGGGACCTTCAATTCTAGTTCAACAAGATCAAAGTGGAGAAGAAAATAAATTTGAAGGATGGGAGGGGAATAAATAGGTGAGAAACTGCTTTTACCATCGTATTGAAGAGAAGAAGAATTCAAAATATTTACCAAACAACCAATTTTAATTTTAGATCTCCAAGGAACCCATATTATAAGAGACTTGTATCAATCCAGATAAATTCTATAATGAATTGATAGCTTCCTTGTTCCAATCTTTGGACTTGTTTAGTTCGCGGCAAGAACTTTTCTCCCTAGGAAGTTACTTCTTGGAAAGTTACTTCCTCAAAATATGATGCCTGAGAATATAATTTAGGTATGTTTGGTTGATCATGAAAAATTATTTCAACATGATTTATGTTTGATTGAGCATCCACTTGTCTAAGAAACTATGTAAAATATCTATTATACCCTTAACAGATATAAGACCATATATTTTTGCTTCCAAACTCTATATAAATATTTATATTGATATAGATATAATATTAATATAACATAATATAATATTAGATCATAGTAATTTATTATATTAATACAATATTAATATATATGTATTCATATACTATTAATAATAATATTAATGTTTAATATAATAAATTTATTAATATAAAATATAATATTAATACATTAATATAAATATTATATTAATATTAATAAAAATATTACATTA
>KE504729.1:461320-477715 GCA_000441515.1 Elaeis oleifera
GGTGGCCAGCGAGCCGACGCTGACGGCCTGAGGGTGGTCGAGCGGCGGAGCCGCGGAGGCTCCGCCCCTTCTTTTTCGAAACAGACGACGTCTGTTTCGATTTTTCTTTTTTTGTTTTAAACTTATGAAGTCGGCAATTGGGTTGCCGACTTAAGAATTTTTTTAACAAAACAAAAATCGTGAAGCCAGCAAATCGTTTGCCGACTTCACTTAAAACTATATTTTTAAAAAAATTGCAAAACAGAAGCGATGCCCCTGTTTCACGCCTGCGGCGCCGCGCGCGTGGACTACGCCCTCCGACGGCCACGGCAGCCAGTCGGAGGCCGTCCGGCGGCCCGCCGGCTCCTTCCTCCCTCTTTTTTTCTTCCTCTTTCTCTCTCTATTTCTCTCTATTTCTCTCTTTTTTCTTCCGATTCGGATCGTCGGTTCGATACGGTATGAAACCATACCGAACCGTACCGCCGGCCGGCCGAAACTGCCAGCGGTACCGGTTCAGCATACCTTGGATCTAAGCAATTTATTATTGTCTAAAATTTCATTAGCCATCTGAGACCTTGATCCAAAAACATTTATTCCACATAAGCTCTCTACAACTATTTCCAATATCCTAGCAAACACCAAATCAATGAGAGTGAAATATTTTAAGGTAAAAGCAAACAAATTTTGTCAATCAAACTCTAAATTAGAGCAGATATTCAGAAACAACAATAATTCAGAATGTATTAATTCCCTCAGACAATTGTCATGTGGAAAATGGGGAACCCATCTATGAGGGATCCTGTCCAAGAAAATGGATAGTGCAATGTCACCCAGAAATAATTGATGTTTCTGTTTGTCTTCTTTTCCGATATGAATTCTTTATGGAACTGTATTAAACATCAAGCATTAAAATAAACTACTTACCTAAATATAATGGTATAGGCAAATACAAGAAAGTAATAGTCAGTCGTGGCTCTTCCCAGCACCTTAGTTTGTCAAATTTTTTGGCAACAACCACAAATGGAAGCATGAGCTCCTGAATTTTGAAAAAAGAACGAATTATTCTATTGATGATATAGCATACAAGATAATATGAATTGTCATTGTTTCAGTATCAAGCGATGATTAAAACAATGAACATGGAAGGAGCTTAGAAGGTAGGATTCTATTTAGAGATAATGGCATGTTATTTCAACAATGAACAAGTTAGTAGCACTTGATAAAAAAGATGATATTAAAATACCAACTAGAATTTGAAATTTTTTCATCATGCGAATGAGGATGAAATCAATGAATATAAAAATATTTCAGCATATGCTTGAGCATCATACACCAGTCCAAAAGCCCATAAACTTTCCTCCTGCTTCTGTAACAAATTTGGATGGCTTTGCCTGCATCCGTTCTTCATAGTGATCCAAAATAACAATATAGTCACTCTGATATGGAAAGACCATTGAGTTTTACTAGACTTCATTTTCATTTGAAATCTCTCAAAGCCACCTGACATATGGTTGTTTATTTCAGCTGATTTTTAACACTTATTTTCCAATATTTTCTACATTAATTTAAAAAAAAAACTTTGTTGATGATGGTCTCAAACATCGTGAATCACATGAATGAAAGGACAGCTACCTGTCCAGGGAAAAGAATGCATATCTTCATTCATAAGCCATATATGCAGCCATAAAAAAGTACACATATAGACAAATGAATATACAATAATCCTGAAAATGTAGAAAAAAAAAAAACAAAAACAAAAACAGATACACAAAGGGAGAAGGATTGGATACTCTAATATGCAGAATAGGTTCTAGGTGAATGAATAATTAAGAATGACCAAGTTTACAACCTACCAACTAGCATTATATGCTTTGTAGAAAGCCCTTGTTAGCCTAAAGTGGTCATGACCAAGTCCTAGTGTCACCTAGATACTTGCCCAGTGTCAAAGTGTCCCACAGAACAGCCTCCAAAAATCTAGGCACGGGCACAAGCACACAGACGCATACATACATTGATTTATGTATGTATATACGTATTTATGTCTAGAGACTTTTAATGTTATGTTTGTGTTTTCATGCTTATCTGAGAAAAGAGAACTAAAAATGGAGAGGACAGTTATATGTGCTATCTAACAAACAAACTAACATAATAGCCATGGATGTGCAAGTTGTTTTAAATCATTTTGCTTAAGATTACTCAAGATGTGTTGAGATACTAAATTGATAATAATTTCTTGAAGTGTTCATATAGTTATGATAACTTTATATTAAAATATAAAGACACATTGCTTAAAGTGTCCATGCAACCTTCTTAACTTTATATTAAGGGAAATTTGCTTGAAGTGTCCATACAATATTGATAATTTATATATACTAAAAACATAAAAACACTTTGCTTAAAGTGCACAATAGTTGAAATTAAGAATCCCCTGCATGAGATTCTTCAAAATGTCATGTTGGGACACTTTCAGAAAACTGAAATAAATATCTAGGTAGCATAGCCAACTAGGCGAAAACAAACTTGAACATTAACATCAGTTGAAGAATAATTGGTCATAAAACATTCTTAAATTTTGATGGATTATTATTTGATTGGTGAAGCCAAACATACAAAGATGGAGTCAGAATAATCAGTCGACTGTTTGGCCCCTGAGAAAGTAATGTTGACAGAAATATGTATTTCCCAATTTCCTTCCCACATTTTCTTTTGTTAAAAAAAAATTCTTTTTATGGCTCAGCCATCTTAACTTTCTATTCATGCATCTGAAAAAGGATAAGCCATGAACTTGGACTCTCCCTTATTCTATTTCCTAATATTTCATTGTGTCACAAGTTACTTTACACTACACAACAACAAAAGCAAGACATCAGAATGGAAAATGAAGAAGAAATATACTCAAAATTTAGCTCAGAAGAAAATTTCAGTGAACTAAAATAAATATCATGGACAATCCTAGACTTCTTAACATGTTTACTTCAGATTTAGTTGAACTCTTTAAAGCAGGTGTGATGGATTAATTATCTGTAGATAATCTGCTGGGTTTAAAGCACAGATAATGACACATGAAGTCCTCAAAGGGATTTTTTTAACTGGAACACTTGACCTTCTAATATGTAGTGCATGCTAAAGCCTCTGCCAAATGGTCCTGATGCAACATGGTTTCTTGATAAACCCTGACAGATGAACTCCGAATTTAGAAAGTTCGTTTCGTAGGAAAAAATACCTTGAAAAGGTCAATATTGCTTGGGATTCCTTTGATCATAGCAGCATCAATTGTTGCTTGAATCTTTTCAACTATTTGGCTCCTCTCTTTGCATGTCAATGCTGCCCTTTCTACAAGATTCAGATCAGCTACAACGAGGTTTTTGCCCAATACAATCCCTTGCTTAGCTAATGAATTCCTCCAAAAGGAAACTGAAGAACCAGATGTCCAAGTAGGAGATCTCATCCACTTGCGCAAGTATACACTTCCGTCTATGTCAAACACATGAGCATTGCCACCAGAAGGATCTTCGGAATGTTTCGCCCATTGAGTTTGTTGGTTGTCTGCTTGCTTGAAATTTGTTATCAATTGCCCACCCCAAAATTTACTGCTAAGGTCTGGAGAACAACATCGCCATACGGCACATTTTGCAAATACGAGAACTGAACTAGCTTTGCTGGATCCTCAGATAACTTTCGAATAAACTGAAGTGATTGTAGCCTTGCAATACTGTTTGCTGCACTTCTAATAGCTTTTCTCTTTCCTTTATGAGCACCATACACATAATGAATTGATGGATCGTCGTCAGAGGGTCCATATTCTCGTATGAAATCGTACAATGAAATAATCTCACTAATAAAAGCGTGCCAGACATCTCGTCTCATTTCACCACCAAAATCAACAAACTCCAATACCCAAGTTTCCGACCTGATCAAAACTGAACCATCAGATCTATCATGCACCTCCAAGTAAATAGCGTGTCACTACATATAAGACAACAAAAAGCATCCTGATAACGTTGGTTACCATACAACCAAGCCAATCATGGTCATGATGCAAAGAGATGATTGGCGCATGAAACAGAATAGATACAGAAACACAAGATAAATAGAAATTGTTAAGTACACTTACTCAAGGCCAGAAGAAACAGAAACGGCAGAGTCAAAAAGTTTCGATCCAAATGGTCCAACTCTTGCTTTCTCAACTCGTGAACCATGATGTGCAAGATCTAGTCTAATAGATTTTTTGTACCTGCCAGTCCAATGGCCTGCCAATATCAATGTAAAGGAGGAGCAGTTGTGGGCAATTGTATGATAACCAAGTTAACAATACATGAATGGAAAAAAAGAACAGACAATAACTTCACTACATGGTTGCAGGTAGATGGAACAAAATGATCTATCATAGCTAACTACAAAACAGTTTATTGGCACATGAAATACTGAAATAAGAAAATGCAGTGAAACAAGAAGCTAAAAATTTGAATAGTGCATGGATGTTCCTGTTTCTTTCAGCAAGATCCAGCATCAATTGCTATTGATATATTCTCAAGGAAAACCAACACAACAACTATATTCTTAACTCCAAGTAAATGTTTCTGCAAGGAAACCTTAAATATAATAGCTACTACCTGTTTCAGCTAGGCTTATTTTTATCTATTTTATGTCAGGAAAATTATTTTAATAGTAACAACTTTTCCTAGGAAGGACCCTATCAGGAAGCAGTTGCAAATCAAAATCTTTGAACAAACAAAACTCAATTTGATTGAAGTACGAGCAATCATCATCTAGCAAAACATCGAATCTGTCACCTAGACACTTCATTTTTCAGGTTTTGGGGAGTTTCGATCTTTGAGGCACCTGGATGTGGCACGTGCCCAACAATTGGCAACTTCTTTTTGGAGTGTCATGTAGGGGACTCTTAATTTCAAGTGCTGGAAACTTCAAGCAAAGTGTCCTTATGCTATCAATATAAGTTATCAAGGTTGTATGGACACTTCAAGAGAAGTGTCCTTGTGTTTTAAATATAAAGTTACAAAGTTTATGTGGATATTCAAGCTGATTATCCTTTCATTTTTAGTATAAAGTTATTATTATTATACGAGCACCAAGGGAAGTGCCCTTACGTTATAATATAAAGTTATCATGATAAATTACAGATTTAGTATCTGAAGACATCTTGATTTCTCTTAAACCAAATACCTTAAAAGAACTTGCACACTCATGGTTGTTCCATAATTTGTTTGTTAGCATATACAATTCACCTTCCCCCGATGCCTCTATTTTTGGAGGACATAGTGTTGGCACTTGAGGACACTTTAACACTTGGCATCCTGTGTTATCAGCATATAATTAATTTATTCTTTTCTGAATATATACATAAAATGTATTTGTCATAGCATCTGTACATGGGTCCATAGCATGTTCACATTAGGATAGTCCCTTACAAGGAGTGAGTACCATTTAAGTATTTATATTGGCTTTCTACACTTATAAGTGAGCATTCTTTCAGAATAGCTTTGCAATGAGAAACTCCTAGGAAATACGTGAGCATAATTGACAAGCATAGGATGACTGTTTGTCAGATGGCCAGGAAACAAGCACATGTACTGGAACCAAATAAGAAAAGCTACCATACCTCAAAATATAGTGCATTATCTGTTAAAGTCAGATTTCCAGGCCATGCAATGTTACCCTCCCATTTTAAAACAGGTCGCTTCCTACTGGAACCTATGCAGAGAAGTTGCTCATCGGACAACAAAACATCTCCAGTTTGGTATGATTTCCTTCCCTGATGTACCCTATACAATATTTAAAGTCTATAAGCAAAGATATACACCAAGTACCATAAGGAAAAAATTGAATATAAAAAAAGTTACACAAGATACAAAATTTGATATTGAAAATGGTTACTAAGAACACAAGTAGCAACAAATCATTTTGGTCGAATAAAATGTTAGAAGGTTATATCTATAATAGGATGGAAGCATCTTGTATTGGCTTTAGATATAAGAAAATGGGAACTTACAAAATTTGTCATAACAACAATGGAACTCAAGTTATGAGTCAAATGATTTATAGGAGTGGACCACAGAGTAATATCTAGGGCAATTGGCGACAGCTTTAATTGATCAAATTGGTTATAAGTCTAAAACACTAGCAACTGAAGCTATTTTCCTCTCAAGGAAATTGATGGAAAGAAACAAAGAAGAATAGAATCAATAGATACTTATGCATGATTTTGTTAAGTCAAAAAAAGTTCAGAGAATATTTGACAAGTGCTAATGACAGAAGGCATAGACCAATTATTGTTTCAGAACCATTAGAGATATGCTTGAGAGGAGGTAACAAGCATGGAAAGTAACTACACTGACACTGATTAGATTCTACTAGCAGTCCTATCATAGACAATCTGACTGTTCATATTCCACAATTTGGTAAATCTGTACAATCCTATAATAACAGATGAACTGAATGTAAGGGTGAAAGTCGAGATGAAACAATGGAGGGAGAGGTCTGAAACTCGAGGACATTGGTTGAATCAAATGAAATATACAGATGCAATTTCCTAATATATAAAAAATTGAGGTCCCTTATAAGATATATGCCCAGGAGTTCACACCATATCTTAGATCTAGTATGTAAAAGAACATATTTAATGAAATTAGAACGAATTTCTGATTTCAAAGCAAAGAATTTTAAAAGCCAAAACAACAGCAAAATAGAAGTCTCGCTTAGCTTCAAATGTTGGATAAATCTGGAAGGACAAAGTACATAAGAATACTCAGGTGGGTTTCTGGACAAATATGGACGATGTAGTTGAGAGTTGATAAAATTTTTGCTGTTAGGAGAAAGACACACGAATCTAGAATGAAGTGATGGAGATGGATCATGATGCCATAATCACGTGAAGGAAAAAAGGGAAAGAACCCAGAAAGGGAAGACCTAAGAATACACGAACAGAAGTCAAGAAAAGGGATTTGCAAATAATTGCTTTGGCAGAGAATAAAGCCCCTAGTACAAATAATGGCAATGCATAACCTATGCCAACTGCAAATAGATGAGATAGACGTTAATTATGATTAAGGCTATTTTGGGGTTAAGTCAATTTATGTTTGGGTCTGAAAAATCTAAAAAATGATGTATCAAAATGAAAACCTAGATGTTAGCATAGTTGCAACCCTGGGAAATGGATGTGGGAAACAAGACATACTTCCAGGGTAGGAAACATTCCCCTATTTTTTGTACAAGAAAATGTTTGTGTATTTTCTGTGCATATCCTTTTACATTTCTCATTCACTTCTCCATGTTGCAGAAAGAGAATTGAACCAGCTTTTACACACTTTCCTGCTAAACAGTTAAGCTGCATGGAAAGTACATTTCTTGAGAACCATGCATGCTATTTCTTGTCAAGTTATATTTAATTTCCACATAAGGTTTACATTTAACTAGCTAAGTATTGCAAGCTGTGCTATCTGGACATTCATATCCAGCTTTAGTTATCCATGCTGGATATATTTCCCAATTGGATAGTTGTCTGACAATAGGACATCTATCAAATTTTTCTGGTAGTAACTTTTAGAAATTGGCAAAAAGTTGGACTTTTCCAACAAGAAGTTAAAATTTAACTTCTGGTATAGGCATTACAAACTTTACAAGTGTCATTTTTCTAAAATCCTTAAGCTACTTGGGAAGTTTAAGTTAAAACATTTACATTGAAAGACTTTAACAAATAATTTCTTTTACTATTTTTTAAACAACATTTGTATATATTATATATTAGCTAAAATTACCATTTTTTTTTAACCTCTTGCCATGTCAGATTTTTTGACGCATGTGGGTATCTGATTCTCTTGTCCATGTCCATGCAAAAATTATAATTCTAGAACGTTTGTTCTCCCAAAAAAAAAATCTAGAATAAGCATAAGAAACCCATCTCTATGTGCACAAAACAAAAAAGAATGGAATACAATTTCACATAGCAAGCTAGATTAGTGGTTTTGAAATATAAGAGAGTAATCACTTTATTAAATTATTAGGTAATTGGGAGCAAGGACTACTGCATACTATGCATCATTTAAAAGCAAGCATAGTACATTTTCCACACCAAATAATCCTGAATTTAACTATGTCCAAATCAAATTGTTGTTACTCAAATTCATAATTTCAAAAATCTTGGTAGAGCTCCATGCAGTTTGCTGGCCAGCAATATATCTATATCCAGTAAATGTTGTATTGACACAAGGTATCAGCCAGAACCATAACAAAGTAAAGTTTAAAAACACCTATGATCTTGATTCAAAGCAATATGGGGTCCATATGAGGAGATTTTTGTGTGGTCAGGCATGGTTCAACCCAGTTCACCCGTGGAAGTATCCCAGTGTGTGCCCTATGCCGGTCCTCAGCCAGTATGACCGAGGTTTTGGATGAAAGTATAGCATAAACAAGGACAATATACTATTTAAATCCATAAAAACCAACTTTATATAGAATTAAATTATTCAAACTAAAACGAGCCTGAAAAATGATTATAACTGATTCTAATACGGGATCACCCATGCCAGCCCATGGCATGGTTTATCACTAAAACATGCAATCGTTCAGACCATTACCACCAAGGCAAGCTGGTAAATGATGTTCACCTCTTTATTATGAGAGAAACCTTTCAACATAATGCATATACCACAAAATGGTATAACTCAAACCAAGATCCTTGTTCTAGATGTCTGAGGGAGGATAGTTCTCCATTACTGAACGATCAACCAGTCACTGGAGTTTATATTATGACTTGAGGCTTATTATTGTTTGTTATATAGAGCCATGAGTTTTTAATTTGTCATGACTTAAGTACCATTCAACATAACCAGTTCATTTTATTGGAATTTAAAAGAGAGCTGCAATCTTACTAGGAGGAAACCTGGCCTGTACCACATAATAATGTGTATTTGGAAACCTTGTGTTCCAACATACAAAACATCTATTATATTAATTGTATCCATTTAGAGTTTTTTTGTTACATGATCATCTATTCCTTTTGAATTCACTTTGGCAGGTTTCAGATACTTGCTTCAAATATCCCCCTTCTGGTCCCCTTATTTTGTGAGAAAGGGAAGAAGATGCATCTGTATTAGAATTACCTGGGTCTGGATTTTTAAGCATATGCCACTCAAGATTCAAACCCGGAACATCTAGTTAGAAATGGATGGGATGATTACTGAGCTAATCTTCATTCAGTTCATATAAGTGCTTCAAATATCACCACATATTCTCCCCTTCACATCTAGTTCATTGACTTTGCCTTATTATTCACCTTTTGCATATATGTTCTGATTTTCAACTATACCTAAATACACCAATGTAGGCCTCCACCAGCCAATCGACCTTGGTCAGGAATCCAGACCAATGCACATTGAGAAAGACCCCCTATATGCAAAGTGTTGATGCTGAGTTGAGAGTCCATCATACAACTCAACTAAGCCTTAACTCCAAACTAGTTGGGATCAGCTATATGAATCCTTTTTCTCCATTCTACTAGTTAAGAGACCATCCTTTTTTCAGTCCATCATAAAACTCTCAAATCAAAGTCTTCTAATAAAGCAGTGAAGCCATATTCTGAAATGATTCATTTCTCCAGCCCAGGTTGTTTCTTTTGGTCTTTCAAAACAAATTTTCTTTTTTAATATGTTGGTTGGTCAACAAATTATAATTATTGCTTAGAACAATCAATTAATGAAAATTTTGCAAAATCCAAATACATCACTTCCCTGATTGATGTTTATTAAGAGAACTGAATCATGATAAACACCAATCTGGCAAATTAAATACATCTAAATACAGGAACTTTCCCAGAAATGAGTGTGCATATGTGAGCCAAGATGCAAAACGTGGGACCAAATGAAGGGATACTTACTTGAAAAGTTCAGCAAGGTATGTCGTCCACATGCTCAAAGAGATTCCTTGTTCATTTCCAACAAGAGCCTTAAAAAGATGATGTGCAGTTGATGTGTCAGCAATACCCGCAATAGCAGGAGCAATTCGGACAAAGGCTTGTTCCCCAACCAGTCTCCTCTAAATGGGAAAATGGTATCAACATTTAAGAACACATGTTAATCAGATAAAGTCTTATTACATATTCCAAATTCACAGAACTATGTTATCAAATTCAAATGTGCAACAAGAGACATGGAAAATTTAGCTTGCTCATCCAGTGACTTTCCTTTCCCAACTTCATATATATTTTTATAGTCTTAGGAATCTAAAGGGATGCAGAAAAGAAGGAAATGATAGAAGAAATATTAGCTCTTCTAAGCTGTGTTTTGTTGAAGAATGAGATAATCCAGAGTAAATAGTTTAACTTACTCCTAACCTACTTTACTGTGAAATATGTTATTCCATCCTGTAAGGTGGAATAGTTTAATAATGTTTAGGTGGAAAAGTAGTTTTACCAACTTTTTAGAATGTGCACTTTGAGTTCAGAATAAACTTGTTACTTTTCCATCATTTGTTGGGTTAAAGTGGAGCTATTGAATTAAAAGGGGACCTTATTCTATTTAACCTTCTTTGGCCCTAAACCAGACAGAGAAATAGCAGTAGGTGAAGCCTTTTTTTCCAATTAAACAATCAAAGGTGTATTATCATAGGTAAATTCTTTGAATCAAGTCAGTGCAATTTTACCTGACTAAATTTGTGATAGTCTAGAATTTGAAGTTGACTAAATTTGTGATAGTCTCGAAGTTGAAGGAAATGACTGTTGTTGCTAACTTCTGTTCAAATCAACAATAGTTGTTAAAAATCCTATAACACCACGTGATCAGGGTATAGAATGATTTAATAGGTTTTATTAATTGTTATCTGGCACAATGTCCACTAAGATGTAAACTACTATACCTTGAGAAATGTTCAACTCTACAAAATTAGTTTTTCTCAATGCAGACCAAGGTGACACAGAATTATATATGGTTCCGTAATTTACCCTTTTTTACTCATATTGGTTTCCAGATGTGTTTTAAGCTTATGAGTGGGTAGATAGTGAAACTCATGATATAACTCTATCACGCAAGTAAAGGGTTACTGTAATTAAAATATGGTCAGTTTCCTCTTGAAATTAATTAAAAAAGGGTGAGGAATAATATAGAAATATTTTATATGAAAGATTTAAAGAAAAAAGAAAAACTTAAATAGCTTAAAGGTCTACACTTAACTTCTGGTTTCTAATAATATCTCGTCAAGAAAAGCATCCTAACTTTTATAATCTTCAGAGGGGACAAACCATTTTCTTCTCTGTTAGCCAATGTAAGCATTATTCTTTCACTACTCGTGTGTCGTCTGTGTGTGTGTAGAACATGATGTTAGATAAAGAAGATCTAATTATATGTGATAACATTGCTATATATATTTGTAGAAGGTCGAAGTCAGTACTCAAGGCAGCAAATATATTCATCCAACAGTTCCACTGTGTAAACACTTAGGTCACAACCTGATCATCAATCTCATATTACAAACATAATTTGACCACTGTAGCATTTAGTATTAGCAATCGAGGTAATATTATTAACTAGATATTCCTACAGTATATATTATTTGACAAAACTGTGCTTGTAGTACTTGAATAGGTGTTGATTGCTAATAGCAGCTCATGTGTTGCAGAAGACATGCTTATATGTAGTGATGCTTGAAATCCATGGAGAAACGTAATAACCTGCAAAGAAGAATTATCTAGCGAAAAGTGTGAATCACCATCTCTACTGTATGGATTCTCCCATGCAAGCATGGTCACAAAAATAAGCCTCTGAAAAGCAAGCTCCTGTAAATATACAATCCAATATAAGATGCAGAAAGAACAATCAGGAACATAGTCAATAGTTATATTAAAGTTAATAAAGCTCTCAATGGCTTTGTACAAAATGATGTAGAAATCTTTGGTTGACTATGTGATAAATGACTAAATCAAGTAAAATAAAGATCATGGCTGACAAATTGGATGCAATTCTAGAGTTTCCTGCATGCATGTTAGTGTATAGCAAAACAAATACTGCAAAATATCCCAAGAAAAAAGTTATCCTATCCAACTGGCCTGGTTTCAGCAGTTGGTATTGGCATCCCTTTCCTGCCCTAGGTTCGAAACTTGTCTTGACAAAACAGAAGGATTCCCTCTAATCATGTTGACTTCAAGACATCCATAATCCTTCGAATTCAATCCCTATATTTTAATAACTTCATTTTTGGTTATATTACAAATTCTTGAAATCACATAATCATTTTACTCAAAAGAGAACTACTGTTCAAGTGGCACGGCCAATTCACTCAAGTTACGTTTTGGAAAATAAAAGGGCTGATAAGAGCACTCATTGATGCACTATATGCAGAAACATTCCAGTGCATGCAAAGGATAGATTCGTTTCAAATCTTAAGCTATGTGGCGCTCTCAGACCTTCAAGCTGGGATGGAAGTCGGAGCTCTCCCTTGACAAGTACCTAAAGCAACAATATTCCACCAAACTCCGGGCATCAGATCGAACATGCTCGGGAGCAAGTGCTTCAAAAATCTTCTGCATCTTCCTCCCTGTCAATCCATTCATCCTGCACCATACTTTGGAGCAATCAGAGAGCACAGTTAACAGAAATAATTACAAAAAATGAGAAGAAGATTCCACCCATGTAACCAAGACCACCCAAGAAACGAAAGAAGTTGTGAAATTGGTGGGAAAGTCTTCGCCTTTACCTCCCAAACTGCTCGATAGAGACCACGGCAGCAAAAGAGAGATACCCCTTTGGCGTCCTCCGCTCCACAGTCAACTCCGAGGCCATAAAAATCTCTTCTTGGACCGCCATGTTGTCCAGCTGACGCTCCAGGGCGGGGTTCTTCCCCTGCCCGGGCTTCACAAGTGGCGTCGCTACCTCCGTGAGCAGCGACTGAGCCTTGCCAAGCCACAAGCTCAACCTCTCTCGCACCACATCTACCCGCAGAGAGCTAAAAATAAGCAACAAAGAAGAGAAAGGCGTCGCCTTTAGGGCTCAGGGAGGAGCAGTGCACCTGGGTCGATGTCGGTGAGCTTCCACCGGCCGCCGCCGAGGGACTGGAGGGCGGGGTCGAGACGGCGGCCGTGGCGGCGGTCCGGCGGCGTCCCGGCAGAGAATTTGACTCGAGGAAAGGGTCGGATGAAAGACGACGAAGAAGACGTTGGAGGCACGACAGTGAGCATATCCTCTGCAGCTTCTCTTAGCCCGCCTTCTCTCCTTATTCTCCTGCTTCTCTTCAGAAAGTGGGTTCCTTTTTCCAACCAACCTACGTTTTCTCGCTATAAACTTCTTCACGGCAGAGCAAAAGAGAAATGGGGAACGAGGGACGCAGATGGGAATGGTCCAAAGAAGAGGCGAGAAAATTCTTTCACTACTCCTTGCTCTATTATTTGGTTCGATAACGGCTACTGTAACGTTATATAACGGTTTAACTTTCTCAGAACATTTCCCTCAAAAAAAAATTCAGTACAATTTCTTGTGACACCTGTTAAAAGCCACGTAAGAGATTGAGGACGGCTTTTTTCATGTGTTTAATTAGATTTTGGCATTAAACAGATCATGTCACTGGATGGACATATGATTAACAAGGCTGATTGGCTTTTCCTTGTGCTCTTTGTTTTATATCAGCTTTGTCAGCTTGTGTCCCTGGAGAATTGATGCCTGACTTCATATTTGTTTTCAGGGAGTATAAAAATAGCTTCCTCTCTACCATAGATCAAAGCCTTGTATCATTAGCATCTTGCTGGATCCCCGGGCTGTACGTAGGTTTTGGTGAGTTCAGGTTCCAAGCAAGATATTTGTTAATATTGTGAAAAATAAGTATGGTATAGATAGGTTGGTATTATAACATTTTGTTATTGAAGCTATATATTATGTTTCAGAAGCTATGTTAATTGTACAAGTCTTGGACCTGAACAATGTCCCTTCTGTAGTGATGCAGAAAAAACCATGGCGTCTACTTGTAATTTTTTTAAATTAATTTAGTGAGTATCGTTCCTCCCATCCGGCTCATTGTCTCCAACGACAAAAGAGGATATCTGAAGTCTTTTTTTTTTTGGGTAAGGTGATATATGGAGTATTTGGAGATCGTCGATTAATAGAAGAGATCTTAAACCAGCATGGAATGGCCTTGTAGCCGTTGTTCTTTTGGTGCTCATGGATGGAAAGAACAACTCTCTTCAACTTTCAAGCCTCCTCACACCAACCAGTGAAAATTATATTCTTGTGGAAGGATTCACCTTCCATAGTCAATCACAAGTTTAGTGTGCTCTATCCTTCTTGTCCTTGCATATGCACAATCCAACCTTCTAACGCTCTCCCCCTCGGATACCGGCTCTCTTTGTTGTTGGAAGCCATCCAACTTGAGTAATAGATGCATATAGCGATCGTATTTAAATAGTCCAAATAATATAACGGATGGTTAATCCTCCCAATTCATAAAATTAAAAAAAAAATAGATGCATATAACGATTGTTCCCTTTTAATGAATACAAAGATGATGCCCATGAACGATGCATGGAGAGATAATAAAATAGAAATATAAATTGATATAATAGAAGAATAAATATTTTCTCAAACATAGAATGAAAAATGAAATAATATAGTATAATTTATTTCATTTTTTAATGAATTTTTTTACATTAAATTTATTTAAGATTTGAGCATTTTTTTCTCTTTTTAAATATTCCTTTTTAAATTAAATTCTTTTTCTTGTTTTACATAACTTAGTTTTTTTGTGCACATTTTTTCATTTTTGATTTGAAGGTTCCTTTTAAATGTAATTTTTCTCTTCTTTATTGAAATTTATCCTGAATTTTTTTTGAAATTATGTGTGCTTTTTTTTTTATCTTTTTTGAATGTTCCTCATAAATTTCAATATTATTATCACTCCGATGGTAGCCCAATGAAATGGACTTTGGTTTCCAACCAAGCAATTCGGATTCGAGTCCCGATGGATGTCGATATTGCAATTAAATACCAGACTTAAATGACCTGCAGTGAGGGTGGAGACTCTCATGGTCACGCCCATCAGAGAGGGTTGCTACGCTGGTTGCTCTTTCTCATCCTATTTTCTTATTACAAAAAAAAATTCAATATTATTATGAAGAGTTATAGGAAGAACAAAATTTATTTCAAATTTATTTTTTTTTGATCAATTTTTATATAAAATTTATTTTAGGTTCGCACATGGTATTTTTCTTCCTTTTTGAACATTCCTTGCAAAAAGTCTTAATATATATTTTCCTTTTCTTAATGATCGTGGACTGGAATAAATTTTATTTTTTGGAGGACTTTCTAAATTTATTAAGAAGTATTTTTTATTGCATGGACGAAAACATGAGCAAAATTTTTCTTTTTTTACATAACTTCCAAAGTAATTAAGAAGAGTTGATTTTTCTCTGATTTCTTTTTTTTTAAAAAAATTATAGAGAGCTGAGCTTTCTCTCTTCTTTCCATTTAATATATACAAAGATAGGTTAGAATCTCCAAACTTTCAGTCTCTCAAATAAAAAAGTTAACGGAATCCAATTACTTAGTTATACCATGTTGTTGAGGATGGGAAGTTAAGATACTTAAATATGTGAACTGCAAACAGCAATCCTTCTGTTGCGGCCAATCCCCTCGTCGTCTGATCGTCGGGAACGAACGTCTGTAAGGGAAGTCCACTCAGATCGGAGGGGCCTTCGGCGAGGACCCTCCGACGGTCAAGTCAGAGAGGAGACTAGGCAATAGTAAAGAGGAAAGAACCAGGGGAGCTCAGCGATGGAGCGGGAGGAGAGGTTTGAATGAGTTACCTCCGATCAGATCTGATTGAGCTGTTGCCTTACCCCTTTATAGTGGGAGGCAGTATGGTCCCGCCGTCCGTGATGTTGACAACTGTGGAGCCGTCAAATCGCCCTGGGCTGTCACATCGTCGGGGGTTGTCATGTTGTCAACGGGTTGACAGGTCCTAAGAATTAATTGACGTCCTTGGTGGAACGATTCCCCAGGTCCCTAGCAGGGCAAGGCCCCCTGACAGTAGTACAGCATGTCCTCGATGGGACTGCAGCCCATGCCGGTCGTCCGGCGGTCGTGAATGGGCTGGCCGACTAAGTGTCAGGACTTGTCTGTCGGATGGTGACTTCAGAGCGTGGCCGGTGTCCGAAGGGTCCGCAGAGGTCGGGTGTTAGTCGCTCGCCCCGATGGAGAACCGGCGTTATCCCACCCGGCATGGAGTCGGACTTCGGGCGGTCGGTCGGTGTCGGCCAGTCGGGCCGACACACCCAGGCCGGTCATTGTCGGCAGTCGTTGTCGGCGTCGCCCGTTATCAGTCGGTGGAGTCAGTCAGTCGGTCGGTCCATCTCGGAGATGGGCCTGTGTCGGGATCCGCAGAGGAGTCGGCGCCGGTCGACGTCAGAGAGCCGGCATTGGTGAG
>KE504729.1:485380-498510 GCA_000441515.1 Elaeis oleifera
TATATATATATATATATATATATATATATATGTATGTTACTAAAGAAGTTTTTTAAAAAAAAGGATATCTAATCAAAGAAGATAAAATAACAAGTACATATTGAGTCAATATTATGTTTAAATTTGCTTGGCATACTTCTCATCGAATATTATGTGGTAATGGGAAAAAGATGATGTAATCAATGAGAAAAGTAACCAGAAAATTTAATAAATATATATTAAGTAAGAAAGGATAGTAATTATTATCTTTGCTTGTTAGGTTAGCATTTGTTATAGTTTAAAATAGTTCTTCTGTTTGTCTTAATTTTATTGTTTACAATGTATGATACCCACTCGTGCCGGTGAGATCATCTTCAAGGTACAATGAAACTGGCTCAGTCCAATTATCCCTCCACTTGCAAGCTCACACGGAAGGCTCAACCCAGTTAATTCCTTCAGTTGCCCTTTCCTCCAAAAACTCCTTTGGTTGGAGAATCAAAAAAAAGTGAAAAAATAAATTAAAAAGAGTGGGAAAGAAAGGTGACTAAGAGCTGTCTTCTTTCTCGGATCAAGTAGCACAGGGCCTCAATAAATCTGGATATGATGTTTAAACAGCTAGGATTTGGAACTTTTTTGTAGGCTCGATTCAAACAACCGTGGGGTGGCTAATAAAAGCCTTGATATATAGTCTGTCGGTGCAGATGCCTAACAATGGGTTGCCAGTATGCGTGCATTATGATCCGTGATATATATCTAATCATGTGTTATAAATTAAACTTGATCTATAACATTTATGCTGAAAAATTTAAATTTAAATTTAAATTTAAATTTAAGAAGAATTTTACTACGATGCCTTAGATATTTAATTTTTTATTATTTATATATTTTTGATCATAAATTAAACATGGATCATTCAAATTTCGAACGATTGAAGTGCATGTTGAGAAAAATATCTCGAAATTCGATTCACAAAGAATCTACCGATGAAACCACAGCGTGAAGAAAGTCCAGAAAAAAAAATCACGTTGAAAAGGCCCGCAAGAGGGCCTGATGTGCAGCAGGCCGCAGCCCAATGTGTGGGCTCAGCCTAGGCATGCACAGGGTGTGCGGCCCAAGCTAGTATGCGGGCCAGTGCAAGCGCGCACGCCGGCCGCGGGCATGTGGCCTAGGCAGGTGCATGTGGGCCAGCGCAAGCATGCAAGCACGGCACAGCGAGCAGCCCCGGCCTAATGCGGGAGTGCGCAGAACGGCCGTGAGCCGGTGGATTTTCATGCGGCTCACCATGAGCCGGCAATCCATGGGAGACCGCGTGGACCAACAGATCATTTCCCATCAATTCTCGCAATCCATCATGGATCGAAGGCCTTTTCGAGCATTTTTTGAGGTAATTACACGATCGGAGCCTGGCAGCATGAGCGGGCTTGATCAGCATGGTCCAGGTGCTTGATCGGACGGCAGAGGTGTTGTTGGAGTCCTGATTCAACCCTTTTTTCGATACAGACCCGGATTGAAGCCTTTAAAGGGCACTGTGGCAATAGAGAGTAGACCATGGTAGCGTGATCGGCAAAGAACCCAGAGAAGCAGTAGCCGAGAGCAAAGTTTGACAGCAGACAGTAGACCTTGAAAATAAGCACCGACAGAGAGCAGAAGCAAGGGGCTTTGGGCAGACTGTCAAGCGGCGGATAGTGATCGTTTCAAGGGATCTCCTAGAGAGAGAGCACTTTGTGAGGGAGTGCTTCTTGTTGAGAGAGAAGAATTAGTATACGAGGGTTGAGGATGTGATCTCTTCTTATAAATTTTTCTCTTTTCTCATAGAGAAGCTTACATGCCTCATGAAGACGAGCCTTTTGGCTGATCCACGTGTTTGATTGTATTTTTATTTTATTTCTTCTTTCTTCCTACTGAAACGAGTGGTACTAGATCCCACCCAACAAGTGGTATCAGAGCTAGGTAGTGCCAGAGTGCAGATTGCGGCAGTGGTGATCAAGATTGAAGAAGATGGAGAAGACAAGCACAATCAAGAAGGAGATCAATCGATTTGATGGAAAGAGCAATTTCTCTTTGTGGCAAGCAAGGGTGAAGGACGTGCTTATCCAACAAGGGTTGATCGATGCTCTCTTGTGCGAGGAGATACCGACTACCATAGAGGTGATGGATTGAAAGTGGCTCCAGATGCAGATGGTGAGTACGATCCATTTGTACCTAGTGGATGACATGGTGATCTATTTATGTGTGATTTTTTTTATCTTTTTTGAATGATCCTCGTGAATTCCAATATTATTATGAAGAGTCGTAAGAAGACCAAAATTTATTTTAGATTATAAAATATTTTTTTTGATCAATTTTTTTATGTAAAATTTATTTGAGATTCGCACATGGTATTTTTCTTCTTTTTGAACATTCCTTACAAAGAGTCCTAGCGGTGAAATATTTTTTTTTTTGCTTAATGATGATGGATTAGAATAAATTTTTACTTTTTAGTGGACTTTCTAAATTTATTAAAAAATATTATTATTGCATGGACAAAAACATGAGCAAAATTGTTCCTTTTTTACGTAACTTTCCAAAGTAACTAAGAAGAGTCAATTTTTCTCTATTTTCTTTTTTTTTTTTTTTTTGTAATTTTAGAGAGCTGAGCTTTCTCTCTTCTTTTCATTTAATATATATAGAGATAGGTTAGAATCTCCTAACTTTCTATCTCTGACATAAAAAAAGTTAATGGAATCTAATTACTTAGTTATACAATGTTGTTGGGATAGGAAGTTTAGACATTTAGATATGTGAACTGCAAGCAGCAATCCTTCCTATGGAGAACCGTTAGCATGACATCAATCTTCAACAATAAAATAGATTTAGGAAGAGCAAGCATAAACAAACAAGAACACATTATATTATTCTTTTTTCTATTTGTCAAATTTATATATGCTTCGACAAAAAATGCTTATTGCAACTATTACTGGGCTAATCTGACCTTAAAGCACTAGCAATAATAAAAAATAAAATACAATAATTGATGTATTATGAATAGATTGCTTGTGTAAGACATTCATAATCTGACCATAAGAATGTATCGCTATATCGTGAATAATTAAGAGATAACTATATAGAATATTAATATCTTTTTTGGTAAAAAGAATATTAATATCTATTGTTATTCTAAAGTTGTATCCGTTTGCCCAAAATATGTAGTATATGGAACAGATAACAACTAGACATGGAATACCTAGATTTTGTAAACATTCAAAAAAAAAAGTTTGCCCTCCAAATCATGCATCATGCTCTTTTAGTATATTATACAGCATTATAGATGGATGGGTCCAATGTAGATAGCATTATTGGTGGCCATAATTGAACCTGTAAGTAGATGAATAAAAGTATTTATATCATTAGGCTAGCATGAAATAGTGCAACAAAAACTTGATTATTTATAGATGACAATTTTATGGCTATGCCTTTGTAATATTTTACACTATGGTCAAATAAATGGATCTATATAACAATATACCCTCTAGCTTACCATAATATTTATCTGAGATCTTCATTAGTTTTTTAGAAGCCAATAAGCTAATCTTATAGCTGAGGATGCTTCTTAATGCAATCTATTAAATGTACAATATCAGCCATATCCATGTCGCATACTAAATGCTTTGAATCAATGTAAAAGCTAGGGGGGAGATGTGAATTTGGGATCTAGCTCTCGAGATTGAGTTTTTCTGTCATACTAGAGGAAATATAATAGTAAATCATGCCATTATAATAAAATTATAAAAAGTTAAAAAAAAAAAAAGGAATATCTAAGCAAAGAAGATAAAATAACAAGTACACATTGAGCCAATATTAAGTAGCTACTAATATTTTGTTTAAATTTGCTTGGCATACTTCTCATCAAATATTATATCATAATGGGGAAAAAGATGATGTAATCAATGAGAAAAGTAACAAGAAAATTTAATAAATATATATTAAGTAAGAAAGGATAGTAATTATTTTCTTTGCTTGTAAGGTTAGCATTTGTTATAGTTTAAAATAGCTCCTGTTTGTCTTAATTTTATTGTTTACAGTGTATAATACCCACTCGTGCCGGTGAGATCATCTTCAAGGTACAATGAAACTGGCTCAGTCCAATTATCCCTCCACTTGCAAGCTCGCACGGAAGGCTCAACCCAGTTAATTCCTCCAGTTGCCCTTTCCTCCAAAAACTCGTTTGGTTGGAGAATCAAAAAAAAAAGTGAAAAAATAAATTAAAAGGAGTGGGAAAAGAAAGGCGACTAAGAGCTGTCTTCTTTCTCAGATCAAGTACCACGGGGCCTCGATAAATCTGGATATGATGTTTAAACAGCTAGGATTTGGAACTTTTTTATAGGCTCGATTCAAACAACCGTGGAGAGGCTAATAAAAGCCTTGATAGTCTGTCGGTGCGATGCCTAATAATGGCTTGCCAGTATGCGTGCATTATGATCCGTGATATATATATGTCATCATGTGTTACAAATTAAACTTGATCTATAACATTTATGCTGAAAATTTAAAATTAAATTAAAAAAAAATTACTACGATGCTTCAATGAATATTTAATTTTTTATTATTTATATATTTTTGACCATCAGATTAAACATGGATCATTCAAATTTCGATCGATTGAACTGCTTGGTGAAAAAAATACTTCGAAATTTGATCCATAAGAAGCCCACAGATGAAACTACAGCGTGAAGAAAATTCAGGAAGAGAAACCCCAATGAAAAAGGCCCGCAAGAGGGCCTGATGTGCAGTAGGCCGCAGCCTAGCCCGTGGGCTTGGCCCAGGCATGTGCAGGGCGTGCGGCCGAAGCTAGCATGCATCGGCAGCTGGCATGCAGCCCAAGCAGGTGCACGCGGGTGTGGCCCAGCGCACAGCACTGGCCCTGCACGGGTGCATGGGCCGGCAGCAAGCACGCAGCCTGTGGCAGATTTTCATGCAGCTCACCATGAGCCGGTGGTCCATGGGAGGCCGCGTGGACCAACAGATCATTTCCCACTGGTTCTTACAGTCCACCATGGACCGAAAGCCATTTTCGAGCGTTTCTTTACGTAATTGTGCGATCGAAGGCTGGCGACGCAAGCGGGCTTGATCAGCGTGGTCCAGATGTTTGATCGAACGACAGAGATGTTGTTGGAGTCATGATTCAACTCTTTTTCGATACAAACTTGGATTGAGACCTTTAAAGGGCGCTGTGCCAATAGAGAGCAAACCGTGGTAGCATGATCGGCAAAGAACCCAGAGAAACAGCAATCGACAGCAGAGTTCGGCAGCAGACAGCAGATCTTGAAAATAGGCACTGACAGAGAGCAGAAGCAAGGGGCTTAGGCAGATTGTCAGACAGCGGACAGCAATCGTTTCAGAGGATCTCCTAGAAAGAGCGCTTTATGAGAGAGTGCTTCTTATTGAGAGAGAGGAATTGGTATACGAGGGTTGAGGGTGTGATCTCCTCTTGAAAATTTTCTCTTGTCTCATAGAAAGCTTGCATACCCCGTGAAGACGAGCCTTTTGGCTGATCCACGTATTTAATTATATTTTATTTATTCTTCTTTCTTACTACTGCAACGAGTGGTACCAGATCTTGCCCAACAAGTGGTATCAGAGCTAGGCAGTGCCAAAGTGCAGGTTGCGGCAGTGGTGATCAAGATTGAAGAAGATAGAAAAGATAAGCACAATCAAAATGGAGATCAATTGATTTGATGGAAGAATAATTTTTCTTATACCAAGCAAGAGTGAAGAACGTACTCATCCAGCAAAGGTTGATTGATGCTCTCTTGTGCGAGGAGATGCCGACTACCATAGAGATGACAGATTGGAGGTGACTCCAGATATAAGAGGTGAATACGATCCACTTGTTCCTAGCGGATGACGTAGTGATTCATATGCTTGGCGAGACTTCTCTGATGGTGATGTAGTCGAAGCTCGGAGAGTTATACATGACGAAGTCCCTCACCAATATTCTCTTTCTCTGGAGACAGTTCTACCAACTACAAATGACTAAGGGATAGAGCATGCAGGAGCATTTCAGCAACTTCTAGAAGATCCTCACCGACCTTCTCAGCGTTGGCAAGAAAGTTGAGGAGAAGATCAGGATATTGGTCTTGCTTTCATTGCTTCTCTCTTCTTTTGAGTCTTTATGATTGCTCTTCTAGTGAGAAAGAGCACTATCAAGATGGAAGAGATGACTTCTACACTACTCCAGAATGAGGTTCTCAAGCAGGAGAATCAGACTTCGAGTTCAAGTGGTGTCTCGCTTTGGCGGTGACTGGAGGTGGTGGTGGTAGAAGACAAAGGGTAGGAGATCGCGAGGTGGGCAGTCTAAGTCCAGGGAGAGAGATTTGAGCAAGATCAGATGCTACCGGTGCAACGAGTTGGGACATCGTGTCAGAGATTGTCTATAATGAAAAGATCGAACAAAGGCTACCGTGGCGATAGCAGTTAGCGATACAGAAGACAGCGATGATGTTCTTCTATGACAGACGAGGTATCTACTTCTTTCCACCAATGGATTATGGATTCTGTATATTCGCATCATGTATATTACAGAGAGGAGCTATTTGACTCCTTGGATAATAGTGAGGGCACTGTTCATTTGTCGAATAGATTAAGCTATACGATCAAGGGCATCGGGACCGTCAGTGTGAAAGTACATGACGGGATAGTGAGAAAATTAGAAGAGATCCGATATATATCCAGTTTCAGAAGGAATCCGACCTTACTGAGTAGACTGGATTCGACCGACTATAGGTAAAAAGCTGATGGAGGAATCCTAAAGATTTTGCATGGTAGTAAAGTTGTATTGAGGGGAAGAAAGTATGGAGAACATTACCTCTTGGTAGGAAGCCCAATACAAGGTGGAGCTTCAGAAGCCAGTGGGAGCCCAGTGTGAGGTAGAACTCCAGATGCAGGTGAATCGGGCACGAGATGGGAGACTTGGAAGGATGACAGGCGATATCATAAGGTGAAGTTTCTATTGCTATAGGAGCTATCCCGAGCAGGTCTCCGGTCAAGCAGAGCACAGCATACGACGGAGATGAGATTGAGCAACCTAGCTCAGTTCTCATGTTTGTCCATCCATGATTAGCAGGCGTTTGCCTCAGGACATGGGGTTGAGATCATTTAGAAAGCTTTAAGGTTAGATGAAGGCTGAATATCGAGTCAAGATGGAGATTATTAAGAAAATACCTTGAAAGTCGACCCATAAGTAGCCCATAGGTGAAACTACAGCATGAAGAAAGCCTAGGAAGAGAAATCCCGTTGAGAAAAGCCCACAAGAGGGCCTGGTGTGCAGCAGGCCACGGCCCAGCATGCGGGCTCGGCCCAGACACGCGCAGGGCGCACGGCCCAGTTGGGTGCAGCCCAGGGCCATCCTAGGCGCACGTGGGTGGGCGGCCCAACATGGGTGCACGCAGGTCGGCCGCGAGCGTGCGGCCTATGGCAGATTTTCACGTGGCTCGCCATGAGCCGGCGGTCCATAAGAGGCCGCATGGACCAGCAGATCATTTCCCATCAATTCTCGCGATCCATCATGGATTGAAGGTCGTTTTTCAGGCATTTCTCGAGGTAATTGCATAATTGGAGGCTAGCGGCATGAGCGGGCTTGATTAGTGTGGTCCAAGTGCTTGATCGGATGGCAGAGATGTTGTTAGAGTCTTGATTCAACCTTATTTTCGATACAGACTCAGAATGAGGCCTTTAAAGGGTGCCATGACAAAAGAGAGCAGACCATGGTAGCTTGATCAACAAAGAACCCAAAGAAGTAGCAGCCGAGAGCAGAGTTCGGCAGCAGGCAGCAGACCCTGAAGATAGATACCGACAGAGAGTAGAAGCAAGGGCTTTAGGTAGACTGTTAGGCAGCGGATAGCAGTTGTTTCATGGGATTCTTCTAGAGAGAGCACTTTGTGATGGAGTACTTCTTGTTAAGAGAGAGGGATTGGTATACGAAGGTTAAGGGTGCGATCTTCTCTTGTAAATTTTTTCTTTCTCATAGTGAAGCTTGCATGCCTCGTGGAGACGAGCTTTTTAACTGATTTATATATTTGATTGTGTTCTTATTTTATTTCTTCTTTTTTTCTACTGCAACGAGTGGTATCGGATCCTGCCCAACAAGTGGTATCAGAGCTAGGCGGTGCCAGAGTGTAGGGTGTGGCAGTAGTGATCAAGATTGAAGAAGATAGAGAAGACAAGCACAATCAAGGTGGAGATTAATCAATTTGATAGAAAGAGTAATTTTTTTTTGCGACAAGTGAGGGTGAAGGACGTGCTCATCCAGCAAGGATTGATCGATGCTCTCTTGTATGAGGAGATACTGACTATCATGGAGGTGATGGATTAAAGGTGACTCCAGATGCAGGCAGTGAGACGATCCGCCCGTACCTAGCGGATGATGTGTTGATCCATGTGCTTGACGATATGGTCAAAGCTCGAGAAGTTGTATATAGCAAAATTTCTCACCAACACTCTCTTCCTCTGAAAGCAGTTTTACCAAATATGGATGATCGAGGGACAGAGCATACAGGAGCATCTCAGCAACTTTCAAAAGATCCTCACCAACCTCCTCAGCATTAGCGAAAAATTGAGGAGAAGATTAGGATGTTGGTCTTGCTTTCATCGCTTTCCCTTCTTTTGAGTCTTTGATGATTGCTCTTCTAGTGGGAAAGAACACCATCAAGATGAAAGAGATGACTTCTGCACTACTCCAAAATGAGATTCTCAGATGGAAAAATTAGGCTTCGAGTTCAAACGGTGACTCAGCTTTAGCGATGACTGGAGGTGACGGTGGCAGAAGACGAAGTGGCAAGAGATCGTGAGATGGACGATCCAAGTCTAGGGGACGGACTTGAGCTAGATCAGATACTACTGGTATGACAAATTGGGGCTTCATGTCAGAGATTCTCCACAACGAAAAAATCGTACGAAGGCTACCGTCGTGATGATAGATAGCGATACAGAAGATAGCAATGATGTTCTTCTGATGACAGATGAGGTATCTACTTTTTCCCATCAATGGATTATGGATTTTGCATATTCACATCATGTATGTAGCAGAGAGGAGCTGTTTGACTCTCTGGAGAGCAGTGAGGATACAGTTCGTTTGACGGATGGATTAAGCTATGCGATTGAGGGCATCGGAACCATCAGCGTGAAGGTACATAATGGGATAGTAAGAAAATTAGGTGAGATCTTATATATACCAAATTTTAGAAAAATCTGATCTCACTAAGCAGACTGAATTCGACCGGCTATAGGTAGAGAGCTGATGGAGGAATCCTAAAGATTTTGCATGACAGTAGGATTGTATTGAGGGAAGAAAGTATGGAGGATATTATCTTTTGGCAAGAAGCCCAGTGTGAGGTGGAGCTTCAAAGCCAGTGGGAGCCAATGCGAGATGAAGCTCCAGGTGTAGGTGGATCGGATACGAGATAGAAGACTCAGGAGGACGATAGGCAATATCACAAGGTGAAGTGTATTACCATAGGAGACTATCCCGAGCAGGTCTCAAGTCAGACGGAGCATAGCATACGATGGAGATGGGATCGAGCGACCTAGCTCGGTTCCCATGTTGTCCATTCATGATTAGCAGGCATTTATCTCAGAGTATGGTGGTGAGATTATCTAGAAAGCTCTTAAGGTTAGATGGAGGTCAAATATCAAGTCAAGGTGGAGATTGTTGAGAAAAATACCTCACAATTCAACCCACAAAAAGCCCACAGGTGAAACCACAGCATGAAGAAAGCCCAGGAAGAGAAACCCCATTAAGAAAGGCCGTAAGTGGGCCTGGTGTGTAGCAGGCTGCAGCCTAGCGTGCGAGCTCCGCCCAGGCCAGTGCGCGGGCTAGCCCAGGTGCACACAAGCGCATGTGTCGGTCACGGGCGCAGCCCCAACCCAGCACGGGCACATGCAGGCCGGCCACAAGCGCGAAGCCCGTGGCAGATTTTCACATGGCTCACTATAAGCCGACAATCCATGGGAGGCCGCGTGGACCAGCAAATCGTTTCTCCATCGATTCTCGCTATCCACCATGGACCAAAGGCCGTTTCTAGGTGTTTCTTGAGGTAATTGTGCGATCGGAGGCTGGCGGCATGAGCGGGCTCGATCAGCGTGGTCCAGGTGCTTGATCGAATGGCAGAGGTGTTGTTGGAGTCCTGATTCAACCCTATTTCTGATACAGATTTGGATTGAGGCCTTTAAAGGGCACTGTGGCAACAAAGATAAGATCGTGGTAGCGTGATCGACAAAAAACCTGGAGGAGCAGCAATCGAGAGCAGAGTTCGACAGCAGACAGCGGACCCTGATGATAGGCACCGATAAAGAGCAGAAGCAAGAGGCTTTGGGTAGACTATCAGGCAACAGACAGCGATCTTTTCAGAGAGGTCTTCTAGAGAGAGAGCACTTTGTGAAGGAGTGCTTCTTGTTGAGAGAGAAGAATTGGTATATGAGGTTAAGGGTGTGATCTTCTCTTGTAAATTTTTTTTCTCATAATGAAGCTTGCATGCCCATGAAGATGAGCCTTTTGACTGATTCACGTATTTGATTGTGTTCTTATTTTATTTCTTCTTTCTTTCTGCTGTAACGAGTGGTACCGGATCCTACCCAATAGTGCTAATTGTGCATAGCCAATGCGATAAATATTTCAAAAATTAATTTATTTCAACATTGAATTAATCCTAAGTTTCATAATTAAATTAAATTTTTCTTTCGGACCACTAAAGATGGAGGAACCATGAATGGTGGGAGGAGGGGCCGACCTCAGGCAGACAGGGGTAGAGAAGCTGCATGCAAAGGGAGGTGGCATGGAGAAGCCACGAGGACTGGGTGGTGTGGACAAAAGGCGTAGAAGCCACAAGCAGAGTAGGGGTGGAGTGGAGAAGCCATGGGTGCCTGGAAGGGAGGGACCACGGCATGCGTGGGGGGGGTGTGGGCCAAGGGTAGAGGAGCCATTGGCACCCGAGAGGGTGACTGTAGGTAGGCAGGGCGGTGGACGAGCCGTGGGTGGCGGGATGGAGAAAGCATGGAGAAGTCGCAGATAGAGGGAGATGGAGGAGCTACAGATAAGGGATCGGGAGGAGGAGCCACAGGTGGTGTCGGGGTGGGCTCGAAGAAGCCACGGACAGAGGGAGGTGGAGGAGCCATGGAGGATGAAAGGAGAAAAAATAATCATAATAAATATTATTTTTAAAAATAATAAAAAATAAATATAATATCTTAAATATCTTTTATAATAAAATATTATAAAGAATACTATAGTAAAACTCATTTAAGAAGATGAAAAATTCTTTGTACACCGCATCCGATGTAGAAAAATACACCATCTCATCTGATTGGACGATGTAGCCACCACTTTCCAATGCACATCTAATACCTGCAGTTCTGTTTTTCATTTAAATTTGAATGATGAAATGCTCCTCTTCTTTTGAAAAATTATGATATTCTGTAGTTATATTATAACATCTTACGGTCAAATTATGATGTCCTACACAAGATGTCATAATTTTTCTTTCAGAAGTCATAAAAAGAAGGATATTTTTGTTATTGAAAATTTATAATATTTTCCAACGTGTATTTAATGCCTGTAGTTCTATTTTTTCATTTGAAATTTTGAATGATAAAAATACCTCTCTTATTTTGAAAAATTATGACACTTTGTAGCTATATTATGACATTTTGCGGTCAAATTATGATTTTTTACATAAGATATCATAATTTTTCTTTCAAAAGTTGTAAAGAGGGAAGGGTATTTTTTCATCATTAAAATATATAAAATTCTCAATGATAAAAATATCCCTCCCTTATGACATCCAATGGCCAATTATAACTTCTTATATAGGAAGTCATAATTTGACTACAGGATGTCATAATTTTTTCAACAGAAAAAGATATTTTATCATTTAAATTTTGAATAAAAAAGCAAAACTGCAGTCATTAAATGTGCATTAGAAAGTGATGACTATATGGCCCAATCAGATAGGACGGTGAATTTTTTTATACTGGATATGGTATACAAAGAATTTCTCTTAAGAAGACACATGCATGGGCATTGCACAGTTGGGCCGAGCATGCATAGATGTGGTAAGTGGCCCATTATCCCTAAACAAATCCATCTAGACCCCTAGAAAAATTCTTATGCACCGCGAGCGATGTAGAAATTCAATATCGAGCGCACCGCCTTGTCCGATTGCTTCACATAGTCATCACTTTCTAACGCATATTTAATACCAATAGCTTTACTTTTGGTTTCAAATTTTGAATGACGAGAATGCTCCTATTTTTGAAAAATTATGACATCCTATGTCCATATTATGATATCCTGCATCCAGAAAGTCATAATTTTTATCCACAGGATATCATAATATAGCGTAGGATGTCATAATATGCATAGGATATCATATTTTATAAACAAATATGGATATTTCATCATTCAAATTTTAAATGAAAAGTAAAGCTGCAGGCATTAAATGCGCATTGGAAAGTAGTTGGACAAAAATGTCCCTTCCATATTATGATATCCTGAGCCATATTATAATATCCTGCATGCAAAAAGTCATAATTTAACGCAAGATGTCATAATATACACAGGATGTCATAATTTTCTGAGCCATATTATGATATCCTACGTATAAGAAGTCATAATATGCCATAAGATGTTATAATTTTTTTCAAAGAGCAGAGATATTTTGTCATACAAATTTTTAAACGAAAAATAAAACTGTAGGTATTAAATAGGTATTGAAAAGTGGTAGCTATTGGATTTCTACACCGCCAGCAGTGCACAAAGAATTTCTCTTGGACCCTATAAGAATAGGATAGATACAAATATGGGAGTACTTGTATTAAATTATCCAATGTGGAACATTTAAAAGCAAAATTTAAAATTTTGAATCAATTCAAAGAGAAAAATTAAATTTCATTTAAAAATCTAATTTTTTTAAAAAATAAAAAAATCTAGCACCTGCATGTTTCCAACACCTCATTTATGTGCAGTAGTCGCATGAACCATTCTATTCCCTTTTTTTTTTAATATAAGAAAAGGAGGGTGGTTCATGCGAGTGGATGAATATTTACTCTTTATTTTTTGCCTTCTTAGTTAGCTTACCGTCCAATGCCCTTACCAAACTAATGATCAAAATCATATTTGG
>KE504729.1:517553-528586 GCA_000441515.1 Elaeis oleifera
GTTGCCCGGAGTCGAGAGTTGGAAGAGTTCCGGAAGGATCACCCCCGATACGAACTTCAGCTGGAGGTATTTTATACCTAACACCCCCCTTTAATCATATTTGGATTCTCGGTAGTGGTGCTTCGGATCACTTAACTTTTAGTAAATCCACTTTACATAATATTTGGTCTCTTCATGAACCCTTGCCCATCACTTTGCCTAATGGAACAAACTTATTCATTAAATTTTTTGGAGACATTTGTTTGATCGATAACATCACCTTATGACAAACACTATATGCACCCAGTTTCACTTGCAATCTTATTTTCGTTAGCAAGTTAGCTGATGACCATAATTATGTTGTCTTATTTTTTTCTTCATTTTATGTCTTGCAAGACCTTGCTACGAGGAAGCTGATTGGTCTGGTTGAATTCTGAAATAGTCTATACTACTTCAAGGGATCGATAATAAAGTCTGTCTCTATCAACAAAATTACTACCTCTCTTGATGTTTGGTACGCATGGTTAGGACATTGTTCCTATAAGAATTTAAAATTTATACATTTTTTTCAATAATATTTAATTTTTAATAATTATTGTGACATCTGTCATCGCACCAAGCAAATACGCAAACCTTTTCTCTTGGTAGTAATAAATCTTCAATTCCTTTCTTTTAATTCATGTTGATATTTGGAGATTGTACCATGCTCCATCACATACAGGAGCACACTTCTTTCTTACTATAGTTGATGTTGCACACGTGCCACAATTATTATTGCAAAAAATATCCGATGCTTATCAATATTTTGTTAATTTTATGCTATAATTTTAATCAATTTGATGGTGTTATTAAGCAAGTCCGTAGTGATAATACTCAAGAATTCATAGCTGGTCCGTTAAAATCATTCCTCTTAGAATACGGGATCATTTCTCAAACCTCTTGCATAGAGATCCCACAACAAATAGAGTCATCGAGCGTAAACATCAATACGTCCTAAATATTGCATATGTCCTTCGATTTCAAGCAAACTTACTAGTGACTTTCTGAGATGAATGTGTTTTAATTGCCACTTATTTAATCAATTTAACTCCATCTTCTAAGTTTAATGAGAAAAGTCACTATGAACTTCCTTTTCATAAACACCATCCTATGATCATTAACGAATATTTGGTAGTTTTTGCTATGTGCATAAAAGTAGTCATGATAAGTGTGAACCACGCTCGCATGCATATGTTTTGTTTGGCACCCTCTCGGTCAAAAGGGATATCACATTTTTGATCTTCAAATCCAAAAATTTTCACTGCCCATGATGTTATGTTTTATGAAAATACTTTCTCTTTTCATAAATATCAGTCTGACCAACTTTTCCAACCGAATTTCATGATCTTCTTTTAAGCCAAGACACGGTCCCAACTGAATTGAATCCAGCTCCAGTACAAGCTGGCCCATCCAGCTTACTAGAATTGGATTCTTTTAGCCCAACTTAACATTAGCTCAGCCCACCATAGCTCCATCTGATCTTGCCCAACCTGCTCCAGCAGTGGACTGAATGGATCTGAACCCAACCCAATTTGAGGCTGAGCCCATTGTTTCCTCTCTCAACTAGCCCCTGCCCTCCCTGCTCCTAACTCTCGACCACATTGGGAACGTAGACAACCTTTACGACTGGCAGATTATATTGTCGATGCTCTTGACTTGGCTAGATCATTGGACTCCTTGGTGAACTCGGTAATCTCTAGTAAGGCCTATCCTATTTTCACTATACATCCAATTCCATATTTAATAATGCGCACCAAGTCTTCCTCTCAGCCATAACCACTCATAGTAAACCCCGTACCTATTCCCAAGCTGCACGAGACCCAAATTAGAGAAACACCATGGAGGCCGAACTTGTGGCTCTTGAGCATAACAGGACTTGGTCTCTGGTATACCTTCCATCTGGTAAGAAACCCATTGGCTCTTGTTGGGTTTATAAAATCAAATATAAGGCTGATGGTTCAATCGAGCGGTATAAAGCTCGTTTTGTGGCTAAAGGTTATACGCAAATAGAGGGACTTGATTATAATGAAACTTTTACTTCAATTGCCAAATTAACAATGATTCGTTGTCTCTTAACAGTTGCCTCAGTCAAGAATTGATAATTATGCCAGTTAGATGTTAACAACGCCTTTCTTCATGGTAATTTATACGAGGAGTTCTACATGACTCATTCTCCTAGATTTCTATCTCCAAGTGATGCCCGAGTACATCGACTGCACAAGTCTCTTTATGGTCTCAAACAAGTCTTCAGGCAATGGTTCGAAAATTCTTAAATGCCCTACTTCAGTATGGATGCATCCAATCCAAGGCCGACTACTCTCTGTCAACAAAGCAAGATGAACTCTTTTCTAGCCGTTCTTATCTATGTCGACGATGTAATTATTGCCAATAATGACCCATTTTTACATCAAAGACTTAGGCACTTTAAATATTTTTTAAGGTTAGAGGTTGCTTGATCTTCTTCTGAGATATTTATTTTCCAACGAAATATGTACTCGATATTCTTCGGGAGAATGGTATGTTGGGAACTAAATCAACCAATTTTCTAATGTAACAACAACTACAGCTTTCAGTAGATGATGGTCCACCCCTTGATGATCTGGGTCAATATCGACGATTGTTGGGGCATCTTATTTATTTGATGATTAGTAGGCCGGATATTGCTTACTCTATCCATATTTTGACACAATTCAAATAGTCTCCCGCTAACCTCATCTTGATGCTATCGACCATATTCTTCACTATTTGAAGGGTTCTCCTAGACAAGGCTTATATTTTTCAAGTAAGAATTCTTTACGATTACATGCATTTTATGACACGGATTGGATAGGATGTCCCGTGACTAGGCATTCTACTACGGATTTCTTTATCTTTTTAGGAGATGCACCTATCTTTTGGCATGCTAAGAGGCAAACCACTATTTTTTATTTTTCTACAAAAGTTGAGTATCGCTCCATAGCTCACACTACTAGTGAGCTACTTTGGCTTTGCATTTTTTTTTAGACCTTAGCATCTCTCAAAGTGGTCTCATGCTACTATATTATAGTAATCAAGCCGCCTTTTATATTACTGTCGATCTTGTATTTCATGAACGTATGAAACATATCAAAATTCACTATCATTTCATCCGCGATCATCTCCAATCCGATAACATTGCCACCTGATATGTCTCATCTAAGCAGCAACTCATGGACATCTTTATTAAGACCTTTGGCTATGATCACTTTCATGACATCTTGCGTAAGTTGGGCATTTGTAATTTTCACGCTCCAACTTACGAGAGAGTATTAGGCAACATTTTGAATTTTAAATTTGAATATAGGAGAAATCCTAAAATTTATTTCTATGTTTGTATGATCATGATCATTTGTTATTTCTTTCTATCCTTGTATGATTATGATTATAAATTTTTTGTATTTTTTAATTATAAATATAAATGATCTCCTCACCATATTGCCTAAAGAAGTTCTCACAATATTTTTTTCAAATCTTTTCTTATATTCAAATTTTTACAAGGCCGTTAGGCCATATTCTGGCATTCATTTGGAAGAAAATCTGTCCACCAACCTTTGGATCAAGGTTGTTAGTCGTGGATATTTATCGCGAGCTTCATCTGGGTGGCTAATTGAGTCAATGATTTGAATAGATGCGGGATCGAGATCTTATGCCTACACCTAGTGTGGCTTCATCAAGTCACTTTAGGCATTCCCATGAAAATGGTTGATTCAGTCGTTGGAACACACTTACAACACTTGCCATCTATTTTCGAGTTTGAAGTGGCTTTTTAGCTTCAGACGAAGGAAGTAATTGCTTTGGTAGTTGACTGCCGATCCGATTCCCTCTAAAATACATTCACTTTACTGCTCTTGAAGGAACGACCTTTTGAAGATTAATGATACGTTGTTTCATGATCTGTGCCACCATTATTAGGGAGAGAGCTTAAGCGATTGCGGAATGATGCTTCAGAGAGAAGAAATCAGAAGATTGTCCCTGGATTTGCAGGAACTCACCATGTGTCAGGTGTTGGAAAGTTTTGAAGCATATTTTGTAGGTTGCTTCATGCGACTGGATCGAAAAAGCATGCGACAAAGAACCACGAGATCCATTGCTCTAAGATTGGCAAAATGGCAAAATTTGACGATTCGATTGGCTGAATCTATACCATCGATAACCTGTATAAATGAACCGTTTGCCCAATCAAATTTTCTATCGTTAAACTGTCAGTTGCTTTTTATCGTTATAGTTAGCAGAATTTTTTTTTATTTAAAATAATAAAATCATCGCTGCCATCCACCAAGTTTCTTATCGTATTGTCATGAATACCATATGCACCAATAGATTAGGAGGTTTTACAATTATCTCTGCTTCGTCTCACAGACATTTCATATGCAAAATAAAATAAAATTAAATTAAATTAAAATAACCCTATCAATGTTCACGTACTTCATGCATTGATAATCCTATCAGTTCGAATTGGACTGGTCCTAGCAAGCCGATGTGGAAGACAAATAGCATGGAGTTACGTGGCAAAACATTTTTTTTCTTCTTATCAAATATTTTTTCTTTTTTATTATTAATATTATTATTTTGAGCCTCTGCGCACGTGAACCAGTCTGCGAGCCAACCCAGCTAAGCAGCATGCAAACCGAAAATCTACTGCTTAACTCGGGTAGGAGTTCGAGCAACCCAACCAAAATGCGAACCCTTATAAAACCCCATCTCCGGTTCAAGATTTTTCGGAGAAGTCCACCTTTCGTTTGGGCAAAAGCGTAACTCTCATAAGAGGGCCTCCGTATTCCATGCACCAGGTGCAACTGGACCGTGTCAAATCCCACGGTGCATAACACGCCACGCTACCCTTTGATTTCACCAATTCCCGATTGCGCGCTATCCACCGTGCATATGCACCGCGATTTGCCCTGCGTCACTTGCACCTGGTGCATGCAATAATTTATCCAAGCGCGGAGAAGGGGAGAGGAGAGGTGCGGCCATGGCGGGAGGGAAGATCCGGAAGAAAAGGCACCAGCCCATGGGAGGAGGAATCCCCTTCGAGAAGTCAAGGGCCAGCACATCCTCAAGAACCCAATGCTGGTGGAGACCATTGTCCAGAAGTCCGGCATCAAGCCCACCGACGTCGTCCTCGAGATCGGTCCTGGTACCGGAAACCTCACAAGAAACTCCTCGAGGTCGCCAAGTCCGTCGTCGCCATCGAGCTCGACCACCGCATGGTCCTCGAGCTCAACCGTCGCTTCCAGGGCACCCCCCACTCCAGTCGCCTCAAGGTAAGTGATTTGTCCAATTTATTTACGGTTTCCTCTCATGCTTTTAATTCCAATTCCTTTTTCCCCTGTGATTATACGTTCATTTTCGTTGAAAACCCCAGATTCTCCATTATTTTCACGGTGTTGGGTTAAAGGTTGCACCTTTGCCTTGTGCTTATGGTCTCTTTCAACTTTTTCTGTAATTCTATGATTTATTTCTATGGGAACCTAATTATGTGCTTATTAGTGCTGTATCGAATTAAAGGTTGCACCTTGGGTCATGGTTATGGTTTCTGTCAATTATATCTAGTTCAAGAATTCTGATTCTTTCTTAACAGATTATTATTTCTTTTGCATTTTCTTCAATTATACGATTTTCCTCTGGAACCCAAAAGTCTATGGCAGTTTGCATGTTGTTGGGTAAAAATTGCACCTTTGACTTGTTAGTATGCTCCCCAATTGTTGTATCGAATATTGGACCTCCGGATATTGTTTCTTCTTTGCTTTATAGTTCTTTGTAATAAAGATTATTACTTTTCTCCCTTTTTTGATTTGATGATTATTTTATTTTGGAAATCCAAAATTTACAGTAATATGCGCTATATCTGGTTAAAACTTGTAGTAGTCATGGTTTGTTTCTGTTGATTGTATCTAGTCTAAGATTTTGTTCGAAAAGAAGACGAAGAGAAATATAAGAAACAAGAAGTTTCAAATCAGATTTGCAATCAACGAGTAGGGATTTCCTTTTCTTTGGCGTTGGGGTCTGGGGAAAAAAGAAGAAAACAGAGCTCACATAGCCATGAATTGATTTTAGGATGAAATGCCAATTTTCTTGGTACGAGATCTTGGTCTGTTCCTAAAACTTAAGTTTTATGTGGAGTTTGACTTGATCAGCTGAAGTTTTAAGTTCCTCCTTGTTAACATGTTCTGGTCGAAAGGTCAATCTCCGGTCATGTTACAATAAGATACGTTCTTGTTAGATCTTTTAAAATTGAACGAATTATGCATTTTTCTGTTGTACTTAAACTTTTGTAGCTGTTTGCACCCTTGAATGTAAGCTTGGTGATTTATTTTTTTTTAAAGTGAAACATTGTTAAATTACTCTTCATGGTTGATGCAACTTAAATAATGTTTTTAAGGATAGTTGAAATTTGATAAGTTGAATGGGCTCTATTGTTTCCCTCAAGAAAGAGTGGTTTTGTTTGATATTTATCCGTCAAAGCAAACATTGGTAAAGGTTCCATGATGAGCTAGTCGGATTTTTATACATAGAGTGGTTTATTCTATTCTGGTCCAATCCATTAAAGAAACAATAGACAAATTTCTAATATCATGTCATTTGGAAAATGAATGCTTACATTTTTTCCCCTTCGTTCCTACATGCAGGTTATTCAAGGAGATGTGCTCAAGTATGATCTACCCTACTTTGATATCTGTGTGGCAAACATCCCCTATCAGATATCATCCCCTCTCACCTTCAAGCTGTTGTCACACCGTCCACTCTTCAGATGTGCTGTCATCATGTTCCAGCGTGAATTCGCAATGAGGCTGGTTGCCAAACCTGGCGATAGCCTGTACTGTCGGCTCTCAGTGAACACTCAGCTCCTTGCTCGTGTCTCTCATCTCCTCAAAGTGGGACGGAACAATTTTAGGCCCCACCGAAGGTCGATTCCTCTGTGGTGCGAATTGAGCCAAGGAAACCGCTTCCGCCTGTTAACTTCAAGGAGTGGGATGGACTGGTGCGCCTTTGTTTAACCGGAAAACAAGACACTGGGCTCGATCTTTAGACAAAAGAGTGTGCTCTCATTGCTAGAAAAGAACTATAAGACCATATTGGCTTTGCAACACTCTCAGAAAGAGCAAGTGGAAGATGATAAGGTAGCTCCGAATGATGTAGCAGTCTTGGCTGATATGGTTGAAAACATAAACATGGAAGATAATTATGGGAAAGATGATGATGAAATGGAGGTAGAGGATGTGGATATGGTGGGCGAAGGAGGGAGGGGGCTGCTTTCAAGGAAAAAGTGTTGGGGTGTTGAGGCAAGGGGATTTTCTGGAGAAGAGGGCTTCTAAGCTTACACAAGTGGATTTTTTGTACCTGCTCTCTCTGTTTAACAAGGCTGGCATACATTTTTCTTGATTGATTTCTGAGACCAATTTTGGCAATGTTTTCTTGTCTCCTAGCTCGATGATTTTTTTCTTTTGGTGTTTGTATTTGGAGTTGAGTGATGCTAAGATGTTTGAAATTTTATATACCCTTAATTTGTTATGAAAAGAGCTGCTTAATACTTTGACCTATGAAATATAGCTTTCCTACAATATAAGCATAGCAAATTTTATTACCTCCTTTCTATAAGTGCATGCACAGGATGATTGGCCAACAACAAAGGCTAAAATTGTCTATCGTCAGTTTTTATCTACACTATAGTTGTACAAGCATGAAGAATGTTAGGCAGCTCAGGCATGAAGAATGTTTGGCTCTCAATGGAGCACCAAGCTATACTATGGTGTAATCAATTGGTTGTACAGGTAGCCAACACAATAAATTCTATATACCTTGTTTCCCATCTTTTAGTAATATAGTAATTGAGGCTAATATGTTTTTACCGATTTCACACACTCTTCTTAGTATGATAAACCCCAAAACTGGGCAACCATTTTCAAGTACCCAAGAAAGGCTTCTTGTGTTCAAAAAATGCTTCAAAGTGGGATACCGCAGAGTTTAAACTGGTTGAGGCATGCACAACCATCCTGAGCTTCAAGAGACATACCCATGAAAGATACAAGAGGTCCTACTGGTAAATTCGTTTATCCTCTTATCTTTAGCATGTATGTAAATCAGCTCGGTTATTATTAGAGCAATGGTAACAGTTTATTGATGCTATACTTGATGATTGTGGATCCATGTTAAACAATAACACTGGAAACTCTGCATCTTTATTTACAACTTCATTGTGGAATTATAATCAAATTATAATTCATATTCAACAAATCATGCATAGGTTGAAGAAATAGTATCTCTTGAATGTAATGTTTGTAACTTTGTATATTAGGATATTTGTTGATCTCATTATTTATGAGAATGAGGTTGATAAGATCGATATTTCTGTTGTATTTTGCAAATGATAAACACAAAATACCTGCATAGGAAGTGGAAGCTACAACTAACTAAAATTCATCAACAAACACAATTATTTCTACTAATGAATGGAAACCAATAATTGAATATAGCTGCAGACAATGGGCCTCTTGCCATTTGTTGCACTTCGATTTTTTTAAATCTTTAAGCATATGTTCATATTGGTCTTCAAGTCCCTTGTTAATGCCCATGCCTCACCAAATCTAAGTTGCATCTTCTTAAGAATTGTTTGTGATGTCAAAATGTGTTTCTCCCTGTGCATTTCATGGATCAACATGTTGAGATTTGAGGAAAAACCAAGTGAAAGAAAGGACCAAGAATGCATGCACATGAGTGCGAGGCCTTGATATGAATATCTTGTTCTCATCTGCCATATATAAGTTCATCTTAGAATGTAAGAGATCTTTGTGTACAACAAATAACTTTGGCTAATGGTGGATTTCACATAGTTTATCAATATTACTTTATGGCATTCTTGTTTCTAGATCAAGTCAGGAAAAGACAACATCAAGTTAGTGTTCCATTAATCAAGAGTCAACTTGGATTTGTTACTTTGGCTTATGAAGCCATTTAAATGAGTTTTGCATACATTTTTAATAAATTTATTAAAAATCAGGATGGTGCTTCAAAGACTCCTTAAAAATATTGTCAAGCACTCCTTTTTTTTTGTGGGAACCTTCTGAAGTTCTCTTCCTCCCTACTTGTTGTCACCGTTTCAGTGCTTGGGTAGGTATCAAGGTTCGCATGTTGGTATGGTGTTGTTCTGCCTACTGCCTAGTATGAGGTTGGTTCAGCATTCTGATACTTTGTACACCACTGTACCGACTATCGATTGGTACCAATATGATATGGCACACCTGGTTAGGGATGGTACATATGGGTACCGTAAACTTTGTAGGTATCTTCTTTACTGAATCCAATCTAATTTCACTTCTCAACAACTCTTCATAACTGCCAAATTCAGTGGCTTAGTAATTGGCTAGTGAGGTGGTTTATGATTTATAATATCCATATCATGGACCTTTGGGAAACTGCTTATAGTCAAGAAAATTGGAATTGAGGATCTAGACATGGCATTATGATCATCAATGGTAGGGTACCGTGTTCCTGGATGTAAGGAATGGTGGAGATGCTGTTATGTGGGTTAAAAAAGTAGATGAATTTAAGGGAGAGATTGCACATTCTTTTGGTTTTCAAGGAAATGCTTTGATCTCATATGTTCTTTTATTGTAATACTTTACCTCCTATATCCGAACTACCTGTTCCTCCTTCGACAAACATATCACACCCAAATATAATCACTAAAAAGAAAATATCATTACGATGGACCTTGAAGTCACCTAGTTTCCTATTTAACCAGAACGGCAGAAAAAAGAAGAAATAGAATCCCTTGCAGTACCTTGTTTCTTCTTTTTACAAACTTACCTGAAATGTTAGTTAGTTCCACGTGTTGTGACCTTGATTGGCAGAGTCAGCATGATACATATGCCATGCTGTACTGTTATTGAAGTTGATAGAAACAAGCAGTGGTATTCACTCCAGTTTGTCAGAACGTTGGTTACCTGAAATGGGAGTGGTTGCAGGAGCAGATTTGGCTGTGGGTATAGGGAAGAGGATCTCTTGACAAGATTTAGATTAAGAAAATGTCTAGGGAAGTGGGTGTGGTATGGGTTTTCTAGGAGATTCTGAAGTGGGTGCAGCACCCTAAATTGAAGTTTCTTGCTACTAAGGTCAATACATGGCTGGCATGGTTGGGTAAGTTAGATTGGAGCCTTCTTTCTACACTCGAAGTTAGAACAGTGTCCAACACCTTTATATTTTGTATTAAGAATTGCTTTAGGCAAAACATACATCTTTTAACAAAAGCATGGAAAACCTGGCATTTTAAATTGTCTTGTATATATGTGATGGTTTCTGTTTAACATGTGCAATACATAATTTCAACTAATAAGCAGTATTTATTCTTCAAAGCTTGTTTTATTTTTTTTCAATTTAAATAAGTAAATTGCATGCAATGCCTCATGTTATTCAAGATCTAAGATCTTATAACTTTTAAGCTTTTAGTTTAAATGCAGGATTATTGTGCAAATTGGAAACTCTTATATTTAAAGAAAGTTAAATATGATGCTGTTTTCAATTTGAAGTGAAGGCTTTGTGCTTTTTAATCTTTTATCCAGTGTGAAATATATTTTTATAGCATGTCTGGTATGTCAAAAAAGCCATCAAATCCTCAGAGCATGAAACGAGAATGCATGTTCAAGAATTCTTCAATAGAATCAGAGTTTTTTAGTATTTTGGTCTTTGGTCTAAGAAAAGAGTACTGCTATGTATTTGGTGGAACCAATGCTTGTAGCTTTGATACTCACAATCAAGTTTTTAAGTCTCGGTGGGATGAGGCATCTGACCGTCCCATTATGTTCCTATGAGAAAATGAGATCGGGATTGATTTGGGACTCCGATATCCATCCATGTGGGGAAAGAAGAAGAAAAGGAAGGAAGGAGAAAGGAAGGAAGGAAGAAGAAAAGAAAAGGAAAGGGAAGTAGAAGAAAAGGAAAGAAAGAAAGAAAGGCAGGGACAAGAAAAGAAGGAAGGAAGAAAGAAGAAGAAGAAGAAA
>KE504729.1:537606-561081 GCA_000441515.1 Elaeis oleifera
TACGATTCTTTAGAAGAAATATTAATTTTGAAGAATATGATGTTCTGAATATCGTATCTCTTCAAACTATGGCATCTCTTCGGTAATTTAGATAAAGTTTATAAATAGACTTTAGATCCAACTGTTTGAAAATAATAAATCTCTCTATTTTTCTTGTGTTCTGTTCTCTCTATTACTTTCTGAGACAGAGACTGTTTTTCTCTTTTTTACTTTCTTTATTAATTGGGCATTTGAAGAAAATCTTTTGGATTAGCCTCTCCAACAATTGTGCCCGTGAGAGGAGGATCAGACCAAGCTAAGTCGTTATATCTTAGGAAAGAGATCGTCGAAGACTCGCACGTAGGAGTAAATCGCGTTCTTAGGACAGTGTTTCGCATGCCTCGATTCAGAAAAAGTCTTTTCAATATCTTATTTATTTAATACTCTATTTTCTTATAAAACCATCTAAGAATCATAAGAATAAGAATAATAATTCTAGACTTCAAGAACATATTAATTTCCAACAGTCTAAGATTGCAAATTTGATAAAATTAGAAATTATTGTTGTTGCTTAGAATTAACTTTAAATTGATTGCATAAATATGAAAGTTTTAGTATTTATCATTTAGTGACCATTCTTCTTAAGATTTCAGATTTATTAATAAACTTATTTGCTCTAAAAATAGTATAGATTATTTTTCTATATTTTTTTAAAAAGTGAAACAGAAATTTTTTATAGTTCTAAATTCTTTGCAGAATTTTTCTGCAACTTCACAAGTAGTGTAAAAATTTTTTGTAGATTAAAAAATCGATCCTGACATTTTTTGCTGATTAAAAATATTAGTATAAAAATTTTGTTGCTGCATTCAAATCCATGAAAAGTTTCTACAACCTTAATTTCTATTTAAATTAATTTCTATAGGCTTTAAATTCTACACAAAATTTTTCTGTAATTTTAAATTTGTGCAAATTTTTTTTGTATATTTAAAATCTACATAGTATTTTTTGTATTTTTAAAAACAAATTGCATAATAAATTTCTGTTGCTCTAAATGCTGTGTAGGTTAATAGTTATTCTTTCAAATTAATATTACTATATTCCTAAATAGAGATCTAGATAAAGAGATCTACATGGAATAGTCTAAGGGATTCATAGTTAAAAGACAAGAAAATAAAGTTTGCAAACTTGTTAAGTCCTTATACAGTCTTAAACAGACACCTAAACAATGGCATGAAAATTTATAAAGCTATCCTTCGTTTGATTCTCAATCAACGATCATGCTAAGTATGTTTATTTCAAAATCATCGACAATGATTATATGATCCTTTGTTTATACATTGATGATATTCTGATTTTTGGAACTTCTCTTAAAATCATATATATAATCAAATAATTCTTTTCAAATCACTTTGACTTGAAAGATTTAGGTAAAGCTGATGTTATTTTAGGGATGAAGCTGATCAAATCTCTTGAAGGGATAGCTTTCTCTCTTCCTCATTCTATAAAGAAAATGATTGAAAACTTTAAATATTTTGATTAGAAACCTATATCTACTCCTTATGATCCAAGTATTCATCTTAAAAAGAATTTAAGTGAACCAATTGATCAACTTAGATACTCTCAGATTATAGGTTCTCTTCTTTATGTGGCATATAAAATAAGATCTGATATTGCCTGTGTTGTAAGAAGATTAAGTAGATATACCCAAAATCTAAATCAATCTCATTGGTCTGCTATTGAAAGGATATTTCAATATCTTAGTGGAACCCTTGATCTATCTCTCTTGTACACTGGATATTCTGAGGTGGTTGAGGGTTATAGTGATGTAAATTAGATTACTGATTCTTTTGATTTTAAATCAACCATCGGATATTTTTTTTCTTAACGGTGTTGCAATAACTTGGGGATCTTTCAGAAAAATCATTATATCTTGAGGCACCATGGAGGCTGAGTTGATTGCTCGAGATACTACATGTACTGAGACAGAGTGGATTAAAAATCTTATCTCAAAGCTATTTTTAATTCTTAAGTCAGCTCCGGCCATATCAATTCATTATGATTATAAAGCTATAATCGAACTGACTAATCAAAAGGGTACTAATAAAAAGATGAACCGACACATTTGGATTCATCATAAATTTGTAAGACAACTTAAAAGAGTAATATCAATTTCTTGAAATTTGTCAGGTCAGAAAAAATTTTGGCAGATCAATTAATCAAGGGTTTATCTAGGAATAGAGTCCTAGAATCATCGAGGGGGATGGGGCTTAAGCCCACTATATGATCACCGACAGTGGATACCAACATCCGTGATTGGAGATCTCATGAATGAGTTCAATGTGATAGAAACGAAGCTGATTGAGTGATCATGTCAGAGCACATTGTCGAAGTATATCTTCTACCCCACGATGAGTGTTCTAATTTGTGACAAAATAATTTGGAAAGAATAAGCTAAGCTCTTAATGAGTCCAAGATAGGAAATCTATAGGGTGTTAGGTCACAAATATCTATGAAGGACTTGCCTGTATGAGAATTATCGTATAAGCCGTGACTAGGGGTTTGGGCTAATCCTAACAAAATTTTTATGAAAAATCAAGATACTAAATGCAAGGTCTCTAAATGGTACTAACCGCATAAAGACCCATTTAATCTATATTATGTGTGTGATAAGTTGAAGTTTGAGTTAAAGGACATAAGTTAAGGTCTAATCCACTATGGTTCCTTTAGATGAATACTATCAACACTAAGTGAGGTTCAAGTCTACAGGATACCTTACCTATTGCACATTATAAGATGCTTAGATATTTATCTTTTTATTTTAAAATTTAGATCTTTTGTGGGAGATTATTAGAGTTTATTTAAAATAAAAAATAAAAAATTAAATTTTTTATCTCTTAATTTAGTTATTAAAATAATAAAACTCTATTTTATACTTAAACGGTTCTTTCTGAAAAGATACGACTCTTCGGAAGAGAACGTTGATTTTCGAAAAAATATGATGTTTCTGAAATATTATATCTCTTTGAAACCACGGCACCTCCTCGATAATTCGAATAAAGTCTATGAATAGATTTTGAATCCGACTATTTGAAAATAATAAATCTCTCTATCTCTTCTTATGTTCTGTTTTTCTTTATTGCTTGCTGAGACAGATCGTCTTTCTCTTTTTTACTTTCTTTTATTAATTGGATATACGAAGGAAATCTTTGGGTTAGCCTCCCCAATAATCGTACTCATGAGAGGAGAATCGGACTGAGTCGAATCATTATACCTTAGGAATGAGTTCACCAAAGACCCACACATAGGGGCAAATCACGTTCTTAGGGCAGTGTTTCATACGTCTCGATTCAGACAAGGTCTTTTCAAGATCTTATTTATTTTAGCACTCTATTTTCTTTATAAAACTATTTAAGAATCATAAGAATAAGAATAATAATTTCTAGGTTTCAAGAACATATTAATTCTAATAATTAGATCACTACTGGATGTGTATCAAAGAAGTTTACCATATATATCATGAAATCGATGAGTGTATATCACCAAGCTATATAGTATGTACTGATGAACATAATATTCTAAAAACTGTATATCAATTTGTTTGGAAATATGTATTATATTTTTAGATAATTAATTTGCTAAATGTATATCACATAGCCGTATATTATGTATTGGCAAACTTCATATTCTAAAAATTATGTATCAATTTACCTAAAGATATGTATTGACTTGTTTGATAATCAATTTGTTTAATGTATATTGTATGTCCATATAGCATGCACTGATAAAAAGTATGTGTGAAAAATAAGAAAGTAAAAAATATTATATATTTTTAAATCATATGGCTGATGACTTTATTAGTAAAAATATTTTTAATATTTTTAATTTATTTTTAAAATTAATATTAAAAATATATGATAAATTATTAAGTCCTTCCCATATGATGTTTGTTTGGTGTCCTCGCCCGTATGATTTTCTTCCAACCAAACAACGATGATGCAACCCAGATTCGCTTCACAGAAGCAGACAACGATTATTTAACCCAATACCCAACCAACCCAACCTTCACCAGCTGCCATTCGTGTAGCCACCGTCATCAAGCCATCATACAGCCCATCCACGCCATCCAAAATGGGAACATTCACGTGCCTCCTTTGAGAGTCCCTTACCGTTTCAAAGATACCCGCAGTATTCGCCTCCCGCCTCACAAACTACTCTTCGCAGAAAACGCCTCGCGTAGACCAGGAGAGAGACGATGAGGTCCCCGAAGACGACGCCCGAGGAGGACCTCCACCACCGGCCGGCGGCGGCCGGCGCCACGCCGACTCCAGGACACACAGCAGCTGGGAGGCGCAAGGGCACCGCGAGCAGGGCCTGGCTGGTGGTGTCGGACGGCGGAGCGCATCTCGAGGAGGTCGGGAAGCACTCGATCATGCGGCGGACGGGGCTCCCGGCGCGGGATCTGAGGGTCCTGGATCCCCTGCTCTCCTACCCGTCGACTATCCTGGGGAGAGAGAGGGCTATCGTGATCAATTTGGAGCACATCAAGGCCATCATCACCGCCACCGAGGTGCTCATCCCCAATTCCAAGGACCCCATGGTCGTCCCCTTCGTCCAGGATCTCCAATCCCGGGTCTCCAGCTCCTACAGCGCTCCCCAGCAGGTATCACCTCGTAAAATTAAAGAAAAGATCATGATTATCCTCATTCTCTGGTTATAAGATGATAACTCCCTTTCTTAAAACCTATCAAAATTATGTTCTAATTGTTAGTGGATAACTGAAACCATATCAAGTTCTTCGTCCGATTTTTATCCGGTGTTTCCCTCCGTTCTGGGAAAAATTCGCCTAGGCTTTATATTTTGGTAATTTGTCCAAGGTATAGAAGATATGTCACGAAATTGCGGTCTAAGTTGACAAATTCGGTTGCCCAAATATTTATTTCTTAAAAATTTGATCTAGACGTTTGCTATTTGATATGGCAGTAGCAGTTTGATTATGTATTAATGATTAAACACTATATGACCTTTCTATCATATTTGATATTTCTATACGGATAAGCTTATTGGTTCAGATCTCGAAGATGGAAGTTCAAATTTGCGTTCTTCATGAATTGCTGGTTCTAAGATTTTGATGCAAGCGTAAAGAACCTATTTACATGCAATAACTGTTGTATGTTAACTGAGCCTATAAATTATTTGGTTAATGGTTTCTGACTATTCAGATGAAGTTACACTTGTTTACTGTATTGGACTTAATAATTTGAAACCTGTTACAGTAATCTTCTCACTTCAATGAAAGTTGGACTAACTAAATTGGCACTAATTTGTAAATGTTCAATATAAAGGCTGCAGAGTCCAGTGATATGGATGGAGAGGCTATGGCTAAAGATGCATCAGTGGGAATCACTAAACAGAATAATATGTCAGCTGGTGAAACTCCAGAAGGCAGCCCTAGAAGCCCAATGGATGCATGCAAACATGGGGGAACTAAGGTGTTACCTTTTGAGTTCCGAGCACTTGAAGTCTGCCTTGAGTCTGCTTGCAGGTGCCTTGAATCTGAGGTATGTGAATTGCCTGTAATCCAAGGAATTCTTTTTGATTTATGTTGCTGTTTGGTTGCACTAAACTAGTGCATGATAATCTTTTTTTTTTTGAAATATTTGGAGTTGTCACATTGTAGCTGTTACCCATCTAAAATGTTTGTCATATGGATATTAATTGTGCTATAGTTTTTTCTGGCACATTGTCCCTATGTCATTTTACCTTGTTTCTGTTTATTTTAAGATATCAGGTATGCTGACTTAAATTATCAAACCTACTTACAAGTATTTTGGATCAGTTAACTGAATCCTCACACTATTCATCCTCAACTAGGGTCACTTAATATTTCTTAGTGTTAACTTTTTCCTGCCTTTTCTTTTCTTCTTTTAGTTTTCTTTTCTTTTTCTTTTCTATTTTCTTCTTCTTCTTCTTTTCTTGTTTTCTGTTTTTGTCTTATTTCATTTATCAATGAAATGTGGGGTAACTTGCCACATTTTTGCTTAGGGGAAGGAAGAAAAACCATTTAATAAATATAGACCTCTGTTGTCTTTCTCTCTCTAGACTTTCTTGAGAGAGACCTTACGTTTCCCTCTTTGGACTCCTTGGCCCTCTGTGAAAGTTGGTGTAGGAGGTGGGTGCAAGGAAGATAACATGGAAGAGCATCAAGCGGTGAGGGAGCTGTGTGGTGCTAGAGATGTAGCTATGCCAGTTTAGGCGAAGGAAAGGCACGACAATTGGCAATGACATCGATGCATTGGAGCTGGGACATTAACAGTTGTGCGGCATAGGTCATGGCACAATTCAGCATGTTGCCCAGCTCAACAAGTTCAAACCGGCCAACATGGTGGTCACATGCGGTGTTTGGAGTTCAGTGTCAAGAGTTTTTATAATTTGAAGTTTGGATGTAGCAGACATGTTAGGTTCGGCTAGTTGTTGTTTGGGCTTTGGGAGTGTATTTCGGGCAGTGCTTGAGTTGCTTTGGTAGCAGGCTTGGGTGGGGATCATTTGTTTGCTTTCCTTGGGTTCAGTTTTGTTGGTTGGGCCTATTTCAGACTATTTGATTGCTTGGTTTGGGCTCCCCACCTTCCCCGTTTCTTCTCTTTTTTTCTTGCTTTCTTTGTCCTTCTCTTTTCTGATCTCTCCTTTCTTGGCTTTAGCCTGTAATTCATTTCATATATCAATGAAATGCTCAGGTGGATTTCCACTATTCTGCTAAACGAAGGAACAAGTACAAATCTCCTCCTCCTTTGAAACTGTTTTAACACATCCAAACGCGTATCGTTAGAGTACAAAACCATAGTTGGTTCGTTGACATTTTTTTTTCAATTGATGCGGCTTCATGCTGATCCTGATGTACTCATTTTTCATCCATCTTTGCGTGTTTTCACTGAACATCCACCATGACATTCTTGTTGCTCCTATGCTTGGATTATGCGTTTGAACTCTGTTGACTAAAATTCTGAATTGCACAAAATTTCAGGCCTCATTTGCCTTAAAGAATTTTCATTTGCATGAGGCATGTCCTGATTGCTTAATGCTGTAGAAATATCTTTCCATTTTTTCTCCATGTCCACTTTTCAATGTATTTGCATTTCCAATGTTCCTTATTCTTCTACAAAGTTTAATACCCTTATTTCTCTAAATCTTTCATTCATATTATTGAATTAACAGTTAGCTGTAATCTTGTCTCATATATTCTAAAATAATGTAATTGTGCCTTTGCTTGAATAGCATCAACAATCAATTTTGTGCCAAAGATACATATATATAGGCTTTAGATTGACTCTGTAGAGGCTCACACTGTGGTTGGAACCTACTATTCTTGCCATGCCTACTTTTAGTGCTGGTTACTTCTCTTCCATATGTATTTACAGCAAGTTTTTTTATCCCCATTTTGCTCATGTATTTAATGAAAGCCTTGAAATATTTTATTGTTCTACTCTATCGTGCACTTGCTGTTAGTTGATATCGAACCACATTCAAATGATGCTTATGCACAAGGTTCGCTGAATCAGTACTAGGACTCCCACTGGTCGGCTATTGATTCAATACGTACCGACACATGGTACAGCTAGGCATACCGGTTCCAAACCAGCACACTAATTTTTTTTATTTTTCAATTTGATATAGCCTTAATTGCGTGTGACACGAATTTGAGCTTGACATGATGCTTTTCTCTAGGGATAGCCTTACAAGGACTAGTCTCGGGATAACTTTACAAGGACTAGGTATTATTGAACCTTAATATGCTTAAATCGATTAATAAGATACAGCACAAAATAATATAATTGATTGCATGTATTTAAACTTTATATACCGAGATCTAGAATCTTATCAAGTGCCGATATCGCTCATAAATGTCTGGATCATTTGCATAATCAGAGGAACATCAATGCATCCCCCTAACTAGGCAGTATTATAGTTTTGTATGCTCTTCCCATGAGGATGCGTGCTGGATTGTAATTAATCTTAGATCTCTCATTGAAGCTTTGGCTTTGAGAAGTGTTCTCAGGCTAATAGTATGCCGTATAGGGGTCCATTTGAATATGCCAGCAATAAATCTGATTTGTAGGATGCTCTGGATTGCATAGGATAGTAGTGACTGAAAGACGATGCCTTCAAAGCACCAATACCCATATTCGTATAGATCATAAGCTACCTATGACTATGAGTAATAGGATCTTGAATACGAGGATAAATCTGATATGTTCATGGATCCTACTCCAAGTGTGAGGTCATCTATAGCTGCATCTATCCTAAATGATCTTGAGGAGCTTATCGTTTATATACAATCGTATGCTTACGAGCTCTACCAGTTCGTGCATCGTGGTCTCTATCCTATATGGCATGTGTAAATTGGGACTCGCTAGTCAATTGAAGACCATCCTGCAGCTATGTCACATAACAATGGTCTGCTATCTTTCGCTCCATTTGTGGTCACTAGATTAATGACCATTAGAACTATCATCATTGCTTTCCTTGATCTCTGAATCTGAGCGAATTAAGCCTTCCACTCTTTCCATTTGGCTGCAACTTTATCTTTCTTTTATCTCTGTGCTATGTAGCTGCCTGTCCTCCCTTGTGCATCGCTTAGTTGGCTACGTTGGGAGGATGGATGTTGTCCTACTGTCTGAGATTATCGAATAGCATGCTGGCCTCGTCTCAATATTTCTCAATCAAATCATTGGGAGGATGTTTCGGATATAGAGTTATGAGATGAATGACTCCCCAGTGACCTTTGTGGCTATGGTTGACCAATTGGAAGCCTACATGGAATGTTGTTGCTTGCTTATCGCTCAGCATCTATCCTAGCCTCAGTAGCTTCAAAACTAGTTGGTTGTGGAGATGATCTTGGCTCATCAAACTCCATCTCCTACTATTGACCCATAAGCTATTCATTGGATCTTCATCATCATGAATAGAAGTATCGATCATCGGATTCGAGTACTTTAGTTGAACTTCCTCCTGATGCATTTCAGCCTCAACCTTAGATCGCAACAAATATATGCAAGGTCGTGGAGGTGCCTCTATGTCAATGGTTCCTCTGCTTACTATGCAGCTGTGCATGAGGGCGAATGTCAACCAATTACGCTCACAATTGCTTGAGGAGACCATTTGGAAAATAATCCAAATGGCAAATCGTTTTAGATTTCTTACTGATAAACTAAATAAATCCGCCATTCAGCTACAAAAGTATTGAGCAAAATTACATATAAGATTGTATCATATTGGTAGACATGTAACATCAAATATGAGTTGTCGTCGTTGATATCTAATTGATTAGGATTCATCTTTCTTTGCTTAGGATAGTTGCACCCTCTCCAAGGCCTTCCTAAACATTTTTCATCTGTGAAAATATATTTGTTATAATATGTTACTAGTTGAAGATAGAGTTAAGTTAACAAAACATACCACTTAACCTAACTTATCTCATCTAGACATAATTGTAAGCTTTGGATCGGGCTCTATCTTATATATCACATCATATAGGACGGTCAGAAGCTCCTCATATGTCTTTTCCAGGTATAGTGTATCCAAACCTCAAATTCTAGTAGTAAGCTGTAGATAAATTTCATAATTTTTAAATAAATTGTACAAGTATAAGAACAATGAATTTTTAGGGCGTTCTTGATTTCTTGCTTATCTGCTAGATACAAGTTCCTACCCATCTAGTAGTCCTACCATTGCTTAATGATGCCGATGTATTCTTGGGCATGTTTCAGATCTACCACCATGATTTAATGCTTTGTCCTCTCCATCATGCGATATAAGAAGCCCATTTGGGGGTATCTCTCGCTGTTCATAGCTCGAAACACCTTATATAAAAGCTCAATAACTTTCACTATCTTCTCGGTCCATTGCTAGAATATCTGCGTCGTCACTAAGTTCTTGACAGTAGCCCCCTCAATGTCAGTTCTTGCATATTTGTTCTCCTACCAACTCAACACTGATAAACATCTGATGCAGATCTGTTTCTTATGAAGAAGGCTATCAAGTGTTATGTAGTTCATAGGGAACTACGTGACACCCGATCTTAGAATCTCTCTCCCTATGCATTAGTGATAAAGCCAATATATGGTTATAGATGAATCTAGTGATAGTCTGTACTGACTCAACTGCCGGTTGCATCCTACGAAGCCTCTCAATATCTATCAATATGAAGTCAATACAATGTGCAACATATAGGATTCAGAAAATATGCAATCTTATATTGTGGCCAATTATCGATGATAATTTGCATGATATTTTGCTCTGTTATCTGATCAATCATTTGTTCCATCAATCTGAGAATATATATGGTGTTGTGCACTTGATCCCAAGCATCAATTCCTACGTCAAGAAGTTGATGATGCTCCGTTTGATAGGATCGGTCAAACTATCACACATCACCATCAGTCTATACATAGGCTACTTATTTTGATGTGATGCAATTGCAATCTATTTTTGTAGCTTCTTGTTGTTATTAAAAAGCTCATCGTAGATGTCCTTCGGTCATGAAAGATCTGCATCCGAACTGATAACCCATATGGATGTAATGGCAGAGTGATAATATATGCTGCTTGCTGCATTCACTGGAATGTGATTGAAGTGAAATTAAGATCCAGTAGCTCGTCACATATCTTTGTTCTTGTCCTTCAACATACCATCAATTCTTTGTTGTTTTGAATCCTTGATGGGGAAGGTGTGTAGATCCAAGTCATGGATGGTGGCTCTTAATGAAATCTCTCTGGACGACTACTTTCTACTGCTAAAAGCCTCCAACATATATGCAATATAGCTAATGTCTCTACTGATGACCTCTCTAACCGAGCAGATCCTCTTGAACTTTGACTCTCCCCCGATGGTTGCAGAGTCCAACCATGACTTGTAGCGTGATGGCCCAAATCAAGCCAGATGTCTAACTACTTCAAACTGCCAGTGATCATCCATGCTCGCCTGAATGGCAGCCTGGATTTGTGCCTCCTCGTCATTTGAAGCGGAGGCCTTCTTTGACTCTCTAGAGTGATAAAGAATTAGTTCTGTGGCTTAGTGTTCCACCTCCATCTTCATAATCCTCTCTTTCGCTCCTATGAAATCAGTAAAATACTTCTTCATTAGCTGTCGAATCTCTTGTGGATATTTTTAACGCATAACTTTATCGGATAACCATCAGCTAAATGCTGCTTTAACATAATTATCCCTTCTTTGTTGAACTCTGTGTTGCACTAACTATATTTTTAGTGGTGCCGATTCAAAAGTATTTGCCCATGATTCCAACCAATATCACACTCTAGATCCTTCTTTTTCCTTAATGGATCTATTCATATATGTTTAACAAGTATATCAGTTTAGTAATTACGTAAAAATAATAAAATTTTATTATCCTTAAAAAATATATTTTCTACTTTAGAAAATGCTTCTGAATTATATAATACATAGTTCTAATGTTTCCTAATTATTTCTAATTTAAAAATTAATTAAAATAATTTTAATTATCATAAATTCATAAAATATATTTTGTACTTCAAAAAAATACTTCTGAATTATCTAACACATACTACCGATTTTTTATTAATTATATTTTTTATTATTTTTAAATTAATTTTTTAATCCAAAAAATTGAAAAATTAGTTTGAGCTCGGATCCATATAGAACCCTACCATAGATGCTATATATATTTTTCTAAGCCCTTTAACATGTATCAAAATTTACTTATTTCTTAATTTTATTCAAATTTCGGTCTAAGCTACCAATCGTATGATGCATCAAAACTTTCATAAGTAAACACTAAATTTACATTGAGAGTAGCTGGCATGTGCATAAACAATATTCTGATTTTATAGTTATTTTTTGAGTTTTATTTTTTAATAATTTTTAATCTAAAATAAATTTTTAGATATAAAAATTATATACTTAATGAAATTAAATTATTTTAGTATTATTGCGTAGATCATCCATAAATCTACAACATATCATAAAATCATACCAAAATTGAAAATTTTGGCATGATCTCCCATTGTTTTCTAATTTTGGGAATATCCAAGCTTACCAAAAAAAGGAGAGAGGGGGGGGAAGGCATCTTACCTTAAATCAGATGTTTCCACTTAATTTGCTGCTGTTTTTGGCCTTTTTTTTTGGAGAGGTTTGGGGGGGGGAGGGAGATTTTGAGGGAAATGGGAGAGAATGGCTTGAGAAGGCTCTCGGGAGCCTTCTCAAGCCTTCTTGTCAGTCAAATAAGAGTGATGGGAGTTGAACTGCCATGGACCAGGCATAATCGGGCGATTTGGCCTAGTACCGCTCATAACCAACCACCTGGTTTGGGTGTAATTAGAAAAATAGGGCCGAACTGACTTGGCCCTGCACCGGTTCGGCTCGGTATAGGGTGAACTAGACTATTCAGCCTTGTTCAGCTAACCATGCATACACATCTATTGATTTATTTACTAGAATAATTCTGCAATTTTGATGCACTTAGATTGTTACATCTATCTTGTTGGAAGCCAGTTCCTTTTATTATTTACGTAATGGTAAAGTTATAGGTGATATCAATCTCAAAATATTTCAAAATTAACATCATCTAGTAAAAGAAGTGGCCTATATGTCTTCAAGTTCTTGTTAAGGTTCAAAGTGTAGATAATTAATATTAGACTAACAAATAAGTCCAATAAAGGTTCTTCCTTTTGTGACATCTGTAGACTCAGCAGTCGCATTAGCTAAAATCTGAAGCATTCTTTATATTAAAGTCTGAACCTTCAAGCCATTATCAATTAATATAGAATGCTTCAAATTGTCATGACAATGCTTTGACTTTGACATGCATTCTGAGACATGTACAGTATCTCAAAGATCTGGTTATTGTATAGGCTAGAATTGCTTTTGCATGCAGTGATGGATGTTTCAATTGCAGGCATTTTATAATTGCAATGCTTTGTTATCTCTCATTTATGCAGACTATTAATTTTTCATGTGTCTCATACATAGTTCTTAACCATTCATTCTCCATATGCTTCTTAACTTTATCTTTTAGTTTTATGATATCTATACACAACTACCAAGCACTATTTCGATATAGTTCTCTCCATATCTATTTGCTGAACTACTGATTCTTTTATTTCAGACATCGACTCTAGAGCAAGAGGCATATCCTGCTTTGGATGAGTTGACCTCAAAAATCAGTACGCTTAACCTTGAGCGTGTTAGACAAATCAAGAGTCGTTTGGTTGCAATTTCAGGGCGTGTGCAGAAGGTAAGAAATCAAGTTCTTATAGAGTTAAATGCAACATCCACAATATAGCAACATTTTAGAACTGTTAATGGTTTAACCTGACCAGGTATCTAGTTATGCTTGTTTGAATTGGTGATGGTTTTTCTCTATTTGAGATCAACATTTTTGGGCTTAGCGGAGAGGATTATCTTTAATGCTGTAATTTGCTTGGTGAAGCATCAGTGTCTAGTTTGCAATGTTACCTAGACATGATATGAATGTCAAGTCTCCAGAAGAGTCAGAAACATGATCTTTCAAAATGTTGGACACCAGGACATGCTTATATTATATTAGAATGTCTCGAATATGTGCTACCGTATGGATATGGTGAATAACATATTGGACCAATTGCCAAATAATTTGATAGCGTTCATAAATCCTTTGTTAAATATTATGTTAGACTTGAAAACTTCAATTTATAAATGTCAAAAGTTGTTATGCAACCGTGATGACATCATGAATTGCTGATTTGAAGTGTAGTGTCATGAAGCGTCTAGGAGTCCAGCTGTCTGGACACATCAAAAGAAAAGATTTTGAAGTGTCTGGGTAACACTGCTGCTTTGCTGTGTTCTCTCTCTCTCTCTTTCTTTCTCTTTTTTCTTTCTGGTTGTTAAATTATAATTCTTTCACTTCCCCCTCCTACGACTTTTTATATATCATCTTTTAAAAAGACGTTACTATTATATGTTTAACAGGTGAGGGATGAACTTGAACATTTACTAGATGATGACATGGATATGGCGGAGATGTATTTGTCAGAGAAGCTTGCTCAACAACGAATTGGTGAATCTTCATCAAGAGTTGATATAGACCATGATTCATTTGAAGTGGAGGAGGATAGGTAACTGTATTGTTTGTTTAGAGTAAATTGGAAATGGCAAGAAATAAGAGTATTGCAGTCATACATTCTATAAAGATTTATAAATATTATAACCGAAAGGGCTTTTAATCAAGGTTGTCATAATTGGATACATTTTTCAATGATAATAATCATACAACTGAGTTGGACTATTTAAATCATTAGCATGTTCTCCATGGTACATTTGGAATAAAGAATATGGACTGTTCTTTTGAACAGAAATTCGTTATGTATCAATTGCTGATAGGCATGTAATAATTGTCAACAGCATGTCATGAAATGGCATTTATGGCATATAATCATAGGAACATGCTTGGAGTGCTTCTCGTGTTGCTTTAAAAAAATTATTTCTACATCTTATAAAGTATTCTTTAAAAAAAATGGGCACTTCTTCTGAAACAAATAGTGTGCGTTGGTGATAACCATAAAATTATAAGTGAGTTGGATTGTTTAAGTCATTAGCATGTCTCATATGGTACATTTGGAACAAAAGAGTGTGGACTGCTCTATTGAACAGAAATTAGTTATATATCATATGTTGATAGGAATGTAATCATTGTTGACTGGATGTCAGGAGATGGCAGTTATGGCCTATAATTATAGAACAGGTTTGGGCATGTCCTGTGTTGCTTAAGAAAAGCAGTTCTATGACTTATAAAGTTTTGAGGAAAGGTCACTTCTTTAGAAAAAAAGTTGTGCTTGGTATTAATCAATACAAAATGCTTCTTACTGAAGCCAAAGTCGAAAAATCTGCAGCTAAAACTAGATTGTGGCTTATGCTTATATGAAACACTTGCATATTTCCACAAGAATAATGAACTTGGCTCTCTTAAGGGTAGACATATTGGAGGTGCACGTGAATTTGATAAATTTAAATTTAATCAACTCATCATGGACCCAACCAAACCTAATTTTATGATCTTATGGTCATCTTGAAGTTCTTAGTTCAAATTGAAATCTTAATAAAGTTGGATTTGGATCTACCAAAATTAGATTCAACCCTATTGAGACCAGATAGATTTCAAAAAATACAATTTTAAAAATACCTCTAGATTATCTGTTACCCAACATCAAATTAGTGAAGAAGTGCTTATCTTCAATGAAAATTCGCCCTTCAAAAATGCAAGCAATACAAACAGACCCTTAGTTGTGCCTTTAGATCCTTTCCACAACAAGCAGCAAAGAGAGAACTCAAAAGACTTGGAGAGAGTAACATAAGAAAGAGAGAGAGACAACCGGTTAATCATAGTCCAATCAATCCTTGGCTTAATTCTTTTGGTGCTGGTGAGCCCCATTTATGACCAGCACCTTCTCCCCTGTTTGCTTTAACAAAGGCTAGGCTGGCTACTTCTTTAGTGTAGTTTTCCATCCGTACCGTCCATCTTTCCGCCGTCTTATTTTCATAAGGTAGATCTAGCAGATCAAAGGCAACCTATTGGCAGTGGAATCCATAGTGGACAGTGAGCATCCCTTCCTGTCACAGCAAATCCAATTCAAGTCCTATTCATGGGGGATGTAGGTTTGGTGATTCGATCTTGAGACCCCATTCTCATGAAAGGATAAGTTAGTCTTAGGTAGTTCTACTTCTATCTTTATTGCCATTGACTTTAGCTCCCTTGACTGTTGCGGTTGAAATAATATTGTTTACCTCTCTTTTAGCTTTGTGGAAGAAATGAGAGTAGGTGCTATTTTCATCTTTCTTTTCTAGATCCTAAAGGATTCGATGGAGTGTTCTTTACTAAAATCAGCCCCCATGCTATGCCTTGGGAACTAGGCTCCATTCCAAAGCCAACCTTCTATGTCCAGATCTTCTTGATTATGGAGGATTTTCTTCTTGATCTGATAGATTTGTTGAGCCTCCTTCAACAGTCGTTCGGTCTCCAGAAGAGTACTCTCATCCCAATGATATAAGATGAGGCAATTATATATCGCCTAAAGCAAGGTTTGTTGTGTCAATACCAAAGGTCAGACTAATCAGCTGGTGGCATGGTTTGGTATGCCCCCATGCCGTTCCATGTTGGACGCATATGAACACAGCAAAGAGGGTGGGGGAGAGGGAGAAAGGGAGAGAGAAAGAGAGAGGGAGGGCCATGAAGGGCCAGAGGAGGGGCTCCGCCCTCCATGTGATTGAAATAGGGATCCATTGGGCCCCTTTTTTTATTATGCGATTTTTAAGTGAAGTCAGTGAAGCCAGCAATGGGCCGACTTCACTTAAAAATCGCAAATAAAAAAAAGAGCCCAATAGACCTCTGTTTCAGTCGCCTGGTGGGTGGAGCCACTCCTCTGGCCCTCCGGTGGCCTCTGTAGCTCTCCTGCGACCCTCTCTCCCCCTTTCTCTCTCTCTTTTCCTCTCTTTCATTCTTTGCCTTCCTTCTTTCACAAATTTCTCATTTCGAATGCCAGAACTATCATAGTCCGCTGCCGGCATGGCTCAGAATGCCCTGAATCAGATTGTTCGGGACGGTTCCACATTCCTTGACCTAAAGTGTTTTGTAGTAGGATTGTCATTGCCTGTGAGTAAACTACATTTTTTTTTTAACCAGGAAGTCTGGGAGGGGATCCAAATCCACATCCGACGATACCTAGGGATGACAGATGATTGGTTTTTCTTAGCTTTTAAGTTGTGGTTTCCCGTTAACCTGCTGCTGGTGATCTGTCTGGCAGCTTATCCTTTTAATGGTTATCGTCTATATTAAAAAAAAATCTTATCATTTGAGTATATATGTCCATGTCCAAATTCTTTTTTTTTTCCTTGATGTGAGTGGTCTTGAAAAAGCAGCAACAACCGAATGATGATGATCATATATTATACTGTTATATAATTTGGTTAGTCCCAGCTACATATGGATCAAATTATAAACTTCAGATGTTCATATGGATTTGCAATGTAAATAGTAGTCCAATAAGAAACAAATTTAACCACTTCATTGTGCAACATGCATTTCTAATGCAATTACTTCAATTATAGATGGAATGGCCTTATCAATTTATCTATTTTCTTCACACAACTCATTTTTTCTCACATAAAATGGCTACATAGATACACAGATCCGATGCATGATAGCATGTATGCTGGTATTTTGTTTCAGTTAAATGTGGGCTGTCACTCCATTTGTTCAATATGAGATTCCATTTGCTCATCATTTTGTGTTGTTATACATAAGGCATTATATATGGATATACTGGTTGGATACAATTCCTAACCAAAAGTTTAAAGTCACGATCAAAAAGTTTGACTTCAAGAGCCTCCATGCCATTTTGTCATGTCAAAGTGTCTCCTTAGTTTTCACACTTATAATAACTCCATAAATTCAAGATCTTGATGATGTTTGACCTTGTGACCTTTAAACAAAGGAGGGTATTTAGTATTAACCACTCACCCTAAGCTCTAAGTGGCTCGTAAATGAAGTAGTATTTTTGATCATACTAGCATATCTAATACAATGTGGGCAAATTCATACAACATTGGCATGGACCAACCCTATACAAATTTGAAAATGCATAACTGCCATCATCATAACCCAAGTCCTTCCCATCAAATAAGGGCCAGATATGGAGCACAATTTTAAGCAAGGAGACTCCATTAGCATAATAAATCCTTACAAGCCACCAAAAAAAAATGTGGACCTGGCTTTATTCATTTATTGAATATCTACTCAAACTAAACTCAGTGGGCAAGGGTTTGATGTATTTCATGGCTTTGGATATGCTGGTGTGCTGTGACCTGGATTGAAATTGCAATAGCCTTTTTCAATTGCTACATCAATCTTGTCTTGTATGAGCACCAGCTTGGTTGTACCTGTCTACATTAAATTGTGCAAGAGTAACTTGGGTAGTTTCTTGTAGAGTTTGTAGTCATCAATATTGGTTTGCTGTTCCGGGATCACAGCTTTGCACTTCTTAGATGTAATTTTGACATCTGAAGCAACTAGAAGGGATGCAAGGACAACTTGACTCTTTGCTTGTCACATATCTGTATATATTACCATTGGTTGCTTGTCCAAAAGGTTAGCAACTTTGATTCTTCATCTACCTTTCGTTCTTCAATGTTCTGTGCTGCATTAGTTCAGTGCAACTGGTAATTTATTCATTTATTTTTTAATTTAACTTGCTTGAATACTAAAATTGCTCCCTATCTGATTGGTGTTGAAATTGTTGGTTATGAAGTCCAGCATATCCTTATGAAGATTCTTTCTAGAATTCACTGTGGTTATATTTCAGTAAAATTCCTCATTATATGCCTTTTGATCATTATTCTTAAGCTCCTCGCATTAAATAATGTATGCACTTAGGGATGAAGATTTCAAAGATGAGTTAGAGAGTAGCCATGGAAGTTTAAGTGGTTTCAAACCCAACATTGAGGAATTGGAGATGCTTCTAGAGGCTTACTTTGTGCAGATTGATGGCACTCTGAACAAACTATCCCATGTATGTAGTACTTCCCTTTTGTAATATTTAATCATCTTGCTATATTTTCATATATCATTAAAAGTTTGATATAATCACCATCAGGCTTCATGAGATAGGAAATGTAGAAGGTAAATTTTGCAAAAACTGTTGATAGTATTTGATCATAGGATAACACCTGAAATTTTGGTCTCTTCTAAAGACACTGTTTATGGGAATCTATCACTCATGAACAACTAATATCCTCCAATGACTATCATCAGCAAATTGATATCACAACTTGGGTGAGATTCCCAGTCCTAGCTATGTTGTTCTATGGCTTCATTGTTCTTAAACTGTGGCTTTGCTAGTGAATCATGTTAGCTAGAGGTAGGTAACGATGCTGTCCACGAGGGCTGTGTCCTGTGTATGCATGCACAAGCTCATGCACATACACATGGTAGTTTTTTAATTCATTATTGTGTTTTTTTGAACTCTTTCTCATTCTCAAGTAATGATTATTTGAAAATTTATGGGGTAAAGAAAAAGATATGTAGATTGTCTAGCCAAGAAGACTACCTTCAGTTTATGTATCCTTCTCAGAGAAGAACATAGAACCTAGTACTTAAGTTTGTCCATCAGCAATATAGACTAAAAAACCAACTCTGAACACTACCACTGCTCCGACATGCTTTTCTGTAGGAACTTTTCAAAATGTTATAAAAATCACGTTTCTCCTTTTAAAGTTAGTAATGACTGCGTGCGGTTTATTCATGTTGGATTCATATGCCTCCAACCTGGTCTCTCAGACGTGTACCTGCTTGGGAGCTTACATCTAATTTAACCTAAGCCTACCCATCCAAGAGTCATGTCAGACCTGGGTCTGGGTAGGAGTGGTTCTATAAGAGACTCATTTCAACAATTCAGATCTGGATATGTTAAAACCTGTGCCTAAATGTTACCATCATTAGGTCTGCTTCAGGTACAGAGCAGGTCTAGATCCAGTTCCCAAGAATGCATCACTATTTGGCTAGCTATAGTCCCTTCAGGCCCTCAAGACAATTTTTAAGTGATGTGGTTTCAAAGCATAATTAATCACTTTTATGAGAAATATGAAGGTTACAATTGTAAAATTTATACATTATAGACCCAGTACACTGTTCAGTCCTGATCTGGTTCATTTTCAGTGCATAAAAGATAGTCCACAGCTAATTACTTATATGACTGGGTTGGTTTGGATCTAGTTAAACTTTTGCTAGACCCAATCCTGGACCTGAGATGCTTCTTGGGTCTATCTTTACATCCACACTAAATCCATAGTTATATGAACATAGAACGTGTTTGGGTCTGCAGATTTAGTTGCAGGCTGATGGCCTTAAGCAATGCTTGTATGTTTTCATTAATCACCATCTAATCATGTGTCTTTTATGTGCACAAGTTGAGGGAGTATGTTGATGACACTGAAGATTACATCAACATCATGCTGGATGAGAAGCAGAATCAACTGCTACAGATGGGAGTCATGCTCAGCACTGCAACCATGGTACTCACTGCTGGTGTTGTAGTTGTAGGTGTATTTGGTATGAATATCACAATTGATCTCTTTAATTCTCCCTACATCAAATTCTGGGAAACCACCTGTGGCACCATTGGTGGCTGCATTATTCTATATGTCTTAGCTATTGGATGGGGCAAGAAAAGTGGACTGCTGCAATGATATCCCAGTTTTTAAGTGAGCATATAGCTCAGACAGAAGGTGCTTTTCACCTGTCACCTTGAGACCATGCTGTAAACTCCAGCAGGATGGCCAATTGAAAAATAAGCTCTGTCCTGTGATTGATGGTTCAATTACAGTTTCTCCAAAAAAATGATGAAGCATTATATAAGTTTATATATTTTAACTGTCTTGTATCTGAACATTTATGTAGTATAATAATAAATGTAATTACTGGTCTTGTTGTCAGAATTAAATTAATGATTGTGTTTTATTGTGCTGTTACATGATTTAGTTTTCGTTGTTGAAAGTTTGAATATTTTGAATTTGTTATCATGCTGTTTTGTTGAGGCTGTGATATACGCTAAATTTAGTGACATATCATGACAATCCCAGCTTTAAGATTATGTGATCCTGAAGTGTCAAAATCCTTCTTAAAATCAAATTTTCCATCCTCAGAATCGAATCTTTCTATAATTTTATTGAAACGGAGAAAAGGATTGCTGCTACTTGGATGTTGGAATTCTTTGCCCTCGCCAAGAGATGTTTATCTATGAAAAAATGGTGAGATTGTAGTCCTACAAAAGAGTTATCCATTAATCTCTGCAGTATGTCAGATCTTCTTTTGGTGGGGCTGCAAATTAAAACACTTGCTATTAAGTTCTTTGGTTTCATGCAATTTCTTTCAAGCAGATAAACATCAAGCTCTCCTCACATATGCACAGCGGAACATTATCACATGTACTAAGCTGCTCAGCGTTTCTGAAGAAACTTGAGCCCTAGACTGTAGGAAAAAGAGGTTGTACTGCTGGGATTTAGCAAATTCATGGATTGCAATCTATTAATTGATCATTGGTAGCCTTCCACGAGCACTCATAGACTCTCGTCATGAATCACAGCCCCCCGATGCAACAATGGCAAACAAACAATCACAATTTCGCCATTACCAAACCTAGCTCTAAGTTACAACAATTAGAAACTTATTAGTTGCATTATTTGACCTGGAACTGATGAGAACTCTTATGAATGCCCTAGATTGAAAGGCTAATAATTTTCAAATCTGCTTGCGAAATTTAACAGTTCAAGTGCAGAAACATTGATGTAGTTATTGACATCAGAGAAACCTCTGCAGTCTAGTGAAAATTATCCAGCTGTGGATGCACCGCAGGAGTAGGGAAACCATACTGTAGCAGTGCAATGCCTGTTTATAGAATATTAACTATTTCAGCTAATGTTGTTAAGGTTGGCATGGCTATCAGCAGCCCTACATCCTTATAGAACCCACAATACATTAGTGAGAGGAATATCCCATATGCATGTATGTTAAAGGTGCTGCCATAAGTGGCTATTTAATACAGTTCATCAGAAGATGAGAAATCATTTACGTTGTCGTTTATATCAAGATTTCAGAACTATATCGATTGAATTGAAATCCTAAGCCTTTTGGTCAAAGAAAGATGGTCGACCTTAGAAGGCAAGATCGCAGGCAATAATTTCCCAGTAAATTTTCATAGGACAATGCTTGCAGATGTACCTCAGCAGAGAAACTTGTGGAATAGACTAGCATCAAAAGAACAATAAGGGTTAGGTCATTCGCATTCCTCGTGAGGAAGCATAGGCACCTACAAATTCCCATTGCAATAACCTAGCCGGTGAAATTGATGTCAGCCAACCTGATTTAAGCCTGTACAGCATTAAGCTGAACTTGAGCCATGTATGTGAAACTATATGCATCATAATGGAGGTTAAGCCCAAGAAATTCCATCATCTAGCCCATTCAGCTCGATGAGCATCCCTACTAGGTTTCTCCAGCGGTAGAGAGAGAGAGAGAGAACAATTACCATCTCACTACATTAGTCTATTAGCAAAGAAAGCTCGTCATAGTTACCTCCTCTTATTGCCTATCCTCAACGTTTCGCATGAACACTCATTGACATGTAACTAATTATTGTCCATCTCCAAAGCTTGAAGTATGTGGGATGCTATTAGATAGGTCAGGCTCTCATAAGTAAGAGAATGGTACAAAGAAACTATTCCGAAACTAAAATTATTATTTATAGATCTCTTGCCTATGCATGCAGCAAGCATAAAATGAACAGGAATAATTTAACTAGTGAGTAAAATATGTTATGCACTATATATTTTGAAACTCTAAACTATTGGTCTTGATCTAAATACGTAAAATATATATATAGGTCAATTTTCAGCTAATTTGGATGCTTCTAAACTATAAATTAAATAAAGATATGAAATCATACCATCAAAACAATTCATTTCCATCAATTTGATGCATAGAAAAAGATCTAGAAATTGTATGATTTTGTTTGGATTTTTTATGCACCAGAGATCAAATTCAACAATCTCGATTTTAGGCTTTGAAAGCCCATCATTAATTTTCACTAAGCAGCATTTGTAGCTAAATATACTTGAGTGCATCCCAGCCTAATTTAAAGAAAGAACATTCTATCGCTCGTCCTAATCCTAGCAAGATGTAGAAATTGTGGTCACATTCCACAATCTCGATTTTTTGCTTTGAAAACCCTCATTAATTTCACTAAGAAGCATTTGTGGCTAAATATACTTGGGTGCATCCTAGCCTAATCTAAGGAGCTCGTCCTAATCCTAACACCATATAAAAGTGGCTCAATTACTCAAATTTTAGTTTTATAATTTACTAGTCATTTCTTTTTTAGATGTTTAAACCACACCAAGCTTCTATTATTAGAAAAAGTTCTCAACATTGCTAAACTTTGACGATCCAAGGGGAACAATAATCCAAGGAATGATATCTAATCGAGCTGGGATATCTATGATTAATACATAATAAGATTTCCATGTCCGAAATTTAAATCCATAATGGTTTAATAGCAAAATGTATCTAGATATAAAACATAATACATCAAATACATTTTGAATAATTTCATGAAAATAATAACATCCTTGTTAAAATCATTTTAAAATTTTATCCTATGTCTAAAGTCTTTAGTAGTGGCGTATGCCATTGGCATGTGTATTTTAACTAATATCTTAAATGTTTGATATGGATTATAAGAGTGGATTTGAATAGCACTTTCTTCTTCTTACCTTTTTGCTGAACATTGTGCATCTCCTCTCTTATATAAGTCCTTTGGCACAAAGTCACTTCACAAGATACATCTAGATTCAATTGCTATCACGCTTCAACTGGTGCTCTATGGCCTTCTGTTTTGCTACGTGATTTAATTCTGCTTCACCATATATGAATGTGATATTCAG
>KE504729.1:564506-576454 GCA_000441515.1 Elaeis oleifera
CAAAATAATGGTGGTATTTTTTTTTTTTTTTTTTCTGTTAACAGTCTGCTTGGATTTTTCTACAGAATTGGACTGAAAATAAATTTATGGATTGGGCCAATGCAACCATGAAAATTGCAGACTACAAATTGGGTCAGACAAAATATCCTAAAATAGTTTTGAAATGGCCCAAATTCTGCACAGAGAAAGAAAAAACTTACTAGTCTTTTTTTTCTTTTCTCCTTATAAAATTCAGGCCGGTCCACGCCAAAATTGTTCCTGGATGTATATGAATATAGGTCTAGCCCAACATGTAGCCTGTGATCTTGCTAGTTTTGTTATTCCAATTCGCAATTCTACAAAATTCACAGTCCAATCCTATACAAAAACCCAAACAGATCTCATATCAATTGGTATTTGGAGGTGGATAGAGAATTTTTTGGATTCTTTATAACAAAATTTCTTCTCTTTATCAAGAATTTTGACACAAACTCTGTTTTTTTTTGGTACTTGATAAAAAAAACCTAGGGAAAGCCCACAAATAGTTTAGACTGATCTCTCTGTTTACCCAAGATTAGAAATTTGTTGCAGCAGTCATTTTGCTTTGATGAAGTCATTATAAAATGCTGTTATGTCTGAAGGTTGCAGAGTCCAGGAATAAGTTGTTGCCCTTTGAGTTCAGAGTGCTTGAAATCTGCCTTAAATCCACTTACAGACGCCTTGAAGCTAAGGTATGCATCTCACCTTTTTTTCTTCTTGAGATAAATGCTGACCGGTTCTCATCTCCGTGCGTCGCCATGTGTTTGAAACTTTGACCTTGTATGGCTGCCTACTTTAATTGGTGTGATGTAGTGGCTGTTAATTGCAATATAATTTTTTTCTCCTCTTTGGTCGGTAGTTACAATATAAATTTTACTAAGACATTATCTGTAGGTTGTCATTTATTTTCTCTACCCACTGTATATTTCTTCTTTCCTCAAAAACATCATTATAACATATCAACAACAACAAATTAAATTATCAAACTCCGATCCTAACTATTTTGTGATTTTTTCTCCAAATTATTTTGAAATGCTACTCTTCTTTGTGTGCATACATGTGCACTTGCGTGCACATGCATGGATCTTCATTACCTCCTTCCTTAACTTTTTAACAAATTGGACCTCTTTTTCTACAAGCATCCATGCATCTAAGTTGTACATGTTGATATCATCATTCTTCGACATTTTAGCAGTACTATTCTTCCCATTCCTCACCTTATCTTTTTTGTTTTTACCAAATATTTGCCTCAGCATTCTTAACAATCGTACCCACAATTTATGAGCTTGAGCTCTCATGGTTTCCCGAAATTATTATTTTTTTAAAGAAATTGGGCTTATTGTTGCCTTATGAAATTCTGCCATTATGTTTTTTTAGAAAATTCTCTCAAGTATTACAGAAATCATGGCTTGACTAAATAACCTACAAATGCCCACTCAATTCATCAAGAAACCTCCAATTCTATAAATCTTCAGCTATATCTACATTTCTATAAATCTTGGCCATCAATTTTGATCAAAGACTTCCTTTTTGTTTATTTTTTGCTGTGTGTACGTTTCCTATACCCTGTGTTACTCTATCAATGTTTATATCCTTATCCTCCATAGCTTTTCAATCTAACCTTTAGATGAACAATGGCCAGACAATAATAAAACAATCGATTTGGTTAGATCTAGAATGCTTTGAAAGAAATCTTTGCTTTTCGTTATTCAAATTTAGCTCAAGGTGATCTGCTATGCTACAACAAAAATTTCTTTTGTAGTATAGAAATTAAAATAAAAGAGTGGTAAAATAGATAGAAGAAGATTAGTAGATATAAAAGAAAGAGAGCAAGTGGAGAAAGGCTGGAATTAGGTTCGGGCTTGCTTGTTAGAATGGGATTAGCCCACCTATGCCCCTTGCTTCCAGTCAATCCTTTCTTCTATGACCCTTAGTGATCTACCTCTTCTGTACGTTTGAATGGCATGACTATGATAGTGGATGGCTTGCCTTGATAGTCTCTCCTGTGATGTTTCCTCTATTCTCCTCCCTCCCAACCCAACCACTAGTGCTAATGGCCATCTCCTCATCCCCTACCAAGGCTCCCTCCTCCACTACCTCTACTTATCCTCCTCCTCAGCTCCACAGATCTCCATTGCCATCGCCAAGTCTTGCTTCTACAACCCTGATCATGCCCATCTTCAGCCTCTCCTATGTGATGAATTCCTTTTTCCCCCATCTCAACCTGCTTGTCCTCAACTTCTCCATTCATTGCCTCTTGCATATTCATCACTTAGTTTATGCTAAGACCCTCATCCAATTCTACAAGAAGATGAGAGAAGAGGAGGTGATGAAGATTGTGCTACATAGGTTTTAATTCGGGTCAGGGTTCAAGCTTAAGGCTATGCTCAGTTTAGGGTTCTAGTTGTACCAGGGTCAGAGCCTATGCAGTCTCAACTTTAGAGGAAGAATTGGTCATAAACACAAAACAATCCATTTAATTCTATATTTATTAGAATAAAATGTTTAGCTAATTGCATTAGTCTCACTAAAAAAACATTTTTTTGCTATTTTCTTTCTTCCCAATTGATTTTTTGGGCCTATGTACAACCCCAATCTCAAAACTATTTTTGGTCTAGGCTTGGCTAAGGGGATGGAAAATAACCTATCCTAATATATTTCCATTTCTAAAGTGTATTACAGGAAAGGAGGTCCTAGGTCTTTCTTTCAATAAAATTTCTACAAGCAATTCCAAGACAACTTATTAGAACTAGATATTAGAGGTTTATATGCACATTAAATTTATATCTTGCCACAACTAAGACTCTTTAAAAATAAATCAGATAAAGTCAAATCAGCCAATCAAGTTCTATTTAAAATAAGATTTCTTTAATAGAAAATAGCCAACCATTAATCTACAACTAAATGTACAGATTAGTTAGATTTGGCTTTTACTAACAATAAGACTCCAAAAGCCTAAGAAATAACCCTTGAAAAAATAAATTAGGATGAAAAAGGAACTAAACCTAAAATTAAAATAAATTCAACCATCTAAGTCCTTAAATTCCTAATTACATGGTCGCTTCCATTTTATTTGATCACTTGCTCATGATCCTCCAAGTATTGGTGCATGACAAATCTGACCATTGAAACTATATATCGTTCATTATAAAGCCCGGTGTTGATTCTCCTTGTGATTGTATCCTCATATATAAGAGATTCTCCATTTTAACTAATACTAACATGTCTCCTGGCAAGTATAGGACAATATCGATCTTTGGATCATTTGGTGGATGATCAAATGGATCTAGGAAATGGTTCTCAATTTGAGTTATGGAATGATTGGGGATCTTGATTGTGTTCATCATGTGGTGGATCTCTTGTTGAGGAATTGAAAACCATTAAATCTATGAACACATATTCATCGCTTATTGGTCTCTTGGAAAATCTCCAATTCTATCATAATAGTGTCTTCCATGGGTGAATCATCAACTATTTGCTTTTCATCTCATGATTGGAGTTCTTTCTTGTATTGGCCCTCTTGAGATAATGGAGTTTATTACAGATATCTTTATTATATGGATCTACAGTAATAGGTTTTGCTGAATGCTGATTGCATATCTAGGCACGTGAGCATGTCATCAAGCAAAGAATGTGACTTCATAAATCAAAATGTTGTCCACTTGCTTTGCATGTAAATATATATAGATTGAAGTTGATGAATGTCTCTTGTTGTAGGTGTGATGCTTGGATTTAGTTTAAACCTTAAATAATTTGACTCCAAATATGGATTTACTGGACTTGTCAGATTGCAAAAATCCTAGGAAATTCACCCTACAAAATCTAAAAAATAAGACAGAAATAGGAAATAAAATGCTTAAAGTGGAAACAAATTCTATCATCTGAGTCCTTAAATTCCAAAGTAATAGTTTGAGATAATATTCAACCTCATATTCCTCTCCTTTTGCTTGAATATCAATAGTCAATTCTAACAAAAATGCATAAAATATGCTTAAGGTTGCAATTTATTAGAGGCTCAAAATAACTGCAATCCACTTTTCATATCGTATATGCTTTCAGCTCTTTGTAGTGCTTCGCTTATGTATTCTTAATAACCTTTTATGTACCATTAGGTTCACTTTTTTCATTAAAGCCTATCAAATAGTTTATTATGGTCATCTATTATACTCTCTATTTCCATTATTCACAAAATATTCAGCTTTATTAACATGCAAATTCTTGTTTAGTTTCTTGTTGGAAGTAATTTAATTTCTCCTAAATAAAGATAAGAAATATTTAACCTAAGAAGATTTTTTGTTTGATGAAGTGGAAGAGTTATACTACCCTAGCATGAACACATCCAATAAAATCAAAAAATAAAATATCACAAAAGTAGAAAGAACAATGTCATGGTCTAGGAAGCATGGATACTAGTACACGGTACGGGTACTTTATGGTACGGATACGTCGATATGGTAAAAATTGAAAAAACTATGATACGGATACCGCTAGATATTTTATATTTTATTAATATTTAAATATATATAATATTCTAATATTAATAAAATATATAAAAAAATTGAATCATATATATAATATTTGAATATTAATAAAATTAAGTTCTCAAATCTTAACTAAATTTATAAGTATCATCATAAAAAATAAATAAGCACTTGCAATTAACGAAAGAAAAAAAACTAAGCAATCTAAATAAGTAGAAGAAATCAAAATAGTAAGTCTTGATAATCAAGTGATAATAGTTTCAGCTGCTTCATTCTCTGCATCATCAGCAAAAAGCTTCTTCTCCACATTTGATTCATCAAAGGACAAACTTGCAATCTCAAGAATACAGAGATAGGAATACCGGTGCCATATCGAAAACATATCCGTATCAAAAACCTATTCGATGCTGGTACACACCTGAAATAGGAGTACCTATGCTTCATAGGTCATGATTCACCTAACGGACTTCACTTGAGGGCTCTGCTATAAGAGAAGCAACCCAATCCACAATACCATTCATCTCCATATAGATATATGTGGCCCGAAAGGAGACATAGCTCCTAACCATACTCTTAGCTAAGAAGATTTAAAATTACTAGAATCTACTAAAAGTCATCGTCTACATGTCTTCAATTTTTATATATGTATAAACTCTAGACAAATATGATTTAATCAGCAAGATTTTCGTAATTATATCTTTCCTCTGGTGACATATCTTAAACCCCACAATTGCATTATCTGATAGCTAAAACTAACTCTATATTTTGCAAAACTCAATATATGTTACAGTATAAACATCATACCTAAATACGGCAACTGGTGAACTTAATTTCTTCAGGCTATAATGAATTTTGGTTTATGCCCAACGGCTAGCAGCTACAATGCTTGACATTGTCAGGTAAACATTGATGCTTTGATATGTAAATTCTTTCTGTAAGTTATTCAGAAACTACAGTAAAACTACTTAGACTAGTAAGTAATTGTTCAACATCATCCAATTCCTCTGATCAGCAAAACATGTATAAGCGGGATATGCTTATGCATGTGCCATTGGTGTTTTGACGGCACTCATTTTATGACTTTTATGGATTTTTATTTCTTTGTGATTATTTTATGTTTCTATACTATTTTTAGCTTCATAGGTTTTAATTTTTTTCTTATGTCTTGAAATACTCATTTGCAATGTCCAGTACTTCTTCAATAGAGCTCTATATATCTTCTTATCTTAATTTATTCATATCAGACATTGACCTTGGAGCAAGAGGCATATCCAGCTTTAGATGAATTGACTTCAAAATCAGCACCTTAACCTGGAACATGTAAGACATATCAAGAGTCGCTTGGTTGCAATATCATGGCGTGTGCAAACGGTAAGAAGTTAAAGCTATAAAGTGATTTGCAAAACTAACAACATTGCAAGTTTATTATAACAGTTCATGAATATATTTTACCATTTAATGAATTATATTGTTTGAAAGTGGAAAGTGGCAGGTTGTCCTCAATCCTTTTCTCTCTCGTTCTCCGAAAAAAAAAGAGTTACATTTGTTTGGACTTGAGTATTTTCTTTCTAATTAAGCACAAAAGGTTGGGTACATTTAGTAGTTATATCATGCCCAATTTCGTAAATGGGCGTCAACATAGGCTTCCTTGTATTTTACATTCTATTTCTTAATTAGAATTTTATATATGTTTTCTCTTTTCTGGCACTTTTTATTTGTAGATTTTTACATGCTAATATCATATATTTTAATAGGTGAGGGATGAACTAGAACATTTACTAGATGATGACAATGATATGGCCGGGATGTACTTAACAAAGAAGCTTGCTTATCAAGATAATGGTGAATCTTCATCAAGAGTTGAGGTAGATGATGATGCATTTCGACTAGAGGAGGACAAGTAAGCTTTATTATTGTCTTCAAAAAATTAAAGCAGTTAAAGAAAAGGAGAATTTTCTTCATAGTTTATAGATATTACAAGTGATCAATGTTGTTTTTAAATAACTAAAGCCATAAATCATCTTATTCAAAAGTTCTTCTGTGGTCTTATCTCAGAGATTAAACCTTGGTATCTGGCTCCATCTCCATTTGCTCCTGGGACGACACAATTCCAGGATGAGATAATAAGGTTGGGGTAGACCAAAACATTTAGTAATAATAAGAATAAAAGAAATAGAATATTGTATCCTGGTCCATTTTGACGACTCTGGTGTATCGCAACTGGATGAACTAGGATAATTGGGACACTTAGTTTAAGAGAGAACCATGGTTCGCAATCATTGAAATCCATTTTTATTTTAGGATGGTACTATCGTGGAACCTGAATATGACTATTAAGTGGACTTTGTTAAGCAATAAACTCATCCCAAATGATTACGTTGGGAATAAGTCACTTGTTTACTTAAAAATGGTGCAAATTGTTTCTTTGAATGAAATCTAATTTTATATGGATATGTATGTATATATGTATGTGTGTATGCATGAATGTACCTATGTGTGTATGTTGGTCAACGAGTGTGAATAAGGTCTATTTGTTATCCATTGTGATGCGATCAAAGTGCATGATCTGTTACTTTCTAACAATTTAGAGAAATCTGAAGTAAAATGGTAGCATGCATAATTTGTTTTATTTTATTTTCAATTGTTTGACTTTACCGAGAGATAATGTTGGTTTTTGTCTTTTTTCTTTTTTGGGAAGTTGCAGATTGTTTTAGTTTATGGGTTATAGTTTGTTATATAACTTTTACTTTGGTGCAAGAACTTGTGAATAGAATCATTAACGATAAATAAAATTAAGATCACACAAATGGGAAAATAGGAAATATTTAAAAGAAATGCTCTAGGCATTATTTTCTTTCTTTATATCATTGTATCATCATACCCATAGCAAATCTTATCACTTACACATGATTTAAGAGTATATATATAATTAAATTAGTAGTAGTTAGAAGAAAAGCCCCTTTAATTAAACCATTGTCTCATAGGTTCTCCAATTACCACTTTAATTTGTATGAAAACTTATAACAAATTTAAGATTTGTAGAAATTATTTTAGGAATAATGAAATGAAAAGGAAAAATAATACCCCCCCCCCCCAAATTTTACTGCCTCTTTTTGTAAAAGCCAATAAAGAAATAACAAAATACTAGAAATATTTTCTACTTTAAATAACCAAAATAAGAGAGCATATAAAAAGACAAGAAATCAATTATTAATTAATGCAATAGAAATACACACATAAGGAAGCAAAAGTGTAGACATAGTTTGTTAAACTCAAAATTACAAAAATGAAATATTAACTTTAATAATGCTTGATATGATCTATTCCCACTTCATCTAATTCTTTGTCATATGCTTTATAGAAAAATTGTAAATGAGACATAAATAAATGGAAAAATGAAAACATGGAATGTGACATAGAAGGTATGTTAAGAAGGGTAAAACTACTAGGGAATTTCTTCTATCACCTAATTCAAGGTGAGTAAACATTGTATGCTATAGTAGGTCATTAAAACAAGCAATTTCAACTATGGCAAAAACTAATTTTCCACTTAGTCTGCTCTCTGTGATTTTATTGAACCAAGGAGTTAATGGCCAAGAAAGGATGAGTAGTAGCAAGGGTTCACTTTGTATGATTACCCTATAGAGCCACTTGTCGGTTGTTTGTCAACTGCTAATATATAGAGCCTATTTGGATTGCTATTAAAGATAGGCTCGAGATCTCTAGAAGGTGAAGTATTCTTCTCTTTTTTGTAGATAGATTATCATAAGAATATAAGAACTCTAAATATTGTGAGAAGGTTGTTAGCTACCTTCCTAGCTTGACTAAATCATGACATCCTTCATATAATCTTTGATTCTTTGGGAGGACCTATTAGTTATGTTTTTTCTTGTGATCAATAAATGGTGTGTTTCTAGCCATTCTCTCTCTTCAAAAGAAAGATTTTATTGGAATTGTTAATTCTAAATTCTAATAATTTCCTACAACGATTTCTCTAACTTTTTACTATAGTTATTTTGTTTCGGAATGTATATATCAATATATGCCTTTGATCATGTCAAAGAAGTTTCTTGCATCAAAGTATCTCTATTTTAGGTATGAAGAATTTAGAGATCAAATAGAGAATATCCCTGAAAACTTACCTACTTTTAAGCCTCAAGTTCAAGAGTTGGAGACGCTTTTAGAGGCCTACTTTGTGCAGATTGATGGCACTCTAAACAAATTATCTTGTGTATGTAGTCCTTCCTTTTTCTTGCAATCTTCAAATAACTTGATATCTTTTTGTTTTCATATAAATGTTTGATACAATTATTGTGAACTTTATGAGGAAATATATAATAAGATAATTTGCTAAAACTATTAGTAGTAAGCACAGGCTAACACATGAAATTTTGTAAGTATCAAAATATCATTATAAATGCCAATTTATCATGGACAAAGTAGGGGTTCTAGAATTGTTATTCAACCAATATTTCTCTCTTTATTTTATTTTAGGTTTTTTTGCCTATATAACCTTCTAATATAGCTTATTGCATATTTATCCTCCAAAAATTGCTTCTTGCATCTATTCCCTTAAATTATTCTATAACTGCATGAAGTCCCCTCTCATTGGCATTTTGGCTGATAGTATTTAATAAACAACCATTTCAAGCATCATTTGATACTATTACCCTTTTCCCTGATATTATTAAGAAAATCAACATTTTATTTGTACTAAAATAATGATATTACAATATATTTTTTTGAGGATATTATTGTGATAGGGCAAATAGTGAGGTGTATATGTGCAAATAGTGATTATGGAGGTTAAATATGTAATAAGGTATAGTTTAAAAGCATATATGCAAAAGATCATTTATCCCAATATATAATGAGAACTTTGGACATCCTCGTACATTCAACGTACGTTTCATGCAAACTCTTATGGGCACTTTAATTGGAGACTGCCTTGGTGCCTGCCTCCATACTTCGAACATGCTAGCATAATATATTTTGTTTTTAAAAGAATATATGATTCATTCCGAAATAATGATTAATAGGAAGAATTTTTTCAATAAAAAGTAGAAGAATTGTTATTAAAAATGGAATTAAACTGACCTTCAAACTTTAGATGACAGCATAGATTTATATTTGTCTCTTTGAGTCATGGATTTTGACATAATGCTAAAGTTGGTTCTTCTTGTAGACCAGAACAAATCTGTCCACCATCATTGCTCCAGATTGCTGCCATATAAGAAGTTTTGTATAGTTTTATTAATGAACTACATTCTCCACTACAATAACATTATTATTGGTAGTTATTTCGTATCTTTCTTTGCGCTGCTTACTCTAATTTGCCTTTCATTTGCTCAAAGCTGAAGGATTACGTAGACATTACCGAAGATTGCATCAAGATCATGCAAGATGAAAAACAGAATCAATTGCTAGAGATGGTAACCATGCTCAGCTTCGCTACAGTGGTAGCCACTGCAGGTATTGTGGTTGTGGGTATATTTGGTCAGAATATTCACATTGAGCTCTTTGATCTTCCGACCTACGCCCAATTCTGGGAGACAACTTTTGGCACCATAGGTGGCTGCGTCATTCTTTATATTCTAGCCTTTCGGTTGGCCAAGAAAAGTGGACTTCTGCGATAGCCATATTTCCGAGGTATAGTCATATATTATAAACATGGAAGGTGCTTTTCACTTGCCACATTGAGATCAGTTTTGAAATCCCAGCAAAACGATAAACTCAAATAATTATATATAAATGAAGTTTATTTGGTTCTTTTTTGTTTCTTTCTTTCTTTTTCTTTTTGGTATAAATTCTTCACTTTACCTCAACCCTGTGACTGGGGAATGTCTGTTTTAAAACTTCCTTTGTTTTGAGTTCTATTATATATACACCTTTTTCTTACTTAAAGGAGATGGTTTATTTTGAGATTTTTTTTAAAAAAAAGGATAATAGTGGGCACTTAACAGTTTTTTTTTAAAAAAAGATTCACATATATGAAAAGAATGTAAGTTGATTGGCGCATATTTGGAAATCAGATATTTATATTTAAAATATTGTTTATTCCTAATCATGAGAAGCTCACAACAAGCATAACTGAGTAGAAAACTTTTCCTAAACCAAATCAAAGAGAGTGCCAAGATGATGATTAAGAAATATCAGACAAATTGAAGTTTCTCTGTGGCAACACTAAGAGTCGGAAATTATTTTTTTTTTCTATTGGGGCTGTTCATATGTTTGGTGTAAGCTCTACTTTCCATCCTCATTCAAATGACACATGGATGCCTCTTCATTGGGGTTGGAAGAGATGTTTATTTTGGGAGCATGGCGACCTCTAATTGGCTTCCCTCTTTCTTTCGCTTTCAAAGTTGCACTGTTTTTTTTTTTCCCTTTATGCATCTTGTAAAAGCTACGGGCGCACCCTGCCTTAGATACCTTGTAAATGCTAAGAAGAGAGAGTTTTCTTATAGTTTTAATATCTTCTTTTATCCATGCATTGGGACGTGCCCATGCACTAGATCAATAGATGATAGTGCATAGCTGCAGCTTAGAAGTGTATTTAGATTATTGCCTCTCCTTGACAACCTTAGCTCCCTCACTGCTTTCACTAATCTGTTCAAGGAGGGCTTGAGGGCAACGTGCAAGACCACTGAAAGTTGGAGAGAAAAAGGATGATCGACATAGATAGAAATGGCCTCACTAGCTGAGGCCCTATTGCTTAAGAGCAACCCAACCAGGATCATTAGTTGTTATCTTCAGCAATCTTCCCCCTCAGCCTTTTTGGCTTTGCTATTACTTTCAGGTACTTACTAAAAGTGAGAAGATAAAGAGGAGTGGCATACACCAAAATCACTGATCTTAGAGAAGAGAAGATATAGAACATGTCTCTTAAAGAAGGAAAAATTTAAGGAATTAATAACCTAATTTGCAACACTGAACCCTCAACTATCTAAGAATATCCAATATAGAGAAGCGAAAGATTAAGGATACCTTAAGATATTGAAACATTCTTTCTAAAGTGGTCCAATGTGATTGATCTAGAAATGAGTATATGTACTAAATCTTCTAACAGTATGGGCAATATCAGATCTTGTCTTTTTTGCCATTTAAAGTAGAAATTTAATTATTTGAAATACCTAGTTTGATTAACAAGTTCATCTAAGTTCTTCTTAAGGTGTGCCCTAGGATCATTTGGAGTGAAAAATAGTTTTCAATCAAAAAAGTTAAACTTTTTGATCATTTTATTAGGGGAATGAGAAAGAAAGAGAGCTATCTCTTTAGGAGATTTCATTAGCATTTGTCCCCTAGATTACATTGGCCACACCTAAATCATTCATATCACATTTATTTAGTGAAAATGATTTGGTCTTGAATTGACTTCAAGGGATGTTTCAAAGATTAGAACATCATCAACATATAAGTAAAAGATTACACAATCATCATTGATGACCTTTG
>KE504729.1:579565-606559 GCA_000441515.1 Elaeis oleifera
ACAACCTTGGACGAGACATTTATTATGGTCATGGATGTGAAGGTGCGAAGGTTGATTTGGTCTTGTCAAATTTTTAATGCCATTATTTGAGATCATACTGCAAGCTGTGGGAGTTAATAAGTTTGCACACCTTGTTCTGTTAGCCCTTTACAACATTGTTTAGGCTATTCCATGCAGATATTTTCTTCCAGATCTATATTTAGGAACATGATCATCACATTAATTTGATAAATGATTAATTTATGAATAGAAACAATGGCAAGAAGATTTCTAAGAGAAGTAGTTCTAGGTACAGGGGAATAGGTATCAAAGTAGTCTAGGAATTTTTTCTAATTAGAACCTTTAACCATTAGCCTAGTCTTATACCTTTTATAAACCATCAAGTCTAAGTTTTTATCAAAGCATTTGCTTATAGCCTAACAGTTTACTTCCAGGAGGTAGGTCAATTAGGATCTAGATTTAATTTTGAGTGATTGGCTAAAACTCGAAGTTGATGACTTTCTTTAAAAAAGAACCCTCGATAAAAAAGATGGAAGGTTCACCCTTAACAAGAAAAGTGAAAAAGCTTCACCTTCACCAAGATCTTTCTCTTTTCTTATTCTTGTGCCACTTTTGAGTTCATCAAGTCTATTATCGATCTAAATTTTTTCTTTTTTATATTCACAAGAAAACTCATATTTAATTGGGTTAGGGTTATACGACGAGGATAGCTCAAATGAAATTGGATCATGGGCTTTATTTCTAAAAGAAAGTATATTCACAAAGTAATTTGCATCTCTAGCCTTAATAAGGCTATTACTTTAAGATATCACTTATTAATAAATTTATCACAAGAGATTTATTAGTATTATTATCAAGAGAATATCCTACAAAAATATCATTAATGGTTTTTATTGATGTAGAATTTCGTTTCGAAGTCGGATCAGCTGAAGTTGGAAGGCAACGGTAGGTCAGTGATGACGGCGAAACTTGTAAAAAAAGTCTCTAACCGAAGATGGCTCTAGCGGAAATCCTCCGACGCTCAAGTCAGAATTTCAGTAATAAAGAAAGGAGTGAGCATGTAGGGAGAGAAGAGATTTCATATCTTGAGGATTCTCTATAGGTCTTTATTTATAGGTGGAGGTTGAGGAGTCGTAAGAAGAAACAGGATCAGGCGGTTGGTCTTATCTTGTTGGGCGAGATACTTTCGTTATCTTTTTCTTTATTGAGAGAGATATATTTGTTATCTTTTATCTCATCAGGAATACTGGCTTCGAAGAGAAAATCAGATGCTTGATCCTACTTTATCTGGAGAGATATAGTCCTTATTTGTTTATGGCAAGTTGTTATATCATGATCATTTGAATTTTTGAAAGAGGCATGAGATTTGAGGATCCATAAAGATCAATCCTTCTTTGTAGGCTTTCATATCTTCAGCAAGAACGAAATTACCCCCAACATCAGCTCCCCTACTCCCGAGTCCGAGCTAGCATTGGGTCGGACGAAGAGAGTACTTCAACCTTACCGAAGACATGCTGTGTCTATAGATTTCGATGAGATGAGGGGCCACATTGCCTTGATGTTTGTAATTTTTTAATCGTCGAGGTCTTCATCGGCTCTGCTCGATGAAAAGTGAGGGGCCTTCATTTGTTGCCGAAGTTAACTGACTGAGGGTCCTTTGTAGGCCGTCTTAAGTTTTCAATGACTAAACCGATCAAAGATCGTCTTATATTTTAATGACTAACTTAATCAAAGACCGTCTTATGTTTTCAATGACTAAACCGATCAAAGACTGTCTTATGATTTCAATGGCTAAGTCGATCAAATGTCATCTTATGTCTTAATTGGCTAAGCCGATCAACCAAGGTCTTCATGGGCTTTAGCTTCACTGAAAACGAGCACGACCTTTGGAGGTCCTGTAGGTTATCCCTCATTTGTTGTCGAAGTCAGTGGGCAGGGTCCTTAACAGTTATCCCTCCAAAAGTCCATATAGATTAGCCTCCGCTTCTCGTATGGCTAAGATCTTCATGGGCATTAACTTGCTAAAAAGTAGAGTTTGGCTTTTAGTGGCCCTCGTAAGTCATCCTCTGCTTCTTAGCCATAGAAGTCTTCTGCCTGTATAGCTCCCTCTCATGCGATTGAGATCTTTATGAGCGTTGACTTATTGAAAAGTGAGTTCAACCTTCAGGGGTCTCAATAGATTATCATCCACTGCTTAGCGTCGAGGTTTTGAGTTACTAATCTGCATACAAAAGATGAGAGAATTTGTCGGATCGGCTTTGACTGGGCCTTCTGATTTTTAAGTTGAATTGGACTTTAGAGAAAATGATAGATAGTTAGAGTCGTATTACCTTGTTTCAGTCGGTTTCCTCCAACTGACTTTCATTGGTTGGTATTTTGGCTTCTAGGAGCTCGGCTTCAGGAGGTTGTCCTTTGGAAGTTCGGCTTTCAGGAGTTACTCCTGGGGGGTCAACCTTTGAAGGTCGATCCTTAGTCTGCATCAGGGCTTGGCCTTCTCAAATCGGTTTTAGGATTCATCTCGATGGTGAGCTCTACTTGGTCCTCCATTTCAGCTATTGATCTTTTGCTTGATAGTCCAGTCTTGGTTTGTTAAGATTGGTTCTCTGATGACCTTAGCCTTCTGGTGATGTTGATCCTTTTTGGAGATCGTCTCTGATAACATAGGTCTTATCTTTGTGGCCTTGGTTTGATTTCCACTTCAGTTTAAGTGCTTGAAGATCTGTTGTTCAAAAAGAATGATACAGAATAATAGATAGGGTCTGAAAGCCTTTTACTATGAAAGTTGTGAGCTCTGTTTGAGAGCTTTTGGATTTTACTTGACTCCTTCCTGTTATTTATCTTAGTTTGAACTAGAACTTTGTCTCAGTTTGGACCTATTTTTGCTTCGAGTTAGCTTGATTTTAGGCTTCGAATTGGCTTGAATCTGACTTCGGTTCGAATTGGCCTGGATTTGAGCTCTGATCGGTCTAGATCTGAGATCTGTTTGGCCTTATTCTGGGCTCTGGTCGGTCTTTATTTGAGCTCTAGTAGGTCTTGTTCTGCGCTCTGATCGGCTTTGTTCTGCTCTGGTTGGCCTTGTTTTGAGCTCTGATCGGTCTTGTTCTGGACTTTGATCGATCTTGTTCTACTCTAGTCAGTCTGGATCTGAGTTCTCATCAGTCTTGTTCTGCTTCAGTCGGTCTGGATCTGAGCTCTGGTCGGCTTTTATCTGGACTCTGATCCATCTTATTCTACTCTGGTCGGCTTTGTTCTGGACTCTGATCGGTCTTGTCTGTTTGATTGGTCTGGATCTGAATCTGAGCTCTAATCGGCCTTGTTCTGCTCTGATCGGCCTTATTCTGCTCTGATCGATCTTGTTCTGAACTCTGATTTGCCTTGTTCTGCTCTGATCGGTCTGGATCTGAGTTGATCTAGATCTGAGCTCTGGTCCATCTTATTCTATTTTGATCGGTTTTATTCTGCTTTGATCGGTCTAGATCTGAGTTTTGATTGGCTTTGTTCTGCTTTGGTCGGTCTGAATCTAAGCTCTGATCGATTTTATTCGATCCTGATCGGTCTGAATCTGAGTTCTGATCAGATTTATTCTGCTTTGATCGATTTAAATCTGAGCACTGATCGTTCTTGTTCTAGATTCTGATCAGTCTTGTTTTGCTCCGATCGATCTGGATCTGAGCCCTGATCAGCCTTGTTCTGCTCTGGTGGGCCTTGTTCTCCGACGCTGTTCGGGTGCCTTTGTTACGGACGACTGGCGCCGGGGGAAGGATGGCAAGAGAGAGAGAGAGACACCGGCGACCATGAAGCATGCAAAAGAGGATGAGGCCACCAATGACACCGCCGTGGTTGAAGATGGATCAGAAGAGGGAGATGTCGAAGCGTGAGGTTGGGTTGTTCGGTGCTGGGAAGGATGCGCGACATGGAGATCGGCCGCAACAGCCCATAGAGGAGGAATCGGTCGCCGCGAAGCCGCAGCACCAGCAGATGCGAGGACGCACGTGAGGAAGACGCCGGGTCCAAGGATTCGGCGAGGGTCGGTGCTGTCGGCAAATTGGGCGTCCGTGAGCGCCCCGGAGCCGCTCGCTGGGGTCTCGGCATCGACGGGACCAGCTTCGGCTGCATCGAAGGCACGCATGGACGCTCGGGAGGACCTCGGGCCCGCGGTGGGCGAGCTCGGGGCTCGAATCTGATGAAATCGGTGTCGACCAGGGGAGGCTCGAGTAGGAAGGTATTGAATTTGGTGAGCTCAACGCCGGCTGGGGGGAATTCGGAGACTCGAGTCCTTGGCGTTGTCGGGGAGAGCTCGGATCCGGCGAAGCTAGGGTCTTCCATTTTCTATCGAGGATTGGGTTCCAGCCTGATGTGAACGAAGGGCAGAACCGTCCGGCCTCCCAACTCCCTCACTTCCCCGTTCTCTCGCTCCCTCTCTCTTCTTCTCCTCCTCCTTTGGTCGACCGCGCAGGAGGAGTTTGCGGGCACAAATCACATCAAATGCTGGTGGAATCCAGAGCTCTTCTCTGCCACGCATGGGTCCAATCGCCACTAATGCTTCGTAGGAAAGCGGTCTCGAAATTACTGGACAGTTGGACACAGCAGCCGCCCATCTTTCTTGGTAAGATGCCTCCGGCCCCACAACTCAGGAATCAATATTGCCAGAGGGCCCATGCGACCGACCAGAGGATTTGATAAAGATAAAGAATTTTGGAGGGGTTCGCTTCGGGCGGCCTCGGCACCGATGGAGATGTGAGCGGAGGCTTCGGAGGTGCCACGGTGGGTGGTTTGCTCGAAACTTAGAGAGACTGGTGGGGAGGTCGGTGCTGTCGGACCCGACGAAGTCTGCGACTGCCGGAGCCGTCGTGGATGGCCTCGGCCTTGGATCCTGGACCTGCAAAACGGAAAGCAAATACAAATAGCCGATGGGGGTTCAGGAGTTTTTTACCGCGGGAGTTCCGTGTTTTTCTTTTGTAGGAGCTGCTACGAAATTTTCAACGTGAAGTTCGGCTCCATAATTCGGTTTATCAATACGGAAGTTTTGACTTTTGTACCAGAGCTTTGGATTTTGTTAATTTTTTTATTATCTAGCTTAGCTCCGCACACTCTCGATCTCCGCTTGGATGCTCAAGAATCTATGGTCCTACGAAATAACTAAAATATAATAATATTACGATCAACTCTCCATCGTCTATCATCGGTAATGAGCACCTGCAAAATAGCGTTCATACAAACTGGATTGATATCCGACGGAGATCCTCCGATACTTAAGTCAGAGAGGGAAGTTGGTGAACAGTAGTATTTGGATATTCAGAATAGCCGAGTTCTGACCAAAAGTGGCCCCGTACTGTTCACTTACCCTCCTTTTATAGATGAGATTATTGTAACTGTCAGATGTGGTCCAATATTTTATGGCGCTAAATTATGGGGTCATAATCATGTAGTGGGTCATTAGTTCCCACTAATTGCGCTGTGATATGCGACAGGTAACCATTCGTGACGGTTATGGCGTGTTGAGTGACGGTTATGGCGTGTTGAGTGGATCAGCCGATCATACATCGATAGTAGATGTGGCAGTCGGCTGATAGTTCTGTTGCACCGGCAGCCCAAGTTGTTCGATATTTATCAGCATCAATCGATCACTGGTAACTGACCATAAGTCGGTGAAGCTTGTTCAATTGGTTGATAAAGAGTCGGTACTATCTGTTCAGCCGATGCCTAGTCGAATTCGTATGTTTAGTCGGTCGGCTATTGCCGAGTCAAAATCGGGAGTCGATTAGCTTGAGTCGGAGTTTAGTCGGTTGTTGTAAAGTCGGAGTCGTTCGTCATAGAGTCGGAGTCATCTGCCGTAGAGTCAGAGTCGAGGGTCGGTTGATTTGAGTCGGGGTTTGATTGACTTATCTCAATAGTTGCTCCTCACTCCCAAGTCCAAGGTGAGCCGACGTGTATATTATCACGTGGTTTGTCACGTTGGACGAAGAAAGTTATTTCTTGTTATATCGAGCTCTGATTCTGCGGCCACTTTCTCTGGGATACAGGCGATCGGCTGCTTTGTCGTTTTGGCAAGCACAGAGTTGTCTTTAAACTGCCATATTGATAGGATGATTCGGTATCAGTCGTCAGTATCAGACGTCGTTTCGAAAAGTCGATTCGGTGTCGGACGATATGATTCTGACAATAGATTTTGCCACGTGTCCGAATGTTGTTGGGTCATGGTCGTTCACACGGATGAGGGTGACATGGCTTAATCTGGTGCAGGTGCATTGAACCGTCGGATCGATGGTTGGTTCAGATGTTGCCACTTGTCTGCTTCTGACATGATTTCGATTCGGTTGCTTCAATCTTGGCTGTTGAGCGATTTTCTATATATAGAGCCGCTCTCAACCAATTTTATTTTCATTTTGTCTTTTCTAGTGCTGGGACTGTGCCAGGAGATCGTCCTAGTGTCTGAGGACCATTCTTTCATCTTTTTCAGATGTTGCTGTCTTTCTTGAATTCTTCCTCTAGTTTTCATTTCCTTGATGGCTAGGACTTTTCTTCTCAGGATGGTCGGTCGAAGAGTCCGGTAGACAAATTTCAGTCGGGTCTGGAGGTGGAGGCTTCTTCACTTTTGGAGCCAAATGTTGAGCGGCGATATTCGTCAGCATACTGCCAAGAAAAGAAGAGCATCCGAAACTGAACCTTTTCGATCGAAGAAGAATTGGGCAGCTGCTTCATCTGCGCTAAGGGAATCTGACTTATCATCGACATCGATTCCTAAGCCAAGGATGCTAATGACAGTGGATGAAAATCTGAAGCCCCTTTGTTCTCGTACGAGTGGGTCGGACTGTTGGCCAGGTGAGACCTGCTCTGTTCCTATACGAGTGGGTCAGGCTGTTGATGTGGTTGGCCAGATAAGGAGGTCGGAAAGTCGTATTCAGATCTTGACTTGAGTAGTATCGTCCCTTCAAGGTTGGTAGACGGGGTCACTGAAGAAGAAGCTACGTCGACTCAAGATGGAATATTGATCGTGCTTGATCGGTGTATTTTGCTTTCCTTATTTTTTGTAATCAAATCTGTAATCCGACTTCGGTCCAACTTTGTAATTCTTTTTGATAATGAATAGAAGAATTTTTCTTCCAAGTCCAAATATTTGTCTTGCTTGTGTGCAATATCGAATTTGCCATGTAGAGCGGCTACCGAATATTGATCAGTGGTTCAAGTGTTCGATAGGACTTATAGAATCATCCATTAATTGTAGCATTGACGTACTTGATTGGAGTTAGGATAACAATGGTAAGTCGAATATCCCATACCCAATGCTTGGTCGGATTTGTACGTTTGATCGTATTGGCATAGCATTCCACTTAGTTAGGACTAAGTCGACATAATCGACTTTTACAGTAGAAAATTGAAATATGTTTGGCATTGAGGCATAGTCGATAGTTTGGTATTTTAAATGAAAGTTGAAATATAGTCGGTACTCGATATCTTGGCTTTTACAGTGAAAGCCGAAATATAGTCGATGTTGAGATAAAGTCGATCTTCTGGCTTTTACAATGAAAGTCGAAATATGTTCTGTACTAAGATGAAGTCGATCCTCTGGCTTTTATAATGAAAGCTGTGATACGGTCTGTATACTGATTTGTACCGTGAAAATTGAGATATAGTCGATTGACCGTCCATCTGTCGGTTCATTACGACTCCACAGTTGATTGAAATTTATGATTCTGGAATTTAATATTGTATAGTCGAGTAGAATAAAATATCCGCTGCACTTTTATTAGCTAATTATCGGAATAACAATAGTCTCATCATGAAGAGTTTGAATTTTTCGAACATCTTCTTCCGAAAAAGTTGTTACATTGTTGAGTCATCATCATTTCACCGACTCTTTTCGGAAGTTGCCCCCAATTCGATCGTCCGGATATCATGTTGATCACTCCTGCAGTCGGCTGATTATTTATAGTTTCTTCAATTTGCAGCTGAGGTTGTCGATCGGCAGGTGGTTAAGTCGGCGGATCTCTCCAAAACTTTTCGAAGTAGCCTCATCGAATCAAGACCTCTATTCATCTCCGAGTTGAATGCATTGTTCGGTATCGTGACGGTGATCACGATGAAACTGGCAATACTTCTTTCGATCGTGGCTCCTCGACGGTGCTTTCATCGGTGGAGGATGTCACAAATATTCTGCTTCTTCGATTTTCATGAGGATCTGCGCATGGAGAGCAGAAAGAGAAGTATAGGAGTTATACCTGCTATAAGTCAGCCTTGGACTCCATCGTCAGGGCGAAGCTCGCTTATTAGAAGGTGGCCGACTTGATTCGACCGGAGCTCCGTCCTTCATTTATTTTTTCTTCTTCTGATTTTGTTTTCTGTTTGGCGACGGTCAGAAGCTCCTTCATCTGCACACATATACTTATATGTACACTCCAAAATTTAGCATAAATTCGAGGAAGAGTTTTATCCAGAGAATATGTAAATCGTGATCCTCTCAGACATCTTTTCATGGTCGATATAGTCATATCTTCATTGAGGTCCTTGACCTCAAGCGTGGCCGTATTAAAACGAGCCACGAAATCCCAAAGTATCTGAGTCTCTCCTTGCTTGATCGAGAAAAGACTGTCAGAGGTTCGTGATGGTCTTCGACTAGTGCCGAAGTGTGTCACGAAAGAATGTTCTAATTGCTCGAAGGAGTATATGCTTTTCGATTGAAGTCCGAAATACCAAGCTCGAGCAGCTTTCCGAAGAGTGACCGAAAAGTCGATGCACAAGAGGGCGTTGGTTGCCTCCTGAATCATCATGAGAGCCTTATAGCTCTCAAAGTAATTGATCGGATCGATGGAGTCATCATATGGCTCCACCTGAGGCATCTTGAACCGAGATGGAATTGGTTGATCCAAGATGTGCTGAGAAAGGGGCTGGGCGGTGTGAAAGTCGTAATCATTTAAGGATTTCCGACCTTCCACTTGGAGCTGAGCAAGTCGGCGATTGATCTTTTGAAATTTGCGTTCATAATTATCGAATCACCGTTGAGAAACCACCTGACGAGCTCACAGGAGAAGCAGTGGGTGTTCGCGGTCGTTTCTCCTTCCTAATACTATTGAGATGGATAGGAGAGGGGGAACACCGTGAACGATGAGGAGCACATCGAGAGTGTCGAGAATGTTCTTACTCATCTCGACGGAGAAGCCGAGACTGTCGCTCCGGAGAAGGAGACAGTGATCGCCGTGGATGACGGTGGCTGTGCCTGAAAAGCACTGACTGTGCCACCGATTGTTCCACCGGTGGCTGTTGCTGCTAGATTTGCTGTTGCTGGAGGCTTTTGACTGCCTCTGCGAGAATATTCATTTGCTGCACAAGTGCAGCGATTTGGACGTCCGTGGTGATCACGGGATATGAGGAGCTAGGCTCTGCTATTGGAGGAGGGGGAAGAACTTCTTCCCGGTAGGAAGAGTACCTCGTCGATCCGGTTGCAGTCGAGCATTGGGCTCTAATTTTTGTCATGGCGAAAATGATCCTCGAGTTCCCCTACCTGACGTGCCAATCTGTTACGGCCAACTCTCAATCGCCTATCGTCGGTAACGAGCATCTGCAAAACAGCGTCTACACAAACCGAATTGATGTCCGATGGAGACCCTCTGATACTTAAATCAGAGAGAAAAGTTGGTGAATAGTAGTATTTTGGATATTCAGAGTAGCCGAGCTCTGACCAGAAGTGGTCCCGTGCTGTTCACTTATCCTCTTTTTTATAGATGAGATTATTGTAATCATCGGACGTGGTCTCATTTTTATGGTGTTAAATTATTGGGTCATAATCATGTAGTGGGTCATTAGTTCCCACTAATTGTGCCGTGATATGCGGCGGATAGCCGTTCATGATGGTTATGACATGTTGAGCGGATCAGCCGATCATACATCGGTAGTAGATGTGGCAGTCGGCTGTTAGTTCTATTGCACCGATAGCCCAAGTTGTTCGATATTTATCAGCATCAGCCGATCACTGGTAACTGATCATAAGTCGGTGAAGCTTGTTCAATTGGTTGATGAAGAGTCGGTACGATCTGTTCAGTCGAGCCTAGTCGGATTCGTATGTTCAGTCGGTCGGCTATTGCCGAATCGAAATCGAGAGTCGATTGGCTTAAGTCGGAGTTTAATCGGTTGTTGTAAAGTCAGAATCATCCATCGTAGAGTCGGAGTCGTCTGCCGTAGAGTCGGAGTCGAGAGTCGGTTGATTTGAGTCGGGGTTTAATTGACTTACCCCAACAAATGATAAATGAAGTCTGACTTTTTTATCATAAAGATCCCCGAATCAATGGAGTGCCTCCCTCTTGAGCTTGTTGTTATTGACTCTATTTGGCTGGTCCTGCGACATTCTTTCTTTTCTATCTGGACGTTGTAGTCTCTTTCCTCATTTAGCTCTTGATATGGATCTCCTTTCTTGTTTGAATTCTACACCAAAAATTAATTTTAAAATATAAATAAAGAAATAAAATAATTCAGAATTTTAAGACCATTTGGATCACCAGCCCCTTGGTTCTGAGCCTGATTTGGATGATTTAAAAGGCGTTGATCAATTTGGAGGTGATTAGATCCGATAGGCACCGATCGATTTGCGGATGACCAGATCATCTCGACGATTTGAAGGCAGTTAGATTTAATCGACTTCGATCAATTTATAGTGGTATGATGAAATTCCTCTCATTGATTGCTTCTTCCCGTAAATAGGCCTGAACCTTTTCTCTAACACCATTCTATTGATGCAGAATTTCATCTTGAGGTCATATCAACTGGAGTTGGACGGCAATGACAGATCGGCGATGATGATAGAACCTACAAGAAAAATTCATGATCGGAGGTACTTTGGTGGGGACCCTCCGATACTCAAGTCATAATTCCGACAACAGAAGAGAAAGAGTGAGCATATAGAGAGAGAGGAGATTTCATACTTTGAGGGTCTCCTGTAGATCTTTATTTATAAGTAGAGGCTGAGGAACCGTAAGAAGAAATAGGATCGGGCGGTTGGCCTGACCTTGTTGGGCCAGATACTTCTATTGTCTTTTTCTTTATCAAGAGAGATATATTTGTTATTTCTTACCTCATCAGGAATACTGGCTTCGAGGAGAAAATCAGATATTGATCCTGCTTTATTTGGAGAAATATGGTCCTTATTTGCTTTGTGGCGAGTTGCCATATAAAAATTATTTGAATTTGTGAAAGAGACACGAGATTTGAGGATCTACGAGGGTCAATCCTTCCTCGTAGGCTTTCACATCTTCGGTCAGAATGAAATTACCTCCAATAGTTTTATCTTCTATCTTCTTTATTATGAGTTCAGTATATCAACTTTCGCTGGACACCTCCATAATTTTTGATAATCTAATATTGAAGTTCTACTTTTTCAAATTTCAGAAGGTATCATACCACTACCTTTCAAATATACCCCAAATATGATGCAACAGTTGATAAAAAAGCTTTTCCCCATAAGTTCTTGAGTGTGTTAGAACTGATTAACATTAAATTAACCACATCTATTAGGGTTTAATTCTTCCATGTTGCCACACTATTGAACCGAGGGGAATATAAAGGGGTGGTCACATGAATGATCCAATGTTATTGGTAGAATGGGATCAGGTCATTTGAGATATAATCACCATCTTAATAAGAAGTAAGTCGGTTAAAAAATTTCATGGGTTGGGCTTCTATTTTGACTGTAAAAATTATAAACCTATTTAGAACTTTATCCTTAAATTTGATTAGGTATATATAAAAAGAATTAGAGAAGTATTCTCATAAAGTCATGGTTACCTCGGGAAGTTGATAGAGGCATATACATCCCTATGAACTGAATTAAGAAGATTTGAATTTTTATACACAAGCCTAAAAGTCTTTCGGGTACTCAGCCTATATACAAATTTCACATTTAAACTATCTTAATTAGGAATGAGATTTAATTTGTTATGAGATTTCACATGACCAAGACTATCATGCTATATACCGAAAGATTTAAGCATAAGGATAATAAAAGGATCTTCATTCACATTATTAAAAAGTACATTTAGTTTCAACAAACCCTCGGATATAAACCATCTCTGCAAACTCATTATTATGAGTGATTACAAGTTTACTAGATTTTACAATTTTGTACCCTTTAGATATTAGAGGAGATTTGCTGATCAAGTTTCTCCTAATATTAGGTATACAACACTTGAGGAAGGATCAAATTATTTTTTTAAATCATATCCAGATCTACTCATCCTTTTCTTAGCACTTGTGTTGCTAAATTGTTCCCAAGCACTAGACATCCACATGATTCTTGAAAAGTGAAGATCGAAATAAATATGAAGATTAGCTCTAGAATCAAATTGCCAAGCATAAAATGAAAAGATAAAGTTTACAAATGGAGTGGCATCCAACCTCAAAGAAGGTCCGGCACCATCTTCAATCATATTAACCTAAGGTTTATGTATGTTGGCACTTTGTTCGATATTCTAAACGTGTGGTAGGAATTCATTGTGACATGGTCAGTTCTTCGGCACATGAAGCAGAAGGGCTCCTTTTTGCTTCTTTGGATTTTGACTTGGAGTTTATTTGATCGATTTTTGTTTCAGGAGGTTTAGAGAAAGATTCTAGTTTAAACAATTTTGGAAGTTCTTTTGAAGTTTTCCCCTCTAGGTTTGAATTGGCCTTGATTTAAGAGTCTAGGATAAAATTTGGTTAGATTAATCTTGGGTCCATACTTCTGCTGTGCTTAAGCTTAAGGCAGTGTTCTTTCTTCAATCCTAACAAAGTTAATAAATCTTATGAGCGCTAAATTCTTTTACCGATGACTTGGCTATCAGAAGTTGTCCAATATGGATAGAGGAAAAGAGTTAGTTAAGACTTGAACCTAATAACCACTAGAAGATTTGCATCCAGATTATTTAGCTTCCAAAGGAGATCTTAGAATTCATGAACCTAGACACTGATAGGCTTGGAATCCTCCATGCATACTTCTAGAATTGGGATATGGTAAACTAATTTAGACTGGTATCATCTATTCCATATTCTCTAGGGCATCTCGTAGTTACTTAACAACATTGGTGGGAAGACAACCATCACAGAGGGAATCAAATAGGGTGCTAAGAATCTTATGGTGATAATGAAATTCTATTTTCTAAAGGGTTTTTATTGGAAAATGGAGCAGTTATTTTTTAGGAACTAGTGGTGCAAGTTGTTTGAGAATTTGACAAAGATAAAGATATTGGATCAAATTGTTTGATGACTTAGATTAGTCCATAAGTGGTCAACTAATATCTCCACTTGGCTTTGTCATCTTCTGACAAACGAGTCGCAACAGTTTGAGCTTGATTGAACTATGTTTGTCAAGAGAAGCCGCTTTATGACACGTGTTGATTAGTGGATTCTGCAAATGCAAGGTTTAATTTAATTTATTTAAGTATTTAATTAATTGCTTCCAATAATAGGGCACTAAAGTTTAAAATTCAAAATTTAAATGTAGTAAATATATTAACTAAAAAAATCAAACAATGAAAAGGTAATAACAATACTAAATAAATGGTATACTAAACAATTATATTTAATGAAAGCAATTATTCTTAACAAATATGCAGTAGGAATTAAGTGCTTCAGTCCACTTGAAAGTGTAGATTTTAAAATTTTGAAATAGAGAATTGATAATAATTGAAACACAATAAAATATATTTATGACATTTTTTTAAACAATATATTAAATATATATGAAATATACTAAAATTATTTTAGTCTAAGTTTCAAAATAAGGAAACAATTTTAGTACCCAAACTAATAAATTCAATTTTATAGGATTTTCAGAGTAGATGAAATAATTGGAGATCTTTTTTAGAAATTTCTGCACTATTTTCAAAGCAGCAGAAGTAAGGATTTTGTTTTGAAATTTGATTTAATGATTTATAAATGAAAAACTTTCGAAACAATAGATTTAAGAATTCTTTGTTTAGAAAAACTGGAATAAAATTTTTTGCACTACTTTTAGAGTAATAAGTTTTCTTGGATTTTGGTTTTGAAGATCGATTTGCAAAAGCCAACGAGTGTTTAAAATTGATCGAACCTTTTTTATTTCTGATCAACTTGGTGGTTGAAAGAAAGATAGAAAAAAGTTTTAGCAATTTTTTATAATAGAAAATTATTAACCAAATAACAATTACAATTTTCAGTGTAAATATGAAATAACAAATATAATCTGAAAATTACATGCAATTACTAACAATTATCCAAGAAATATATTCTTAGATTGTTCCAAGTCTCCAGCAAGATTCGAGCTTAGCATGGGTTTCCATTGTCGTTAATCCAAAGCCTGCTCAAAGGTCTAGAATTTCTGGACTTTGCATACATACCCTCTTATATATTAGAATTTTTGTGAATATCTTTCTATAATCGATATTTGTATACATATCCTCATAAATATTTATTTAATTATATATCCTTCTTTTTTTTTCCTTATATATGTGTTATCCGTGTCATCTAACATCTTTAAGAAATAGTGTTTAAAAAATAAATTAAAATGACTGAAATATCGGTAGATATATGAAAAAAATATTATAAAGATATACATATAAATAATAATTTTATTAGAGTATTCATATAATTTTGTATATTTAGGATGGTATACATATTAAAAAAATTTTAGAAGAGAGCAATTGGAAAGAAATAGAGAGATCAAGGAAGTCAAGGGAATGGTTTTTGATTTTAGACAAGAGAGTGAAATAAAGAGATTAAGAGAGATCGAAAAATTCTTAGAGGCAGGGGGATTAAAGTGATCTTGAGCAGAAAAAGGCGATCGCATGCAAAAGAGGATGTTCAACAAATTGGATAAGTTTTTAGTGAGAGCCATTAAGATATTACCTACTTCAGAGATGAAAAGATAATTTCATATATTTAATTAATTTTAATTTAAATGCACATAATTTTGACTAACTGTAGTAATTGAATCATTGTGATGGGAGTATTCAAGAATAATGTTTTGTAAGGTGTGCGTATAAATATCAATTTTGAAAGATTATTTATATAAATTTCAATATTTAGGAGGATGTTTAAGTAAAATTTAAATTTTTTTTGCATAAATACTCTCCTATATATATAAAATTATACAAATATATTTGTAAAGTTGCTATTTATATACATACTCTTATAAATATTTTTTTTACATATCCATCTATTAAAATATTTTATTCATTTTAATTTAAATTATTAATCTTTTAATGATGTTAAATGACATAAATAATCTGAAAATAATAATAATAATATATATATATATATATATTAATTTTGAAAAAAAATTTTATGTATATTTGAGAACATAAGGGAAGAGCTCCTGCATATGCATTAAAGATTACGAAACGTTTATCAAATAAAATAATAAAATATTAGTACACGTAAGTACTAAATCCGTATTACCAAGCAGCCGTCATGACGTACAGGGCAGGAAACACGACGGCGAGTGGCGACTTCCCGCGGCCGAATTCCTCCGTGGCCCCACAACAATGTGTCCGCAGGACAGGGGTTGTATCTTCGGCAAAAATGAAGGATTCGCGTTCCTTCGCATGAATTCACCGTTGGATCGAGCTCAATAGTTTCTTCATGATCTGTGCAGGCTCTGATATCCGTGTGGGGCGCGATCGAACTTCGCGGAAGAAGACCAAAATAAAACCCGAACCGGTAACGCGATCCGGAGTTTTTTTGAAGATATCTCACACGCTTCCTCCCCCCACGCGCCAAACGGCCTCAGAAGATTACGCTTCTTCGTGCTACGCCGATTCGGATTCGATTTCAGAGAGACTTCGAAGACTCCACGAACGCCGCGAGAGAAGCAAACCCGCCTCGCAGATGCTTAAACCCTAGACCTCGAGTCGGAGATGAGGTTCCCAAAGAAGGCGACGGAGGACGACCCCACCACCGGCCGGCGGCAGCCACGCCGCCGCCGCACTCGGCGGCCGGGAGGCGGAAGGGCACGACGAGCCGGCCGTGGTTGGTCGTCTCGGACTCCGGGCGGTCGTGTCTCGAGGAGGTGGGCAAGCACTCGATCATGCGGCGGACGGGGCTTCCGGCGCGGGATCTGCGGATCCTGGATCCCCTGCTATCCTACCCGTCGACGATTCTGGGGAGGAAAGGGCTATCGTGGTCAATCTGGAGCACATCAAGGCCATCATCACAGCCACCGAGGTGCTCATCCCCAACTCCAGGGACCCTATGGTCGCCCCCTTCGTCCACGATCTCCAGTCCCGGGTCTCCAGCCCCTCAGGCGCTCCTCACCAGGTAGTGATGGTGATCTGCTTTGGAATACTGACCTTGGTTCTCTTTTGTTCTTTGGTTAGTTTAATGGATTAGGAAACGGGATGCTAAGGTTGTTAGTTATGTCTCAAAGACATTTGTTTGAATTTCCAGCTAAATTAAATGCTAGTAATAGTTTAAATAAGTATTTCAGATTAAACGCTACAGTTTGGAATTATTTATCGAAAGTTATGATTTTTATATAGCTTTTCGGGTTTTTACTCTTCGTAATATTTGTAGGAAGCTGGATTTATTAAACTCTAAAGAATACGCATTTTTCTTTTTTTCTTTCCTTTTTCTTATGGAAAGGGAGGGAAACCCACCCGATTTCGTGGTGAATTTCGATGCGTACTTGTTCTCAGTTGCATGCAACTGGTAATTTATTTAAGAAACTATTGCCAAGATTTTTTTTTAATTTTTATTTTTAACTAAAGGAGCGTATGAATAGTTCCAGCTAAAGCTTCGTGACTACCCATGATCCAGAATTTGTTTCCGCTACCATTTTGCTTTTATAAATTTTGACCAATAACCTTGTGCTTATCATAAAATGATTTAATCTGTGAAGGCTCGAGAATCCAGTGGTAAGGTGTTAGCCTTTGAGTTCAGAGCGCTTGAACTCTGCCTTGAATCTGTTGTAGGTGCCTTGAAGCTGAGGTATGCATTTTCCCTTTTACTTGAGATGAAAGTTAGGGGATTTTTACAGCCCTTTTGTCGAATCTTGCTGATATATGAATTGCCTAATATGTGAAGTGCGTCATGGGGTTCATTATGTTGTTTTGTTACCAGATCCGATCATATTTGCTAGTGCATGATGTATCATTTTCTGCTTTGATGCATTTAGAACTCTCGCTTTGTATAGCTACAATTTAGAATGTTTATTTTCTCTACCCATTATAATATTCCAACAACAACAACAAGATGAATAATTAAAACTCTGACCCAACTATTTTGGATTGTTAGATGTAATTTTTTCTAAAATTGTTTTCTAAGTTCTACCTGTGCTAGTCGCCCCTATGCACACGTGTATGCATGTGTGCGTACATGCATGCACCATTCTTTGACACTTTTTTTTAGTAGCAGTCCTATAATCCTTCAATATACCCATTCCTTACCCCATCTTTTGGTTTTATAACAATTCACCTCAGCATTCTCATATATCCTACCTACCATTTATGAGCTTAGAGGCTTGCATTGTTGCCTCAAACTCTAATTTATGCAAAATTATGGACCTTATTATTCTCTTAGGAAATTCCATCATATGTTCTTTTTGTTGAAAAGGTTTGCTCATATGTTTCAAAAGCATGGATTGATTACATGACCTAGACATGCCTGCTCACCCCATCCACACAACTCTAGCTCTATAAATCTTCTTCTATGTCTCTTTTATAGAATTAGTCCCAACATAACAGCAATCCATTTTCATGCCAAACATATTATGTATGCTTGTCTCTGCTTTATTTGTATTTCCAGTAATTGTTTATATGCTGTTAGTTTCATTTTTTTTTCACCAAAGCTTACCAAATAATTTATCGTGGTACTCTACTATATGCTTTCTCTCAGTCATTATATAGCATAAAGTTAAAGCTTAAGCTTTATCAGTCTCTCAGTAGTTGTAACGTACAAATTCTCATTTCATTTCTTGCTGGAAGCCAAATGTTTGAATGTTTCCACTAAATAAAGATATGGAATTCTAAGCTAAGAAGATTTCAGAGTCAACAAGATCTAGTAAAAATTGTCACCTAGAGGCCTTCAATTTTTTGTAGGTGTAGACTGTAAATAAGCATGATTTGATTAGCAAGATTTGCAAAATTAAACCTTTCCTCTTGTTTCATTTCTAAAGACCTGCAACTTCATTAGCTAATAGCTAAATCTAGCTGTATGTTGTTTAGATCTTGACACAGGTTACAGTATAAACTACAATGCAAAATACAACAAATGGTGAGCTTCATTTATTTAAGCTATAATTAGATTTTGGCTTGGGGCCCAGACTATAATCATGAAAATACTGATACTTTAATATTTAAATGCCCTTTACAAGCTGTTTAGAAGCTTCAATAAAATATTCAGGTCAGTCAGCGCTTATTTTAACCTCACCCAAATTCCTCTAACCTGTACAAACAAGTAGACACAGGATATGCTTATGCATGCATCATGGGTGTTTGCAGCATGCATCATATGATTGCATCCTTTTGTTATCTGTCATTAACATGGAATAATAAATTTTTATGTAGTGCAATAAAACATTTCATTTTTTTCTTTACTATTTTTTGATATGTTTCTTTACCATTTCTAGTTTCATAAGGGCTTCATTTTCATCTTATTTCTGAAATTCACATATGCAACTTCTATCCATCAACTCAGCAAACCTCTACATGTCTTCTCATATTAATTCATTCATATCAGACACTGACCTTGGAGCAAGAAGCTTATCCAGCATTGGATGAATTGACTTCAAAAATCTGTACCCTCAACCTTGAACATGTTAGACATATCAAGAGTCGCTTGGTTGCCATATCAGGACGTGTGCAGAAGGTGAGAAGTTAAAGCTACAGAGTTACTTGCAACACAAACAGTACAGCAAACTTCTTATAGCAGTTCATAACTATAACTCACCATTTAATGAGTTATATTTGTCGAATGTGAAGATGTCTTTTTTTAGTTAAGTTCAAAAAACTGGGTGTGTTTAGTAGTTCTCTCATACCACAATTTTGTTACTGGGCATCCGTGTCTACTTTCCTGCATATTCTTTTCTGGCCCTTAGATTAGAGTTTTAATATACTTTACCCTCTTTTCACACTTTAGAGTTATATGTTACTAAATGCTAATAACATCTGTTTTAATAGGTAAGGGATGAGCTAGAACACTTACTGGATGATGATATGGATATGGCTGAGATGTGCTTAACAGAGAAGCTTGCTTATCAGTATAATGGTGAATCTTTGTCAGGAGTTGAAGTAGACAATGGTGCATCTCAACTGGAGGAGGATAGGTAAGCTTTGTTATTATCTTCAGATAAAAGCAGCAGTAAAAAATCAAGAATTTAAATCATGCTTTCTTAATATCTTGTAGGTATTACAAGCGATTATTCGAGCTGCTTTTTCAATAGCTAAGTCCATCAAATACAAACCTGAAAATAACTATTGCATTCTGCAAATCATAAGCTTGTCCCAAATGGTACCACTGAGAAACTGTGAATTATTGCAATGAACAAAATGGTTCAGATTGTTTTTTGACTGAAATATAATATCTAGACCATATTGATGTGAACAAATGTTGATAGAATGTCATGAAGCAACTGTTCTGGTGTTTACATATGGAACAAGTTTATTCATTATCCATTGTGATGTCATCAAGGTTAATCGCACATCAACTTTGTGAATATATTATACGATCTGTACATATTTTTGTCACTTTCTAATAATTCATAGAAATCCTAAGTAAATGGTAACATGATTGGTTAGCATCCACTTATTTCAGTTGACTGATTTTACTAAATAACAATAGTGATTTTGTCTTTGATTATCTGTTAGGTTGTGGATTGCTTTTAGTCTACCACCATTAATTCACTATATGACTTCTCCTGTTTCACTGATACTATCGTATGTGCATGCAAAATGCATGTCAAAAGAAAAGGAATAACACTGAATTATAGGTCAATTAGTGTCCAGTTTTTAGTCTTGTGCAGTAAGTTGTGAAGGAGAATCACTGACAAGAAATAACTTCAAGATCAAATTAATGAGGAAACAAGAAAATGTTAAAAGATAATTCTTCAGGATTTAGTTTATTTTCTTCCTTCACATATGACATCATCACAATCATAGCAAATCTTTTTTTTTTATTACAATAACTTAAAGATGTTGGAATTAAGTAATGAGTAGTTAGAAGAAAAACCATGTTGAATGAATGGCTATCTCCAAAGCTCTCAGATTAGCCCTTTTTTATGGAAAATTATAGCAGAATTTAATGTTTATATTGAAACAATGTCAAGAACTGCGAAAGGAAAAGAAACAAAATTCAAGATTTCTCTGATCTCTTCTATTGACTCCTTTTCATAAAAGTTGACAAAGAAAACATGACACTAATCTCGAATTATTTCCTTGTTAAAATAAATGAAATAAGAATAATGTATATAAGTAGAAACCTAAGAAAATAAATTATGAATTAAGAGAATGAAAATATAACAGGGCATGCGTAGGTGTAAACATAGTTTCCTACTTCAAACTTACAAAAAAAAAAAATTGAAATAATGTCTTAAAAACCCAAATTAATGCTTGAGATGGGCTACTCCCACCTCATGTCTGATTCTTCCTCATGTATTTTATCGAAAAATTGCAGACCAGAAATCAATATATGAAAAACAAAACATAAAAGGAGGCATAAATAAACTATATTGCATCCATCATTCCCCCTTCTTTCTCTTCAAAGAGAAGAAGAGGAGAAAAAATGAAATTTAAAAATGTGAAAACACTTGAGAAAGTTAGTTGATGATATCTTGGTTTGTTCTTATATTTCTACTTGAAATTATATTAAGAAGGGAAACTAGTAAGGCTTTAAAAAGAATTTCTTGGTATTTACTTCTATATTGATATTTATATTCGATATTATTTTTAATTTTCTCTTCATCATCCAATACTTATCTATTCTTTTTATACATAATGGGCGTTGTGCATGTTGGCATAGTAGTATAACTTATCCTGGGCTTACAGTCTCTAGAAAGTCCAACATAAATCAAACTCCATATGCTTCCGTGCATTGTGCTTCATGTGACATATCTCTCCAATAGAATCTCACCAACAGCAACTTGAACTCAAATGATGTTAGAGCCACAACAACTTGGCACTTAGGGAGTGCCCAGACAGGATTATCTGGCACCTTTTCCCTACATACTAGTGTACCATTTCTATTTCACTAAGCCTTGGTTCACCCATATGTAAGTGAGTCTAAGTCTCCTTCTCTGATCAAACTAGCAATCTAACTAAACACAGTGAACTAAGACAGGTAAAACTGGCATAAAATATATCAATGAATATCCGAACATTCATCATCATTATCCTAGCCTCTTCTTGCCAAAATTGGATAAGATATGAAGCACAAATTAAAGTAGAGAAGTCTCAAGCTTTATTTATATGTGCAGAGCAAACTAAAATGCGGACATGGTTAGTGAGTTGGGTCCATAATGGGTAAGGAATTGGTGGATCTGATTAGTCTATATATCCTGGCACACCATATCCTCTATTGGAAATATGATAGCTTTTTAAAGACCTGGATGACCACCAGCCTGGCCGAGCCTATTCACACTAAGTAGGTCATAGAAGAGTGACTGTTATTTATCTACTTACAGGTATTGGTTAAGCCATTTTGCTATTTGGATCACAATTTTGCTCTTGTTAGGTTAACCGTGAAACAGGAGTGGATAAAAGGTAAGTAATGCCTAATATGGCTAGCTGCACTCTTGCGTTGACCTTTTTGGCTGCTGGAGCAAGCCAGAGGGCAATAAGCCTGGATGAGACTACTTGAGTTGCAGATAGGACAAATATTGATGAACTGACAGCTGAATATTGCATTCTTTATATTGGTATTTTTGTTCCTCTATGAGGATAACTGCTTTGCTTCTCTTTTCACCTAATTCATGGTGACTAAATATTTTCTACGGTAGATCATTAGACCTAGTAATTTTAGCCATAATAAACAACTAATTTGCCTGAATGTTCAGTCTCCTGTGTGATTTTATTGGAATTGTTGGTTTTGGATTTAGCAATTCTTATAAAAATTCTTTCACTTTTTTATGATAGTTCTTGTAATGAATGTCTCAATATATGCCTTTCACCATGTAAAGGAAGTTTCTTGCATCAAATTATCTGTGTGTCTATCCAGGGATGAAGATTTTAAAAACGAGACAGACAGCAGCCATGGAAGCTTGGCTGCTTTTAAGCCAAACATTCAGGAGTTGGAGATGCTTCTAGAGGCTTACTTTGTGCAGATTGATGGCACTCTAAACAAATTATCCCATGTATGTAGCCTGTCTTTTTCTTCAATCTTTCAGTACCTTGGTACACTTACATTTCCCTATGAGTGGTTGATACAGCTATTACTGAGCTTTAAGAGGAAATATAGAAAGCAACTTGCAAGAACTATTATTGGTATTCTACCATAAGTTAAATACCTGAAATTTTTAAGTTCCAAAAAGACGCTGTAACGACCAACTTACCCCTGCAAAACTAGTGGTGCTAGAATAGTTGTTACAGAACTAATATTGTTGTCTCTATCTAAATCTAAACTAATGTATAGTCAGAACTCCAGACATTCATCAGATGTTCCATGCATAACCTCACGTGCATTGCATGTAGCCTTGCACTGATCTACTAAGTAAAAGAGGCTATATCCTGCACATAATTTGTCTGCCTCTATTCATTCCAACTAAATAGTTTTCTAAAAAAATATTACTCATTCTGAAAATATTATTAGTTCGAAGATCTTTTGTTGAACTCAAAAATCAAGTAGACTTCCTAATTCATGTTTTCGTCCTTCTAATACATCAAGTTGGACATACTACTGAGGTTTTTCTTCATGTAGACCACAACAACTATGAACACCATTGATGCTTCGGATTGCAGTTACATGGGAACTTTCTGTAGTTTTGTTAAATAAGTCACATTTTCCATTACTAAATTAACAGTTTCAACAGTAATTTTATACCTTCCCTTTGGATTTCTGACTCTAATGTCTCCCCTATCTTTACATAGTTGAAGGAGTATGTGGATGATACAGAAGATTACATCAACATCATGTTAGATGAGAAACAGAATCAGCTGCTACAGATGGGAGTCACGCTCACCACCGCAACTGTTGTAGTCACTGCTGGCATTGTGGTTGTGAGTATATTTGGTATGAATATAGGTATTTCACTATTTGATGTTGCAACCTTTTCCCAATTCTGGGAGACCACTTTTGGCACCATAGCTGGCTGTGTTGTCCTGTATGTTTAGCCATTGGGTTAGCCAAGAGAAGTGGACTGCTGCAATGATCACAATTCTGAGTTCTAAGCATATAAAGCTGACATGGAAGATACTTTACACTTGCAACCATGAGACCATTTTGAAATTGCAGTAGTATGATAAACTGAAAATACATGGTGAGACCGTGATGTTTCTGCTGCATTGTTTGATCCCATTTTGATGGTGCTCTTTATCTCAGTCCTATGATTGAGCATTCAATTTCAAAAATTAATGAAATTATGATAATTCTTTTATTATTTGCTAATGATATTCTATTATATTTGGATGCTAAGATGCAACTTGTATGCATTTTTGGATGAACTTTATACCTAAGTTGGCTTGTGGATTGAAAATTTTGATTTTCCTACGTCAAAACTATGTTCTAGTTTGGAAAGGGTGAGCCTTGGTGCAATGATAAGGTTGTTCCATTTGGACCTGAAGGTCATACGTTCAACATATGAAAATAGCCTTTTCAAATATAGTTGCAAGGCTGCATACATCTGACCCTCCCCAAATACTATAATGGTGAGAGTGTCATACACTGGGCTATCTTCTTTTTAAGCTATGAATTACAATCTAGTTTGGATCTGTATTGAGAGGGGCAAGTCTCTAGCTGGTATCCTTAATTGCAAACTTCATAAATTCCCTACAAAATATTTGTCTTCCATAGATAGGAGATACTTAAGAGAAGTGATTCGATATCTCCACTTGATAAAACGGAGAAAAATTAGCTAGTTGGGCTTCAAAAACATTTTGTTGGTGGTAGGCTTCCTTTGGTATATTTAGTATTATCTAATCTACCCATCTATTACTTTTGTTTTTGGCATCTGGTTGGGTGACTAAGATTTTAGAGAACAGATTAAAATAGGCATTCTTTTGGAAAGGGTCTCAGTTGGTGAAAGGATGATTCTGCCTCCCAAACTAGGATATGGTCTGCAAATCCAAAGATCAAGGTTATCTTAGTATAAAAAAATCTTAGAGATCTTAACATGCACTGCTGCATAAATGGTGGTGGAAATTATTAAATCCATCTGATCATGTCAGGAAGAAGATTATTTTCTTTCTTCATTATGGAAGAGATATTTAGGATTCAAGCTTGCTTCTTAATGCTACTCAGGTTTGGAAAGAGTTTTGAGATCCAAAGGTTTTAGTGTAGCATTTCATTTTTGTGAGGAAATGAGGTTTCTACTTGGTTTTGGCTGGATAGACGTATTGGTGAATTACCTCATCGATTTATTTCCAGGATTACTTCTTGCTTCTGATGAAAATGCATCGGTTCTGCTGACTGGGAGATTGTGGATGGACAAGTTAATTGGAATCTTTCCTTCTAGGGGTGTTTACATGTCGATTTGTTGCTAGAATATGGTAGTCTGATGGAGGTTTTTATCATATTTAATGCCCCATTCGGACACTGACAGAGTTAAGGTTAAGGATGTTTTTATTATGCCTCCAACTATAAGTTCTTGAATTTCGGTGGCATAAAGTTGTGTAGTTTCTGTATAATTTGGAAAGCCTATACTCTTGAGAAGGTAAAAGTTTTCTCAAGTTAGCTTCTGATAGAAGAATTTTAATTGCTGGCAGGCAACTTGTGTAAAAGGAATTGGCCTGCTCTAATCGAATGTGTTTTATGTCATGCCTGCATGTAATGAGCACATACCCTTTTCTTTAATAATCTTACTGAAAAAGAATTGGGACTTTTTGGGAGGAACATTCAGGTGGAAAGATGGCTGAGTTTGTCTACTTCTCCCTGGGTACTCGAAGAACTAAGAGAATCAAAATGGAAATCAGAATTGGTTGAGGTCTTGCTGCTGCTGTTATTATTTTAATGGAAACTTTGCAAGGAAGGAAATCCAGAATTTTCAGATTTGGACCAAAGTTGAGAGCGTTCTACTTATCAAAATCAGGGAATTATAGACTCATTGGTCTTTGATGTGCCAGAGAAATATTTTTCTTCTATTAGTGTGTCAAATCTATTTGCATCTCTTTACCTAAATGCTGCCTCTCTTTTGTTTTAGAATTGTGCGTTTTGACTCTATATTTGATGATCCTAATGAATGTAGATGTGACTCTGCCCTATGTCTCACTCAAAAAACAGAGGAAAAAAATGGAAAAAACTGTGTTGGTTTAGTTGCGGCGGTTACCACCAAAGTTTCTAATGTATAAAATTCTGTTAATGTGACTTAGGGTTATAAAAACTTGCCTATACCATTATTAAGAGTATGTTTGATGTAGATATTCACATCGGGCTCTTTAGTGTTCCAACCTTTGCCCAGTTTTGACACCATAAGCAGCTCTGTTATATATTTTGCCATTGAATGGGGCAAAGAGAACCGGACTGCTGCAATAGTCACAGTTCTGAGTTATAATCATTTATAGCTTGAATGGAAGGTATTTTTTTTATTATTTTTGATACAAATGGGCGATCATATCATTCTGATGCAACTACGGTTCAAAAAGTCAAAATATAAAATATCGCAAAGTGCCCGTAAGTACACATCTCCATGGCATTATGACTAATCTCCAGTGCGATAAGTAACAAACGAAGTTGTTGGGTATAAAATATCTTCAGCCGAAGTTTGTAAGAAGCCGACCCTCTCAGAACTCTTCCGACTTTCGATTTGGTGCGGCGTCTTTCCGAACTTTTCCAACAGCCGAGTTTCCACATTGTTCCCAAGTTCCTCCAGCGGACGAACTCCCACAATGCCTTCTACAAGTACCAACCGAACTCCTCCGATGGACGAACTCCTACCGTACCTTCCGGATTTCTTCAATGATAAGCTCCTTCAGTCATCTATCGGACTACTCCAAATGCTCTCTGAGTTCCACTATCAGTCGATCTTTCACAGCGATTGACTATTATCCGAACCACTTTCAGACTTCCTCCTGTTGCGATCGACTTTACTCCGGGCTTCTTCTTGACTTCGCCAAGGTCCGTGCCTCTCAAACGGTCTCCATCCGGACTTCCACAACAACCGGTTTCTGTCCGAGCTTCTACAGTAAGCGGCCTCCATCTAGGCCTCCACGGCAACCGGTCTCTGTCCGAACTTCTACAATAAGCGGCCTTCATCCGAGCTTCCACGACAACCGGTCTCCGTTCGAGCTTCTACAGTAAGCGGCCTCCATCCGGACTTCCACGGCAACCGATCTCCGTCCGAACTTCTACAGTAAGCGGCCTCCATCCGGGCTTCCACGGCAACCGGTCTCCGTCCGAGCTCCTACAGCAAGCGGCCTCCCTCCGGACTCCTACAAGAATCGGACTTCGTCCGAACTTCTCCAGCGGTGGATTCCAGACGAACTTCCACAACGGACGAGCTCCAACAGACGAATTTCTACGGTGATCGACTGTCTCCGATGTCTTCCGTACCTCTCCAAGCTATCAGCCTTCTACAAGCGCCAACCGAACTCCTCCGGCGGACAAGCTCCCACAACACCTTCCGGACTCTTCTATCGGACAACTTTCTATAACGCTTTTCGAATTTCGGACGAACTTCTCTAGCAGTCGGACTCCAGTCGGACTTCTCCAATAGAGAGTCTCCGTCTGGGCTTCTGCAACAGACGACCTTCACCTGCAGCATCAGCGCCTAAAGCGTCCGACCACAGTTAATCCGTCAGCAACCTCGAAAGCATCCGAGGTTCTCTCAGACAGAGAGCTACCCCGCTTCATCAGATACTTCAACCGAGCTTCAGCCGTCCAGCCTGAACTCTCTGGCAAATCGCGATAACGGAC